>VWZX01008936.1:1650285-2054734 GCA_013399015.1 Galbula dea
GTTGGCTTGCCTTGGGATGTGCCTTCTCTTGTACCGAAGGCTTGATTTTTTTTTTTTTCTTCTTCCCTCCCAGTTCCTCTGTCACATTCAGTGTCTGAGTGCTCCTAGATTAGATGTGGTATACTAAAGCAGACTACTGTTTGTAAGATTGGTCCTGCATTTGTTGTAGAAACTACATCTAAGGAATTAGCTTACATTAGTACTACTGTGTATATCCTTATTAATTTTTTCTTTCGAAGTGTAAGTCATAGAGGACAGGAATGTATGTAACCAATGCATTCAGAAAGTATGACTTGGGCCAGTTGAAAGATTCTTTTTATAAGCCTGACAGTTGTTTACTCTTGGAGGTTAAGCATTTCTTCTTAAAACTTCACAGAGTAATTTTTTTTTTTTTGGGGGGGGGGAGGGGGGGGGGGCAGGGGGAGGGTGTGGGGGAGCAGGAGGGGGGGGGGTAGGAGGTGGGGGCAGGGGAAGGTTGTGTGTGAGCAGGAGGGGAGAGGTTGCTGGAGTGAAAGTAGATGGCCACAGAGAGGGAGGCAATTAAGGAATGAAGAGGTTGCAAACAAGGAAGGTGAAAGAGTTACTTCTTCCTTTTAACAGAGTTCCTAAAAGGCTTTAGGAGACATAGAAGCTCAAAGGGAAACAGCTTTCACTGACCATGAATTAGCTGGCCTTCAAACCCACATAGCTTCTGTGCTCCATGCAGGTTTGAGGCCTCTTGCAATCATCTGTATTAGAGCATGGTCTTGGTATTCATTGCGTAAAATCAGGCTCTTAGACTGTGGACTCATGCAATTTGTTATTACCTTGCTGTGAAGGTTAGTAATAGTATTAACTGTTAAGTGGTAAGCTATGGGAAAGCAAAGACTTTATTCAGAACAAAATAATTTCTTAAATGCCGCTATTACTATAGAATTATTTAGACTGGAAAAGACTCTTAATCAATTCCAACCAATAACCTAGCACTGCCAAATTCACCACTAAACCATGTCTGTAAGCACTACATCTGCATATTTTTAAAATACCTCCAGGGATAGTGACTGTACCACTTCCCTGGGCAACCTGTTCCAATGCTTGACAACCCTTCTGGTGAAGAAACTTTTCCTAATATCCAGTCTGAACCTATCCTGGTGCAATTTGAGGCCATTTCCTCTTGTCCTATCACTTGTTGCTTGGGAGAAGAGACAAATCCCCACCTTGCTACAACCTCATTTCACGTAGAGAGTGATAAAGGCTCCCTCAACCAGGCTAAACAACACCAGTTCCTCCCTCATAAGGGGCCCAGCTGCTTCTCATAAGACTTGTTCTCTAGACCCTTCACCAGCTTCACACCCCAGCACCTCAGTGTCTTGTACATTATGTCTGTCTCACCTATGAAATGTCTAGCACATGAAAAGTACTGCAGATCACATGCTTGGCCTTTTTATCTTATGGTGACAGTTTTACACTTTCAGGTTTTTTGGAGAGAGCAGTGATTTTTTTCAGTGATTTTCTTTAGCAGTGAGTTCCACTCATGCTGTATGATGATTATTTTTTTCTTTTAGAGGAAAAATAAAATTTTCAAATACCTTTTACTTGACAGTAGGGATAGGTCTTTGTGATTAGCCCTTTCAGTCTCATCATTTAATTTCTCTACAGTTAACCTAAGTATCTGGTAATCTGTACCATTTACAGAAAGTACGGAGGATTCTATATCCAGTTGATTATCATGATACACTGTTGGAAGCCCGAGTTTAGCTGGCTTAGCCTTATATTACATAGGCAACTTGGGACAACAGGTCATTTCAGAAAGTCTGTTTACAGACATCATTTAACTACTTATATTGTCCCTGCCCTCTTCAAAGCAAATTTTGGTAACAGCTGCCAATATATTTTTGAATCAGAGCTCTGGCATTCAGTGTTGTCAGTGATGATTCTCAGTCTGTATATGAATAGCTCACGTACATGGCTGAAGTGACAGCATCCCTTTACAAATCGTTTGGGTTTAAGGACAGTTATTTCCTACAGAAAAAAGAGAATACACTGTAATTGTTTTAGTAAGCTAGTGTGCTTTTACATTATCCTGGTTTAATTTCACATACAGTTACATAAACTGCTTTTCTTAAGATGGGTTAGTGGAAAGCAGATCTCACCTAACTGATACTTAAAGCTATTGGACTTCCATAAAAAATATCATTTTGCTTCCCCTGTGTGGCATTTGGATTTTTTTGTTTGTTTGGTTTGTTTTGTTGGTTGTGTTTTTTTAAATGCAAAGCAAAAAAAGTACTTTGATTTCAGGCACTTAGTGAAATGTGTGCTAAACCTGTGCTGCCTTCTTTCTCGTGAGTTTGTCCATCGCTGTTGCACCTCAAGAAGTGGCCATTTGTTACAAGTTACAGATGTTTGTTACAAGTTACAGATGTTTGTTACAAGTTACAGATGTTTGTTACAAGTTAATGGTGTTTGTGCTCCCTCCTTCTTTTTGTTTCCTTTTCCTTCTGTGGAGTAACATTAACAAAAGGAACATTCTGCACAAGGTTTTTTCCTTGAGGTTAGTTATGCCAAACACTCACTTCCTTCAGAAAAATGTCATTTAGCACATAACCAGAATTAACAAAAAATGCTTCTCTGGCATGTTACTGTATTGTGTGCCTAATCCTGAAGAAGAGAGAACCTGGCCCCAAACACCTTACTGTTTAATGACAATCCAGTCAGCATACATAACCGACATTAGGAAAAACAGGAGAACCAGGGAAACATCAGTAATATGTTAATGTGAACCAAACAGGTGAGATTACTGTAGCCCTGTATTGCCCATCCATTTAAGACACAGTGTAATTGTAGGAGTTATCTTGAGGGATTTGAAAGAACCAAAGGTAGTAGTGTTAAGAACCTCATTTGAGGCAGATGATGTATCTTTGCATGTGGGGAAAAAAGTACAGAGTGGTGTAGTAACCACTTGTGGCAGCTTGTTTTGCTGTATGTCTTGAGCTGTGGACTGTAAGAACATTTTATGCTATAGTATACTGGCACCTGCTGCTAAATTTTGTTCTCCATAGCTTATCCTACCTGGATTCTTGTTGTTTAAAGGGCAGGGGTGTGTGTGTATAAAGTGGAAAATAACACTGACTGTGTATGACCAAAGGAGTTTCCTGAGGTATTACAAGAGTTTGTATTTTTTGTGTTCCATCTTGGTTTCTGTAGAAAATGATATACTGTTTCTTAGAAATCCCTGTGTTATGGAGCTGTGCTGCATTTTGAAGGTCACTATGGCTGTATCATGTAAATACTAAAACATTATTGTTATGCAAGTGTAATATCTTTTTCTACTGTAACTATTGTTTGGCTGATGTAATGATCCACAGTTCAGGCATGCAGTTTGGAACATCTTGCTGATCCTTTGTATTTTAAGAATATTAGATGGAATTGCAAGCAATAAAAATGTGATTGTTAATTAATTTTTCTGAAATGTGTAAGATTTTTTTTCCCACCTGGAAACTGTTATTACAGTGCCATTTTTCTGGGGTTTTCTAAGAGTACAAGTGTTTCTCTTAAGGGTATTCTGTTAAAAAAACCCCAACAATTCAACAACAAACAAATCAATATGGGTGTATCTGGTTTTTCAGGTTATATTATATAATGCTTTCAGGAATGATGGTTCTCTCCTCTCTCTGAGGCAGGTAAAGCTACATAAATTGAAATCCAGAGTCTTGGATTTGAGGATGTGGATGAATACATAAAGGATCAATCCACACTAGGAAGATTCTCCTTGGGAAGATTCAGCAGTTCACAGCATGTCTTCTGGAGTGTTTGTTAAACCAAGAGGAAAACAAAAGCTCATGCTTATATCACAGAATCACAGAATGTTAGGAGTTGGAAGGGACCTCGATATAACTTCAGGGTGAAAATACTGGATACCACTAGGTTCTTCCTATTGTTGGTTTCCCCAATATTTTTAAGAAAAATATCCACTTCAAATTCACTTTCAGCTAATGGATTAAGTACTCTTATGCTGGAGGTGAGGTTTTTACTTGTTCGTATATAGTTCACTATCTTTCACTTAAATGACATCCCTTTTAATGAAGGTGAGTGTTATTCTTGATTTAGTGGTCTCCCTAATGAAAATGCAAAATGTCCTGTAGTCCAGGAGCCTGCTGTGATGTCCACTTGTGTTAGATACCTAGCATTCTAAAACCAAAGAGCTGATCCAGGTTTAAGAGTTGCACTCTGAGCAGATACTGCACAACTGCCAAAGGCTGCTCTGGTAGATGATGCTTCTGCTGATGTTTCATCTGCTCATTCCCTAACTTGATGTTCCTTTGTGTCATACACTGTATTTTGGTTAGGTAGCTGGAGATAGGTTTGGATATTACAGTGCACCTTTTTTAAAGCACAACCTGATATTTCACTGTACTGTGTGACTGACTTTACACAAAAGCTTTTGTATCAGTTAAGTGGTAGTGGTCTTTGCTTCACAATATTCAGTGGAGGCACATAAAGAAATCTTGTTCTATTTGTTTAAACATACTGAATTTCATAGAGCATCCATATTCATGGCTGACTATCTGTAAAATGTGAGCTCCTTATAAACATTGTAGATGGCAGTGCCTGAGCTGAATGTATTATTAAAAACAAACAAACCAAAAAAACCACCCCAAACCAAAAGTAATTTAAAAAACCCCCTAAACCCTAACTAAAATTACAGAAGGCATATTAAAAACCCCACAGCATCTATCCAAGCATTTGCAAAAATCAGAAGTCCATCAGACTTTGGGGTCATGTGATATTAGTCACTAAGACTAGATATGAGTCCCATTGTCAATAAAGGTCCAGGAAACAATGTTAATGTGATATGATCAAACTTAGAAAATCAGGAATTTTTCTCAGTGGAACTGCAGGAGATAAGAGTTACAATGACAAAATTGGTAATCACTGTGTTTAAATTTTAAATTTAAAAAATGGCAGTACTAAACTAGCTAAAAAGTGTGGGTTTTTAAAATTTGTTGTCTTCTTTCTTTCCTTCCAGATTTGTGCTCCTTAGTTGTCTGGTTATTTATGCGTATCCCTCCCACCGTCAAAGGATGCAACAAGGTTCTGTGTACATAGAAAGGCAATACCATGGGTAGTCCAGCCTGTTAACAGAAGATCAGTAAGTGGGAAATGTGTGATGAAATGTTAGGCTTGATAAAACTTTGAATGAGAAGAGTGTTTTGCTTTTCTTCCCTGTTGCAGGTGGGGTTTTGTTTGTTTGGTTTTTGGGTTTGTTTTGGGTTTTTTTGGAAAGAAGGTTGATCTCTGTCTTTTGACAAACTTTCTAAAATTGAAATAGTAGATCAAGTGTTCTTTATTTTCAGGGTTGGTGGTAGTTTTTTATAACTTAAAGAACTTTTACAAAGAAGAAAAGGTGTGCAGAACAGGGTAGAAAACAAAAAGACATGGAATAAACCCACTGCTTTTCAATATAAATCAATTAAATTTTGAGCATGAGACTTCCCTAACCGCTGTTTCTTTACTGATTTGATGCCATAGAAGTGCAATGACAAGTCCTGAAGAAGTGACAGCGCAGCTTGGAAGAACTGGGTATGTTCAGACTGAAAGGCAGTGGGAGCAGACAGAGGAGCATTATGACAACTTTTCATCCATTTGAAAAATTACAAAAGGGTTGGTGGTTTTTGCATCCGCAGAATAAAGTTTTTACTAGCTTTAAAGACCAGACAACTCAGCAGTATTTTAGGAGAAGCTTTGTTAGCTGTTGGAAGAGCTGACTAGAGACACTGTATGGTTGACTAAGGGGAAGTTTTTAAAGGAAGTTACAGTAGTATCTCTCAGGAGTGAACCCTGTGACAAGATGCAAGAAATTGGCTCTATCCTGTTCCAACATTTTAATTTCATAGATGCCATGAGGTTTAGTGATATTCCCCAAAATTAGTGCCTGGAACTAATGCTTTTATTGATGATAGAGTTTTCAACATGTTTGTGTGTATCAACACTGGAGGTTGTGGTCACGTTAATAAATGGGTTGGTGTAGATACAAGCTGCTGCCAAAATGGGAGGTGTCTCAGCTGCCTTTCCTCATTCAGCAGCAGTGCTGGGTTTCTTTTCAGGCTTTTTCTATTCAAGTGGGCTGACAAATATGCACAGCATAGATGAAGGCAAATCTATCCTTTTTGTAGCAGCAGCTGCTCAAAGTGCCTGTAGAACAGTAGCTTAAGGCTTGGCAGCCAAGGGTCAGTCACTTACTGGCATACTACTAGAAGTTCTGACCTAAGGCCTTTTTTGGGGAAGAACAACAGGCTGAAAGAGCAGCATAATAAAGTATAGCTGAATGTCCTCTCTAGCAAATTATGACCTTTTGTATTAGCCTCAAGTGGACGTGTTAGGCATTAAGTTCTGTCCAGCAGGCTTTAGTGAACAGGCAAAAGCAATTCCAGTTTTCAGCTTTCCAAAAAAGATGATAGTTGGAGAGAGGTAAAGCATCAAAGAATGAAGTCAGACAGTCTACCTGTGCTGCTTTGGGTGAGGCTTTGCTTTCAGCTTTGTATCATTTGCAAAATTTACAAGTAATGGCAAAGAATTCAAGATAATCACAATGAAACATTAACAGTATCCCTCTGCACTAATGGTAAAAAATTTGAATTGCTAGCAGGAGTCCTATTTTGCAGTAGGGAGAAAGTCTAAAGGAGGTAGAGGGTAAAGGAGAAATCTTCCATTTGCTATAATATTTTGTTCACTTACAGTGTTACAGGGTGGGTATAAACCCCAGCCTAGCCAAAATGGTACCTTTGTCATGGAACTTGTAGGATTAATCATGATGCTCTGAAAAATTAGAGAGAGGACCACATAATACAAACAAACTGCAGCCTGCCCATGCTTCATGGAGTTCCAGAAGAAAATACAGCTTTTCTTTCTTACTCTGCGTCCCCTTGCTCCCACTTCTGTGCACTTGCTGATTCAGTCTGAAATCTTTTATTCTTTAAAAAAATGCCTCAAAGTTTGTAATCTATACCAGCTGCCAGATGTCTCCAAATCCTAGATATTACTGTAGGGCCAGTCAGAGGCTAAGATATCATGCACTTCTCTAGCCCTCCAGTACAGTGGCGTAGAGCAATAACAAAAGAGTCTTCCAGATCCCTGTTTTTCAAAACCTCACTCTTGGTTGTTAGCAGTTGTGTAAATTCAGTGTCAAGGATTACAGTTACAGTTTTTCTGGGGAAATTGCCAGAGAGTTTAAAATCTCTTCAGATTTGGCCTGTGCTGCTGAAGCTGGCGAGAGCTAAATAAGCTGGGGTCTTTGCTGTGGATAGGTTTAGATATGTAAGGGTACAAATAAATGCTTCCATGGGATTTTTCAAATCCAGCAACATTTCAGGGAGAATTAGTAGCCTTTTTGCAACTTCAGGCAGTTGATTTTTCTCTCCTAACCTGTCTCTGGCAGCAAATCCAGGGATGGCCAGTATATGGTTTGCAAGCAGTTTAAAAGTGCTCTCTATGGCACATATGCCTGGCCACAGGGCTGGGGCAATCCAAGATTTGAGGAGTCATCCAGGTCTCTGGTTGTGTGAGGGGCTGCCAACACTACTATGCTCTGGGGCCTGATCCATAGCTCCTGCTGCAACAAAGTTGTTACCTGCCTCTACCCCTCAACTCTGCACAATATGTAGTTTGTGTCCTTTGACTTAAAAACTCTGTGGGAAGCAGGAGGTTGGTGGCAGGAGGATTGGGCTTTTTGAGGGAGCAGTCAGCATTCAGTCGTTCAGTCATGCCTGCAGGCTGTGCTGCTTGGCTGAATTGGAGCATGCAGGTGGTCACACTGCAACTGGCTGCTGTTCCTGGTGGGACTGTGACCCAGCATGTGGCCCTGGCCCAAGGATTGCCTGGGAGAGAGCTCGCTGGTCAGTGCCAAAGTTGCGTGGGAGCAGTGCTAATGCTTCAAAAGCCTGAGTGACATGGACCATCATCTTTGTCATGCTTTATTTGCTCGTGCTGTGGGAAGTGGCTTTTCTCCAGGTCTGTGATCGTGTGGAAACATCATACTCATGTCCTGGATATGCCCTGAGATGTGAAGCCTGAAGGTGCTATGCTTACAATGTGTTACAACAAGGAGATGCCAACACCAGCAAGAAGACCTTCCTGTCACAGTGAAAAGATCGGGGTGTTTTCTGTGTCCTTGGTAGCTTGATAAGGGGGAAAAGAACAAAGTCCTCTAATCCCTGAATGGAAACCCAATGTAAATTTGATATTTCAAAGAGCTTAAAACCTGTCAAAGGTTAGGTTTGATTTATTTCACTGCTTCCACTGAGCTGTTAATCAGGTTGATTACATAATACAAAGTAGCCTTCAGAAAGAACTGTGTTCAGTTTTGGGCTACTCACTACAAGAAAGGCATTGAGGCATTAGAGTGTGTCCAGAGAAGGGCAACAAGGCTGGTGAAGAGTCTGGAGAGTAAGTCTTACGAGATGTGGCTGAGAGAACTGAGGTTGTTTAGTCTGAAGGAGGCTCTGAGGAGACCTTATCTCTCTACAACTACCTGAAAGGAGGTTGTAGCGAGGTGGGGGTCAGTCTTTTCTCCTAGGTTACCAGTGAGAGGACAAGAGGAAATGACCTCAAGCCGCACCAGGCAAGGTTTAAACTGGATATTAGGAAAAAATTCTTCACTGAAAGAGTTGTTTAGGCATTGAACAGGCTGCCCAGGGAAGTGGTGGAGTCGCTATCCCTGGAGGTGTTCAAAAAACGTGTAGCTGTGGTACTTAGGGGCATGGTTTAGTAGCATGGTGGTGATAGGTTGATGGTTGGACTTGATGGTCTTCGAGCTCTCTTCCCACCTTAATGATTCTGTGAGTATAGGAAGGCATGAAATGCGAGCCGTAGTGACAGCGTTAAGGGCTGGCAACCTGCTGTGTGCTGGGAGTGAAGCCCAAGGTGTTTCACGGTCTCGTCATACCTTGGTCGGGGGGTGATCGGCTCCTCTCGCCGCCCTTGAGAGCAGCCGCGGTGAGTTTGTGGGTGGTTTTAAAGCACTCGAGTTTCAGATGCACCGGTGAGGGGTAGAGGCCTGCCGCAGCCGCTCCTGGACGAGTGACGAGGGTTGCCTTGAGGTGCCATCTGCCCCTTGACAGGCAGAGCCCTCTCTGGAACATAACCCTCCCCACGAACAGCCGGGTTTCTCCCCTGAGCTTCAGCCGTGAGGGGTGCCGGTGGCTGGTGGCAGCTCCGAACTCCTGGGACGGGCTTCGTTCCCTCCGCGAGCGACTGGTCCGGCTGCCGTTCAGCTCCGCCGCGCCGTCCCCAGACGATGGCGCTGCAGCACAGGCCTTGCGCTGCGGCGGCGTTGCGAGTCTGTCGGCAGGGGGCGCTGCGGGGAGGTCCGGCGGCGGCGGCGGCGGCGGCAGGGCTGATGCTGCACAGCCGTGCCGGTCCCGGTGGAGGCATGAGGTGTGCGGAGCGGGCGGAGAGTGGCGCGGCAGAGCGCGGGTCGGCGCGGCCCTGAGCGGAGCCTGTGCGCCGCGCTCCCGCAGAGCGACTATGGCCGGGGGAAGGCGAGGGCTGGTGGCGCCTCAGAACACCTTTCTGGAGAACATTGTACGAAGATCTAACGGTAAGAAGGGGTTCCGGGGAGCCGGCGGGGTGAGGGTGAGCTCTCACCGGGCGAAGCAGCTTGGCGCTTCCTCGGCGGGGGCAGCCCCAGGCGGAGGGGCTCTGATACCCGGCCGCTCCCGGGCGGTTTCCCAGGTGCCGAAGCCGGTGCTGCTGGCAGGCTGCGCCGCCCCAAGTCCTGCGGAGAGCACCCGGGGCGGGCAGCGTGGCGGCAGCCTCCCGGCGAGGCTCCGGCTGCAGGTGCGCCGATACGGCTGAGAGCATGGGGAAAGCTGCCGGCCGAGATTCGCGCCCGAGGGGCGACACCCGGGGCAGTGCCGGGTCAGGAGCAGTGCACGGGGAGCCAGGGCGGTCGGGCCATCGGCAGGGTCCGGAGCTCAGCGGGGGCTGCGGCAGCTGCGGCCGTGAAGGCGGTGCGGGGATCCAAGATGGTCTCTGGGAAGGGAAAGCTCTGTGCTGGGGGACCGGCGGGGGCTGCTGGCTGAGTGGAACGGGAAGGGCTACCACAAGTGAGGGGAGAGTTTGCCATTTTGAAGGATGAGGGCAGATATCTTTTTTCCAGTAGTAGGCTGTAACCAGGTCTTTCTTTTGGAAAGCTGTGGAGTGGAAAACGCCTCGAATTTCACAATTGCATGCAAATATGCATTAATGTTAACCAGATTCTTTCACTTAGGGACTTACCAAAAGCTACTCCCTCAGTAAGCCTGCAACTATGCGAATGTTTATGTATTTGTTTAAACCTAGGTGTGTGCATTTTTTTTTTTACAGCTCTGAGCCTAAGTTCTGCCATTTTTAATGCTTCCATTGGCTTCAGTAGGGTTACTTAAGGGGTTAAAAACTTGTAGTATGATTGAGAATACGCAGGATCAAACTCCTTTTGAAGACAAGTTAATTTAAAATATAGTCAGTTTGTTCTGGTCAGGCAAAGACAATTAACTCTCTTGATAAGCATCTAAAACCTCATATTATCCAAAGAATTATTTTCAGGTGTTGTTTTTTCATCTAATTAGGCAACATTATTGGAGAAATAGCCTTTGATAAGACCATATTTTCATATAAAATAGAGGCTTTTTTATAGGTTGTTCTTCTCTGCAACTTTTCTGTAGAAGGGAAGGGGTTCAAAGCTGCATTCCTGAAAAAATGCTATCCATTCTTGCAGTGAATCTTGCCTTTTTTGTTTTGTTCAAGAAAAAAGAACGATGTTGCATTTCATCACATCCAGGCTGCTTCTCTAATCTTCCAACGACAGTTATCTAAGGCTTTTCTCAAAACTGTATTGAGTTTGTTGAGTATTTTCTCCATTAAACCCCAGGTTTCTCTATTGACTTTCAGTGCCAAAACCTTGATGCAATAAATCGTTTGAGATTTGGAGATGGTGGGAATCATGTAACAGAAGCTGTGCTCTGTTTCCTCCTCTCTTCCCCCATTATTAAGGTGTCATAACAACGTGGTACTAGGCAGCACAGGTAAAATGACAGCACTGCATTTCCAAATGCTCAGTAAGTCCTGAGGGCTGTAATCAATACAAGTTCTTAGATTAAACTTGGTATGAAGTGGTGTGCAGTTCAGACATTTTAAGAGAAGCTTAGGGAAGTGACTCAGGTTTAGAAGCCAAATTTCTTCTGTAATGTGCCTTCTATTTTTTGCTGGGCCCAGTCCAGCTTTGCTGTAAATGTAGTGCTGTCACATACAAATGCTGTATGAATCAGTTCTAACGTGGGACCATCAGCCTTTTCTCGCCTCTGTCTCGTTCAGGAGACAAGGATAGTCTCCTTTCTCTCCTCACCTGGCAGGGCTGTGCTGGCCAGCATGGGGCAGTGTGGAAACATGCTGGTTACTTGTTTGGTCTTGGCCTGCCTTTGAGATGATTTGGGATGCCCACAAGATGAGTGTTTAAATGAGCCCATAACGCTTGAGGTTTGGCTCCCTCTTCTTGATTTCATTTGACTGGGTAGTAACGTGACCCACAATGAAACTAGGCCATTTGGGATTTGCCAAATAAACCATGGGCTTGTTGTAAAACTGTATTTGCTGGCACATACAAGCAGGTTAAGTAGTGCCAACAGATATCGAATTGATACAGATATAGGAATGTTCCTAATTTGGGGAGGATTCCCTTTGAAGGGAGAACAGAAATAGATACTAAGTGCTTCACTTAAAGCTACTTCTGTAAGACATGAACCCACAGTTGCAGGTGAACTGAGGGAAATGCATTCTTGCTACATGCTATATTTTAGGGCAGGGGTACCTTAACTCGGTGAAAGAGGCTGTATGGTAATAACAAAGTAATTGGCATCCAGCCTTTCTGGGAAACATTGCTCTAAGGACAACACTGATTATACCATTTTTCCCCAATAGCTTGAGAAAGAATTCTTTGGGCAGCCCTTTGGATTAGGTATGGGAGTGGTAAGCTGATGCAGGTTCAACGGCTAAAGGTAATAGCAGTGTGCATCCACATTTATGTTCAGGGTTTTTCCATTAGGGTTAGGGTTTTGCTCGTGTTTATATCACACCGTCTGCAGCAAAGACTCACCTTAAACTTCGTTGGTCTGACTTGTCTCCTTTTGAGTTAATAGGGGTGATAATGTTGTCTTAGATTGCAAATCAGCCAGGGCAAGTTCTCATGCACTAAGTCCCAGCCAGAAAAGCTATGCTAGGGCTAGAAGCTGCACAGTATTTCCTCCTCACATGCTGGAGTAAAGAAGGAATTGAGAATTTCTCAGCCCATCCTGGGATGGCCTTATGATAGTACACACAGGAAAGGATATATAAGGTGTCATGCACCTGGACTTGTGGACCTCATCTGGTTATCTGTGATTTCTTCTCACAAAAAGACCTTTGGTTGAAGTGTGAACTTAAGATTGTTTCCTCTTTGAATGGAGTGATGTCATAATCCTGCTTGTATTGTATTTAATGTTTAAAATCTGTGTTTCTATACTAGCCACCTAGAGCTAGAAAAAAATGTTGCGTATAGTGCATGGTTGACACAAATTTGAAGCATTAAAATATTTGAAGACCAGAATATCCCATGGGACAGTAAATCAGCCTATGCTGTAAAGCAGTGCAGTATGTAAAGAATCCCTAGCCCCTGATGCTTGCTGCTAATGTGATATTACTGTTTTTATCGGGTAATGTAATATACCCACAGTATAAAAGTGCTACAACAGTAACAGTTGTAATGCTGGTTTATGGCCAAGTCACCCAATTCAAACAATGCAGTGTGTTATGGAGAATACTAATTCTTTGTGATATTTCAATTCTTTATCTATAACTGGAGGCAAAAATACTTTTCAGTTTACATAAACACCAGGTAGATTCTGCAGTCCTTCCTTGGTCAAAATACTCTGAGCTGTGTGATAGTTGTGCACGTGTGAGGATGGCAAAAGCAAGATCTATGTTTATATGGCTTTGGAATTTCAGTGGAAGTCACAGATGCTTTTCTGATTTATTGACAAAATGAGGAGATTGGAAGAAGAGTTGGTCAGAGTGCATAAGGCTGGTGTGAATTTAGTCTTGCTTTCACTAAGTTACCCTGGGGAACACCCTGCGGAGACACCAGTTATGGATGCAAACCTGCACCCTTTGATGGAGAATGCAGTGAGTTCTCTATATAGGGAAAGAAAAAGCACCTTCAGACACAAATCCTGAGAATAACAGGCATTTCCATGATTTATGGCACTACTTCCATTGGACACTGTAAGTCCCAGTACAATAAATATTCTGCAACCTGAGCATGCTAACCTTGTACCATTGCCTGAGACCTAGGAGAGAAATTAACTTTATTATAAACACATCTGAAACTGAAAAACCTGTTTTTGTGTTCAGCCAGAGAGAAATGTGAAAGAAACTAGCAGAGGATGAAGACCTAAACTGAGTTTTATTTTCATACTTTTGCACTTGAATAAAATGTTCATCTAAATGAAATATTTGCGAAGGATCCTTAACCTGACAGTGCTGTGTCTGCTGCAACCTGGCCCTGCCTGCCTTCCCTTCAAAACCTAAAGCAGTGAGCAGTATGATATGGGGATGCAGACCTAGCTGCAGCTAAAGAGGCTTGGATCCAGAAGCAGTCTAGGCATGCTTCCCCAAAGGTAGGGTTTACTATTTTAAGTGTTGTGGATCTAATTGCTTTCAGATGACTGAGCTGTTATGTCGCTAGAGAACACATGTATGAACATGACAAGCTCTGCATCACTGTTCTGTATGTGATAGGCCAAGGGTAGTCAGGTCCTGGGCATTGCTCTGGTACCTCATACTACTACAACACTTTTAAGTAGAGTAAGTAGCATCTGTTACCAAGAAAGTATTTTCATACTGAAAGCAGGACTGCTTTTGTTGAAATTAGCAAGCATGTTTTGGGGTAGAGTATACTTTTCTGTTTCCTTTTGATAGCCTATGTCTAGTTTCCTCACAGTTCATAAATTTCCATAATTTTCATTGAATCTTCAAGAAATACTGGGTGAAATTCATTGTTTGCAGAGGATGAGCTTAGAAGCCTTGTGCTGCAGGTACATCCTAGTGTGATCTGGTGAGGTTGTGTTGAATAGGGAGGTACTTTGTGGTGATTGTTTTAGACATGAAAGTACTGAAAAGGACAAAGTTAACTGCGCACAGGGAAGAGCAGTATTGAGGTATTCCTTATGAGGTTCAGTGACCAGGTTAAGCTATCCTAGTTCTAAAGCTCCCAAATGGGCTGACTTGGGAAGCTGTAGCAGATAGGCAGGAGGTTTTCTGCTCCATGCTGCCAGTTTAAAGTCTCATTCATCTTTAGGACTTCGTTGAGTTAGTTTCCACATATAAACCCCAACGTAATGGAATAAGGGGATCTGGCCTGGAGTATGCTTCTCTTCTGGTGTGTGGAAGGCTCTTTGCCAGAGTCACACTTTGCAAAAAGTGCACAGGAAACTCCTGGATACATATATAGAGTGCCTTTAGCTGAAGATTTTGTTTCTCTTGTCATTACTATGTCTTGTCCTGTGTAGGGCAAAGTGAACGTTATCCTTAATGAATCTGGCATCCAGGGGTTGAACCTGAGTCTGTATCCTTTTGTATCTAATCCTGAAGTTTATCCAAGATTTCCTGTGCAATCACTTTTGGCTGAGTAAATTCCACGAATGTAGGTCTATCTGTTGGCACTGATTAAAACAAGACATTTAGCCCTGAAAGCAGCAGACCTTCAAAAATCACAAGGGGCAACTTGTAGGTTCTGTGTTAAGGACATTTTCCCAAACTGAGAATGAAACACAGGAAAGGGTTTTGCTTCTTCCTGATCTTCTTTTCTAAATAAACAACCATGGAGATGCTTCTGTTTTCATCCATGTTTTTTCATGTAATTAGTCTGTACAATAAAATACCTATTTATTATTGACTTTTTCTTCTTTTTTTTCTCAGTATCACTTGATTTGAATATGATTTGTTTTTTTTCTGGCTTTTGCTAGGCCAGAAGCTTCTAGTTTTGTTCATGCCTCTTTATGCATTTAGAAATGTACAACCTGATTTCCTTAAAATGGTTTTTACAGACAATAAGGAAAAAAGAAGTACAGAATGTGTTTTAAAATTAATGTTCTGAAAGCTCAGGGAGTTCTACTGTGATAATTCAACATATGAATCCATTTCTGCATCATAAACCAATTCTTAATGAAACCCATTAATTGGAGAATTTGTTAATGCATTTTTGTAACTCATCTAGCTAAAAGTGAGCAGGGCGTTAAGTCTTGTCAAATGCTTTTAAGGCTTTTGGTAGTGTATAAGGATATATATTATACCCATTAAATATAGATTACAACCAATAAATCAAATGGCTTCTTTAGACTGATGGAAGACCCGTATAATTGATGCAACTAAAACATGCTTTTTCCTGGATTTCTTTTCAGAACATATGGGAAGAGGGCCCCCCCAATTAAATGGTGAAGTGCTGAACAGTATTTTTGCCCTTTATTAAGAAAGCTGAAATGTATGACTCTTACAACTGATGAACTTTCTAGTTTCTGAAAATAATCTCATGTTAACATCATATTTGTCTGAATGGGTTTTTTTGTTTTTTTAGTTTCTCAATATGGAGAAATATTTGCCTTCAGGGATAGGCAAAGGATGATGCTATGCATAAAATACATGTGATAGTTTCTGTGCACTTTCAATTTCAGCTCTTCTTGTTCCATTATTCTGCACTAATTTGTTCTACTTTTTAAAAATACAGATAATTTATGAAGATTTTACAGCTACTAGTGTGGAAGGATTTATTCTTTTCAATTCAAACTTTTCTCATTGTAGAGGCCTACTGTGATATATTTGCTGTAACAATACAATATAACAAGTGCTGAGATGGAACTAGTAGTTTTTATCTATACTGCTGGCTGAAACTGGCTTTCATTTTCTGTAATGATTCAAACTGAGTCACTTGAAGTTTTTGTTTTAGTTAGTGTCTCTTTTGTTATTTGTGGTAAGATAAAATAAATTATTTAATAATCCATTTCAGCCTGTACTTGCACTATGCTCTGGAGCACATATGATGATGTAAGTCATATTTGAATAAGGCAGGAAATGCCTGAATTTAGTGGATTGTGTTCATGCTGTAGCAGCCAAGGAACTTGTAAATCCAATTTTGGTTCTGTGAAATAAATAGTTATGTAAAACTTTTACAAAACAGGTTCATTTCGGCTCATATATCCATAGGATTTTATAATATGTTGTCTTGGATTAGAGTGAGGCTACAACTTAAAATAATTTGGTCTATGTATTAAGGATGTACAATTTTGAGGCCACTATATCATTATTCTATAAAGAAATCAAGGTCTTCAATGGGCTATTTAAGCATTGATGCACTCCCACTGTAGGAATGAATACAAGGAGATACTGAGTGGATGTGTGTATCCATGTAACCCCATTGACTTCTACAGGAGAATGTGGGTGGGAAAGCACAATTTTATCTTAATCTACCATGTGAATAGTCTTTTGGTCCTTTGAGCAGCTCCCTACTTGCTTTGAATACAGTTACAGCACTTCTGTTAAGATGAAAATGTGGTTGGTTCTTGTGTCTTTCCTCGCCGAAGTATGAGCCTTGAATCCCATGTATGCGAAGGAAGGATTCAGTAGGTGCTTGAAATTCAGTTAGACTTATTTGTACTGATTCAGGGCCATATTTTGATCTCAGAAGTTACATTTGAACAATACAAGTAATCAGGCTGGCTAAATGCTTCTTTTGTTTTTTTCAAAGCTAAGGCTAACCATGAGCAAAAATTCACACATACCTGTCCTTTGCAAATTGTTAAAGCAAAAGCACGATAGGAGCTGTGCGACTGTGCAATTTTGACAGGCCTACTTGTTAACAACCTTCTATTTCCATCCATTGTGTCCTTTACCAAAATGAAACCATCTTTTTTTGCCATATCCAAATGATGCTACTTGTGATGCAAAGTAACAAGTTGGCAAATACTAAAATTGTTTAGAAACTCATCTGTCCCTTCTACTTAAGCTCAATGATAGTCTCTCGTTGCATAAAATTTTTGCCTACTGCACGTTTCTTATGCTGACTGTGACATAACACCTATGCTGTTTTAGGCCCAGCTAACACAACAGTAGCTAAGGAGACTGCATCCCCCACCCATATCAACAGTGACCACAGGTAGGGTAAGGAACCTATTTACTAAGTTTTTTTAGTTCTGCTGTAGTAGTGGTTTGTGCTTTGTAATGCTGAAGGTCTTGGTTTGTTCCACTGAAGATCCATGGGAGGAATTTGAGACATGAGATAAAAGGACATGCTGGTCTAAGTGACCCGGGTTATGTCCTCACCCAACAAGATGAAGGTTGTGGCCTGGAATAAGAAGGGCAGATTCTGTTCTGTTGCAGACTGATGGGAGAGTTAGCAAGTTTGGTCTTCTCACCATGATGACCTGATTCTCCTTTCATTTGGAGAGGAATAAATTGGGAGCAAATCTTCTGAGTTTTGTACTTGTGAGGCAACTGGGAAAAGATATTAATGTATTTAAATTACATTTGTGCACTGCACCAACCTGAGCACACTTGTGGAGGGCTTTGACAGACCTGCATGCATATCTGAAAGTCCAGTGGACACGAGCCTCTATTGTTACCAAGGGCTGTGCTAAAACTCACTCAGCAGAGGTTTTCTCTTGTTTACCTCTGTGATGCTTCCTATGTGCAGGCAGCAATTGGGAATGTCTCTGACAGTGTTGTGGGAATATGTCTGGCTGTTGGTCTGTGACCTTCTGTCAGTGTGTCCCAGAAGAGGGCCTGTGCTTCACTGAAGGGACAGAGAAGGAAGAGCTGGTATGTTGGCCTCTGGAAAGAAGCGAGGGCCTCAGGTTGGCAAGGTCCACCTCACAGGAGAGACTGGCATGCTATGGGTGCAAGTGTGCAGCAGTGCAAGGGAATGGTGGGGAGGAAGTATTTCACCTCTCCTGGGTCAGCTATTTCTGACCAGATGCATGTCTGAGTGGTGCTTCTGTCCTCAGACATTTTGCAAGCTAGAGCTGATGGACAGTTTTGGTGAAGCAAAGCACCATAGGTAACAAGACGACTCAGCAGATAATGTTTTGGTGATCAGGGTGTTCTGAAGACTTGCTATCACTATTGTTAAAAGATTGCTGTTATTTAGGAAGACATTTCCTGATTCTTCTGTGGTGGTGGATTTTGTGAGTGGAGGAAGGTGTTGGTTTCAGTGACTGAGCAAAATCCATTCTTATAGTTTGGAAGGAGTTAAAGTGTTTTTCATGTCACTTTAAAGCAGCTGTGTCTAAAGTGATAATCCAAAACGAGGCTGACATTGGAGTGTGTAAAGGCTGACATGGGTATACTGCAGTGAGCAGAACTGACCTGTGGAAAATGCAGGCTAGACAATAAGAAGTGGGACACTCAAGAGGTAACCACTGCTGCAGACCCTCATCACAGAAATTCACCCTACTTGTGCAAGTAATTCTGCTGCCTCTGAGATACTACAGTTCTTACCTGTATTTCTGCTGCATGACATACTCTGTGCTGTGCATCCACATATTTCTGTGCCTCCCAGTGGTCTTACTCAGACTGTGCCAAGTGCATCACAAGCCAGAATCCCGGGTCTTCTTTTATATGTGCCTGCTCTCTCCAGTTCTTCTTGGAGCTGATAAAGAAGGGCCAAAGATGCTTACAGATTCTCCTTGGGCTAGGCAATACCTCTAACCTAATTGACATTGTGATAGAAATTGATTTCGTGGTAAGGTAGTCCTTTGAGTCCTTTCAAAGAGGTGCCTCAAGTCACTAAATAGTTTGAGTACTGTAGCTATCACATGTACATTTTGCCCCTGTCTTTGAAGACAATTTAGTAGTGGATTTCTTCATGGTCTTCCTCTAACCAACTCATTTCCTGGCCTTGGTGACCCATTTGTGAGTCCCCAAAAGGCTTTGCCCTGTGATTCTCAAAGGGTTCACTAGAGCATCCCTTGTGCTTGTTGTGCAACGAAGCCACAGCTGTTGCCTGGCCTCTGGGACTCTGTGTCCCTGCAGAGGAGAGGCAATATTTGCCTCAGTGGATGTTATTTAATATTTTGATATGTTAGAAACAATTGTTTAACTGATTATGAGCTGCATCTAAGGAGGACATTGTCAGGGACATCAATGCAATAGAATGTAAATGCCAGCAACGAGAACAGCCCTTCTACCTCTGGGTTATCTGTCAGAACAAACTCTACAGGGGAGTTATGTGTGGGAGCCCTTATTTTAAGCTGTGTCTTGCCAGTGTTCACACAGGGAAAGCACTGTTGTCAGAGACACTCCTTCTGAAGAAATGGAGGTGTTTTTCCCATGTAGGCACAGAACCACTGTTGTGTTATTGTTTTTTCTTTAAAGAGATTTGGGCAGAGGAGTGAGTAAAGGCAGAGAAATTCCTATTTGTATTCAAGACCCTTTCTTTGCAGATGCTGAGGCTCCCGCTCTGGGTGTAGGAAGTTTGGAAACCAGCAATGCAAATAATCTCTCTTTGCAACAAAATCAGGAACAAAGAAACTGATCATCCTGAGCCTGGTAACCTCTCAAGGAAAGCTGGCAGAGAGTGGTGGTTTGGAAACCTTTTCCCTGGCCTGGCATTTTAGATCGTGCTACACTACAGCTCTCAGCTGCCTGGCTGCTGTGCTCTGCAGAGGCCAGTTGCTTCTCTGCAGACTTTCAGCTACTTGGGGACTTCCCAAACACTGGTCCCAGTAGGACTTTTTTTTTTTTTTTTTTTTTTTTTTTTTTTCTNTAGTGCACTGGCTTTACTTGTAAAAAGGTGATTAGAGCACTGTTATCTCTCAAAGAAGCATTGTAAAGCTAGATAAAAGTAGAATTAGCACATTAATGGTCATTAGAACAGTGCCATATATAGCTTTTAATAAAAAAGAGACACTGTTTATCTGAAGAAAATATTGAGGTTTAAGTGTGAAAGGAAAGTCACTGCTTAAGTTAATAGAAGCTGTTTAAGGAGCTTTTGAAGTGGAGAGAAGAGTAAGTTACCTTTTGGGAAGGGGAGACAGTGAGCAAGGATGCATGCATGAAATAATACCACTCAGATCAGGGCAAGACCTGGCCAAACACTTGTATTTACATATTTTTTTGTGTTTTGTTTTTTTTTTTTACTTCCTGCTGAATATTAAACTATCCTAACGCAGTACAATGCAGTGTTTATAATGGACAATCAAAAGCACTTGCTTGAGCAATGAGAAATGACTTGGCTTACTTATTCATAGGAAGGGGTAAGAGATGTGTTTTCTCTGGAACAAAGTGCTTCAACCAAGTAAAACCCATGGTATTTAAAAGAGGCTGTGAGAAACAAAGCAGTTAAAATGTCCTGAAGTTATACTACTGGTGTATTTCATTCTAAAGAGTGTATAAAGATATACTTAATCACGCTCGTGGGATTGGGCAATGAATTTAGATAGCTACAGGAATGTTTTATTTAAACCCACTTGAAGTTTGCAATGGGACAAAAGATTTTGAAAGAGAAAGTTAAAATAAACAATTCTCCTTGCAATTAATAGGTAAAATATCTTGTTTGTGTCTCTTAGTTGCAGGAAGCATTAACGACAGCTGTGTCTGTTTGAGCAGTTTGTCAGGTAGATTCTGAAAACTACAGAGTAGTCCTCTCCCTTAAAGGCTCCCCTTAAATATGAATGCCTCTTAATCTCCTGTCTCTTCTTTCAAAACCCAAGGAGTCTTTGCAGCTGTGAAAGGAGCCACCATCTCCTGCTGCTTGCCAGTGCCCAAGTGGCAGCACTGCTGTCTGCCTTGGCACAGGTGTAGTTAGTTGACTGTGCAAGAGTCAAAGCAGTGGGGAAAAGCAAAGTCTGGGCCCAGCACTGAGTATGTTTGTAATTTCAGTGAGATAGCAATCATAAAAAAAAGTAGCATGCACAGATCTAGTGAGAAGGGAGGTGTGAATCCTGCTCAGATGTTTTTTCTTATTGATTGAAATTCCTTCTGCCTAGTAGAGCAAACAAAAAGTTCTTTCTCCTGGTGTACTTTCTACTAACCCTAGTTGTCTGGTGTGTAGTTTGGAGTGCTGTGCTGTACGCCTCACACAAGAAGTATTTGAGCTGGTGTGGCCAGCAATGAAGGCAATATTGAGAGGAGACACTGTGTCTGCATTCAGCTAGGAGAAATACTGCTCATGTGCTTGTTGGGCTGTGTGCGAGAGGCTTCACATTCAAACGGACTGTCATGGTGGGTTGGTGCATGTGGCAGAGAGGGAAAGAGTTTGATGAATCTGTCCTGAGTCAAGAGATGAATTTTCCCTGCTTAACTGACAGGTGTTTCATTTGCATAAGCCTATCCTCTTCAGCTTTGCCTGAGAAATTAATATATTTTTAAATAAGAATTTACTTAAAATTTAAACTGGGAATAATCCTTTTGACTGCAATGGGAATAGTGTCTGGGAAAAACTGTGCATGTGCAGGGGCTGAAGCAAACGGGAATGGATCCTGAAATGAGTATTTCCTCCCATGCAACCATAACCTTATCTAATGTGCTCTTTCAAACAGATACTAATTTTGTCCTGGGTAATGCCCAGATAGTGGATTGGCCCATTGTCTACAGCAATGATGGATTTTGCAAGCTATCAGGATATCACAGAGCAGAAGTTATGCAAAAAAGCAGCACCTGCAGGTATTTGAAAACAGATTTATTTTCTGTTAAACAGCTTGTAGTGTTGTGCTTTTTGCTTGAGGAAAAAGTAATCTGTTTATTCCAGTTTTGTCTTTATCTCCTGGAGCTGCATCTGTCAAATATTCTTTCCAGGTGAAATAAAATCAAAGAAGGGCTATTTCTAAATAGGTCCTTTTCACACTGTCAACAGATGGCTTTGTGTCTGTGTCTAGTACCTGACTTGCATTTCTCGCTTTGTTTCCAGTTTTATGTATGGAGAGCTGACAGACAAAGACACAATCGACAAGGTCCGACAAACCTTTGAGAACTATGAGATGAACTCCTTTGAAATCTTGATGTACAAGAAGAACAGTAAGTAATTGATTAGTTTGTTTGTTAACATAGGTGTGTAACTGTTTTTTTTAAATTATAGTGCAAACTGCAAGTCTCTCAGCCTAGAGGACCATGCTTGATCTAGGGTTAAATAAGCCCTAGTTCTGCAAGTTGATCTACAAGGGAGAAATGAGAACATTAGAGATGAAAGTCACTTGGGGAGGCAGGCAAAGCTCACTAATTTGTTCTGACATTTAGAGCAATTTTTATGTGATGCTTTAAGACAACACTCAAGATTCCATCAGTGATGATACACAAGCTAGGTTTGTGCAAATGGTTTCTGTTACAGAGAAAGTAACTTTTCAAATTTTTAAAAATTTGCTCTAGCAAAGCCAGTGTTCAGATGTACTTTCAGAATTAAAAAGATGCCATCTTTCATTTTAGAAGCTGAACTACTTCTGATATTTGACATGAAGCTGCCTCATTTTAGACAAAAATTCCTTAATTGGGATAAGACTTTTTTTCTTAGGAATTTCAGTCTGTCTCAGTGCTCATGTCAGCAGATGAACTGCTTGCCCCAAACTTATTGCCCCATCTAGTGTAGACTATGTTATGGCACAGTTATTTTCACCTACCTGAGGTTATGTGAAGCGTAAATACACTGAGGTCTTCAGCCTGGCCAAATGTTAATCTGAAATTCTACACTAGTTTGCTCTTAGCAATTTTGCCTTCTAATCATGAAACTGGTGGTGTCTCTGTACAAAGCGGGTACCTTGCAGAAGCATCCCGCTGGCAGCTCCTTCCCATTGCAGTTATGATGATTAATTTGATCAGTTGTGCATTAGTGGGCAGGGGAGACTTTAACCACAAAATATAACATGAACTGTTATGATGTAATTTTCAACAGCTAACCTCATTGCTGCTTTGTTTCTTCTTGGAAAGAGCAGTTTTCTGGGGAGTGGTTATCCAATCTATCTATATGTGTGAACCCTTGGTATTTCTGGTGGTATGGTCAGCTAGTACAGATAGAGTTTGATGAGAGACCACAGGCACTTCACAAAAGCTAAAAGATAATACTTAATGTATACTACTGCTGATCTATGAATGTGTGGAGCTGCTTGTTTTCTATCAGAATTAATCTGTTCTTCTAAGAAGTAGTGGTACCAAAGCACATGGAATTGTTTTTTTTGTTATATTTTAGAGATAAAAAAACCCCCAATACTTGTTTGCTTTTTAGTTCACCTCTCTTCTAGTCTTTTTCTTCTCTTTTTAGCTTGTTCAAAACATCATGACCTCTGACATGGTGCCATTGCTCAGGGCTCTTATGGAGCAGAGCTTTGCTGGTCCAACTCATTTTAAAATCTATATGTGCAGTCTGAATGGCCTTGCTTTGTCCTTCTTTCCTTCTGGTTTACCTGTTTCTTAAAGCCTATTTCTGTTCCTAGCTCAGTTAGTGGCCATAGGGAACATATGCAGCTCACATGTATGCATCCAAAGCCAAGTAAATAAGCTGCAGTCATGGGATCTGGGAGGGCCTGGAATTCTCTCTTAGTTAACAGTGATTTGGCACCAAGGGGCTATGCAGATATTCTTCTGTCATTGCTGCAGCATATGGCCTGTAGTACAGCTTGGGGGCTTCTCTATCTTTTATGCAGAAATAAAGCAAGGTAACTGTGGAGTGAGGAATGTTTCCTGCCCTGCTGTGTACTCCTCTGAGGAGAGGTGGCCCAGAACAAAGTCCAGCTGTGCAGAAGCTGTGTTGTGTGTCGTGCCAAAAAGGAGAGCTGCAGTGGTTTTGCTGTGTGCACAGAAGGTCAGGCGTGGGAAAAGGAAAGCACAGAGCTTGCTCTTGAGTTTTATTAAACTCTTCTGTTTTTTAGATTTGTAGCTTTACAGGTACATTAACTCCTGTTACAGAGTCTGACTAATAACACCAGAGTTGCAACTGGAAAATACCAAAAAGCACACATCCTGAAAATTTTTCTCACAATAAGGCACATCATAGAAGAGCACTGGCTTGTTTAGCAGTTACTTAGCACCCAGACTAAGTGGTCATCTTACCTATGCCTGCAACTATGGCAGTGGCCTGCTTGGGCAATGAATGTGATTGGTTTCAACCTACTCTCAGTTTTAAGGTTTTGGAAAGGACCTGGAATTTTGTTAGATGTCTCCCCTTCCCCCACCCTTTGTTTCTTTTGTCTCTTTTTCTTCCCTCATTCTATTTTTTTCTTCAAATTATCCAGTAAATCAGACAGGAAATAGATTTTTGTTGTTCTCTACCTGTCCACTCCCTCCCTATAGACTAACAGTCATGGTAAATAGCAAGCTTTTCTTCCATTTTTGTGTTGTTCAATAATTGGTACATTTTCCACAGCCTGCACAGTTAATGTACTTCTAGTTGTTTTAACAATGCATTCTCTGTCCTTTCAGAGTGAAAAAAGGAAAACAAAGCAGAGTTTCAAGTTAGCTGTGATGTTACTAGTGTAGGTCACTTTTCATCTTGTATCTCGATGAGCAGCAGCCATGTCTATCTTTTTCTCAGTAACAACTAGGTATGGCAACAATACATTCTGGCATTTAATGTTACTGGAAGTGATAGACTTTCTATTTTCACACAGTACTCTTCATGGTGATGGCTCAGTGCTAGTATTCACTTGTCTGATAAGAATACCCCATCCAGATGTTGATAGGTACAGTATTTTCACCAGCTTCATTACAATTCATGGTATCAACCCTAGAAACATAGGCTGTAGTATTCAGAATAAGGGTGCAGTTTTCTGCCTTCATCATGTTTGAATTTATGGACACTGTTTCTACCCTGGCCTTCTCTTTCTCTGTCCAGCCCTTTCCCCATCCAAAGGTGACTCTTCTCCCTCTTTTCAGAATTTGAAATTAAGATGTCATAGAAATTTCGTGTCTCCCCTTTACTAACTCACTTGGGCTGGGCCCTTGATTACTTGGGAGGGATGTGATGATCATTGTTGTTCTCTGGAACAATTGCTCCTTCAGGATAATTGGAAGCAATTGGAGCAAGCAAATGCACAGGCACCAGATTTTTGTCATTGTTGCTCTCATGCCATCTTGTTGCATTCAGTGAAGATTTCTGGTCATACCTGGAAGGAGAGCAAGTGAAAGCGTTCTTTAATCTGGACTGCAAAATGACAACAGACAGGTTGACAGTAATTTCATGTGAGAGCTTCAGTTCCATTGTTTGATTAGATGTGAGTGTCCAGGGATGCTGGAAGTGCTGTTTATTTTTATACAGGAAAATGAAAATGTTGCTAAGTCACAGTGAAATCAGTGGAGTTAACTTACACCAAGGAAGGACACAGCCTAATGCATTAGAAATTATTTTGTATCTAGTCTTAGTCATATCCTAGCTTATCTGAACTGATGCAGCTTTAAAATCTTAACTTCTTATGAGACTTTGACAGTCATTTGTGAGGTTTTTACACTTTATGGTGAGCCTTATAAATTTAAATGGCTGAGTAAATTAAACTTGGGCTTTCATTACCTAGTTTTCCAGCTGCAGCAAGCGGTGTAGAAGCAGGCTTATTCTAGATGCATTTGCTTCCATTATTGCTGAAATCAGTTTTTGAAGAAGTGGTGCACATTTGAAATCCAGCCCTCCTTTCTATGCAGTACATGAGCTGCTTTGGTAGAAAAATATCTGAAGTGGGCTGGACACTTCAAAATTAAAATGCATGAAGAGTTATGAAGAGTTTTCAAGCATTTTATGTCTGAGTGAATTCATTCCCATTGCAGTGCTGCAGAGAGCCAGAAAAGACCCTTGTTTGTTTGTTTTTTTTTCCTTTTTTTTTTTTTTTTTTTATTTCTTGGAGGTTTTCTACAGTCAGGGCCAATGGAATGGCAGCAGCCAAAGGGTTGGCTGTACATAGTTATTTTGCAGACTGCAAAGTGATTTGGATAAGCAGTAGCTCTTGTCTGAGTACTTATACTATGGTGAGAGTCCCAAGGGCTGGGCTTCACTTTCAATTTGTGCTGGGGTTCACTTCTATGTTTTCCTGAGTGCTTGAATGTGTAACAAATGTAGTACCATGAATATTTGTATGAGGTATTTTTTTTTTCTTGGATTATTTTTTTTTTACCACACACACCATTCTCACAGTATATTTGAAGGCTGTTAAATGTCAAAGAATGACAAATAAGCTCAAAATTGTGATTTGGCAGATTCTACTTGCACTTGTTTTGGGGACCAATGCTTTCTACAGAGGATAAAACCCAGACCAATAACCCTATCCTAATATACAGAGAATGAAATTCACTTCACAGTGGTAAACCTGTGACTGCACACCACTATTGGGAGTTTCTCATAGCTGTTATTGGTTAAAACCATTTAAAAACTTTTATATTTGTGTGTGCTGTGTCCCTAATGTCTCCAGATGGAAATCTTTGCTAAACCAAATCATTGCATAGGACTAGAAGCAGGAAAGAGTGAGGATGTTGGAATAAAGTGGCATATATCCTCCTGAGCCTCCCATTTGTCAAGCAGCACAAACACCTGCATCTCCTCTTCTGTGGAATCCATCTGCCTGATTTCAGTTACCTTCAGTAAGGTCACATCTAAGTATTTTTGGTTCATAAAACTGATAATTCCCATTGATCTTGCCAACTTGTCAAATGTGTTGGCAAGCAATACTTGCTGTCATCTTCTCAAACATATACAGATCATTGAGGCTTCCTAGTCATGATCCTCAAATATTTTATCTGGAGTAAATGGAAAGAAGATTGCAAGACTTCCCTGTGTCTTCCTCTTCCTTATACTCACTTTCTGTTTTTAGGAGAACTCAAGAATCAAGTAAAGTGTACCAACACTGCTGCAGTACAAGGTTGTGTGCTGAACCTTTTTCCTACTGTGTTGTTTCAATGCCATGGGATAATCCCTGTGTGTGGTGATTCCACTATTGGGGACTGAAATTGATTTTTCCTTATCTTAGCTTGTAAATACCTGACCTTTAGAAGCATTAGCTTCCAGAGCATAGCAGCACTAGATATGGAAGACATGAAAGTAACAGCTTTTCAAGTCCTGGAAATGTATTTTAAGGTCTATCTGTATTGGCCCAGAGTATTGGACTATGTACTGAGTTGGTTTGTTCTCTTTCATTTCATGCTCCCTGCTATAAGGTAGAGTCTGTAGGAAAACTTTTGCTCTATCTTGCACAGTCAAATGTCACAGGCTTCTGTGTGCTTCTAGTTGAAATCTGAGTGAATATAGTGGCTTGCCTAACTCTTTCTGATCACAGCTCATCAGCTGCTTTGCTAATTTGGTATTGGACAAACTATTTAGTCCGTGTGGGATAGAAAGAAACAACCTCATACTGAGTACCTGGGAATAAGTGAAACCCCAAAAGGGAAGTGACTGTAATGGTCAGCACTGCTGTTTATATAACTGAAGTCCTCTGTCTGCATCGCTGCATGTAGGAATTAGTAGAAACACAGCACATGCTTCTATCCTTTTCATTTCCATACTGCTTGACAGTTTACCTGCGGGGCAATACCTGCCTGATGACCATTTGAGACATTATCAAGTAATACAGAGGTTGTGCTGCTTTGAGGAAACTTGCCCCATGGAGAAAGGGCAGTGAAGATGATGATGAATTGTCAAAACATGTTTTTTTCATTGTATTTTAAACAAATGTTTATTTTATGGGAAGAAAAATTGTGAATTGCAGCTTTATTTAAGCAATGTGCTCTTTGTAGTTTTGAAAACAGCTGACTTCTGTGATTAAATGGCTCACAGTATGGGGAAAGAGCATACTTAGTGATTTTGATTTTCATTATAGCCTATATTTGTTTTACAAAGGGAAAATTGAGGGAGAGGTCATCAGTATGCTTGGGGGACAAGCTGGAAGAAACCTTTAACATCTCATTCACTTAGAAAGTTTCTGAGGGACCTCAGTCAAAGATGAACAGTATGTTAAATGCTGGTGTTCCTGCTCAGCAAGGGGTTGAATGTATCAGTGTTGAAATACACAGGACTGGAAAAGAGGAGAGGAAAGAGACAGCGGTATTTGTATTATAGATGGACATTTTTAAGGTGTGGAGTCATTTATTGTGTGCTAGTCAGGAGAAGACTTGGGACTTGAATCACAACTCTTAAAATTGTCTTGCCTGGAGGGCAACACCGTAAGTCCTGTTCTCAGGCCAGTGAAAACTATTAAAAGCTGCATCTGTTAATTCTGGAATTAGTTACATTGTTGCCATGAGACAGGCTGGTCCTACGGCTACTGTCAGAATTTCATTGTAGATTTTAATTTCTTCACAGTTGTTCAGACTGCTTTGAAGTGACATTCCCTTTTCCAGCAGGATGGGTCCTATGCCATTAGACAAACTCTGGATTCTTTCATTGTTGATTCCAAATCTAACAGAAGGCAATGTGGCTCATGAGTGTTTACTTCTTTGTTTGTGCATTGGCATTATCATGGAACTTCAACAGTGAGAGAGCTTGCCAGGACTGAACACAAAATGTAAATGAAAGTAGATGTATTGTTGGAAACACTGGTAAACAGTTTCAGTGTGGCTGTACATCAGTGCAGACTGAGGGCATATGGGGAAGTTACTTTTGTTTTGCTGTGAGAGCTCTGAAACATGCTGCAGTTTCACTGTCTGAATAACCCCTAGGCTGAATCTGAAAATCACATTTTTTTCATTAAAATGGCCTTGTTTGTGCCTCTTGTCAGTTAGTGATTGTCTGGCTGAGCAGGGACATCCGCTTTGACACCGAGACTACGAGGGCTGCCTCTAGGAGGCTGAAATTCTAGCTTCCGACCTGATTTATAAGTGGTTTATACTTTGAGCTTTCCTGTTTAATAGTTAAATAAACTGTTTAATGTTTAAAAAGTAAAATTCTTCTGATAATCAAACCAGTATGGATGAAAAAAGCTCAGCATAGCCACATCTTGGCTGAGCTTTTCAGTGTGTTCCCATAGTTCAGATCCCTGTTCTGCTGTGAACAACCTGGTTGCAGAGCACTGTGGAAGGCTCATGTAACCCAGCACTGTAGGCACTCACCTCATGGCTGTATTTTTATATCCACTTATTTCCTATTAGTAGAAGAGACTGACAAGGTGGTGAGGAACACGCTGCAGGGAAAAATACTGAATAATGTTAGGGAGGCAGATACATGGCCTGGTAGAATTTCCATCTACTTATTTCTGCTATTGCTGTGTTACTGTGTGGATCCAAAACTGGAAGGTGATTTATGCAGACCATATGTGCCACCTTGATTTTATGTTCTGCCCTGGAATACACCCTGTTCATGGCACTCTGACACTCTGGAAATTATAAGGGCACCCAAATAGTGACAGTCATCAAAATCACTTGCTTTTAGCTATCAAAAATATTTGGCTCTTTCTTGTTGCCTATGGGGCACATCACTAAGATCTACACTTGGTTCTAGGTAGAACAGTATTTTGTTTTCCTATTTACTAAAAATAACACAGTATAGGAGTGGGAGTCAAGGGAGTCAGAAAGTAAGAACTCTGCTGATGTAAGTTCCTTGCCCCGCAGCAGCCTTCTACAGGTTATTGGGAAAAGTCTTTTCTCTTGCTACATTCAGAACATATTAGAACAAATCTGGCAACCACACATCATGCCATAATCATAAAGAGAAGATGGCAGGATTCATCTAACAAATAGCCAGAATAAGAGGATGAATTGCATCCTTTCTGTTTCTGTGATGTGTACGGCATTTTCAAAAGCAGGGTAATAAGTTTTTATAGCTGTGGGAGGCAGAGATGAAGCTGAGCATGTAATTCAGCCTCAGTGCTGTGAAGGTTGATATTGTGAGCATCCCGTAGCAGAATGGCTGTAGCTTGAAGCAGCAGAACATTACAAAGTGGTTTTTGGGAGGGTAGAATATCTGTAATCAAAAAAGCAATGCATGCAGATGGAGATCTTGGCTGATTAAAAAGTTACAGCGTTAGGTAAGGGTGTTGAAGTGGGTAAAATAAAAAGCAATTAGTCACCAAGGAGCCTGTGTAAAAGCAAGATAAGAATTTTATCATCCTCAGAATAGTTCATATGTGAAGATGGGGAAATAGAAGTAGGCAAGAAGAAATGGTGATAGGCAATTTTAGGAGCTCCCGAGAAAGGGTAGCATAAAGGGTGTTACTGTCTTGAAAATTGCTGTTGGCTGCTTTGTGGCAGTGTCTACTAAGCTCATTAGCAAGTTAGTGATGATTTTACTGGCACAGTTACTTTGCTGAATCTTTTCTTGCATTTAGCATTTTTGTTTGCTCATACTTTATTGGAAGGGGTTGTTCAGGAATGCTAACTCTTTAGAAATATATATTATATATATATTGACCCCTCAATACTTTCTGCCATGCAGGCATGCTGCAGAAATGACCATCAGTGATTCCATCTGGATTTCTCTGCTTTTTGAGCAGAGGCCTCCATGCATCATATAACCTGCTGTTTATAGAGATGGCTGTACATATGGTAAGGAATCTCAGCCAGGTTTTGAAACTGCCTGTGCTATGCAGGCACAGTGGGAGCCTTAGGAATTGAACCTCATTTATGGAAGTTGTCCATGGGTTTTGGAGATGCCCTGGCCTTCTATGGCCAGAGAAGATTGTTAAGCACAGAGCCTGGGAAACAGCCAGAATGAGGCAGTGGTAGCAACAGCCTCTAATGTATTAACATAGTTGGGAAAAAAAGCTGCCTTTGCTTGCTTTGCTGAAGAGTAACTTGGACATTTTTCCTTGTGACCCACTGACAGTCGGGAAGCACAAGTAGCCCTTGTTATAACTAACTATTGCATGAAATACACCATGTAGTACTCCTGTTAAAATACTGAGCAATTCAGGTGAAAGATAATCTGATCTCTAGCCTAGAGGAGGGTCCTGTGATTGAGAAAGAAGGCTATTGCTTTTCTAAGATCGCTCTTTCTAAAATAAGTTTTCCTACACATGTGACAAAAATTACACATGGTGCAGATGGTCAAAATCTTGCTGATTTTTACATCTTATGGTGGACACTCAAGATAAATGTTGCTCACAGCAAGCAAGCAAGCCTGAATCCTCTCTTTGGCTCTTACTTCTTGTGCCTGCAAAAGCAATGGTGAGCTTTTTTGTCATCATTGAAGGTGTAGGGACAGTCTGAGAACTCATGTAGAAGCTCCCTGCAGACTTTGGTCTGGTTACCCTGCAGTCTTCTGTTTGCAATAGACCTCACAGTTGGCGAAGGAGTCATCTTTTTATGACCAAAGTTAAGACTGCAGACTAAGAAATGGTCCTGTGAAGTAAGCTGTGTTATGACATAGAGGGGCCAACTGCTTTGTTCTGTTTTGACCCCTCCAGTCACTAAATATCAATAAAATATTACTAAAATCAGTGTGGTGACTCCTGTCAAATGAGAGTAGGTAGACACCATCTTGTTACATGGAAACTTCATAGCTATTGCAAGGGTCTTTTTGGCAACCTCAACAGAACTGGCAGAAACAGAGAAAGGCAGGGCTGACTGACACTGTCTTCTCAAGGTGATCTCTGTGGATAGATGTCCAGAAAAATTGACAGCAGCATCTGAAGGGGCATTATCTTGGATCACCTTTTCCTGTAATGTGCAGGCTCTAATCTCTCCAGGAGTTTTCATTAGTAGTTTATCTACTGCAGAAATAAGAAAAGTACAGTTTTATGCAGCACAGCTTACTGCTATTCACAGCCCGTGATCTGGTCCTGATGGCTTGTTCTCTCTTGAATTCAGCGGTGTCCTGCTTCACACTAGAGGGTGAGCAGGCTCAGGGCAAGGCAAGCTGAGAGGCAGCTTGCAAAGAGTTTGCCTTGCATGGGAGGATTTGCAGGCTGGACTAGACCTCCCAGAGCCTGGGTCTTGAAGCTGGGCATAGGCTGATGTCGTTGTTAGGGGATGATGTGCACTTTTTGCAGAGAAGTGTAAGGTGAACCAAACTGGTCATGCTCTTGAGTTGAGACTTTGTATTATGGTCACAGTCTAGGCACAGTTGGCCTGCTCTCAAGTTCTCCACAGAATGAACAAGGCTCTGTTGTGCACATCCTTTGCATGTACATGGGACTATTCTTTCAGGAGATCAAAAGCACTTAATAAATTCAGGTATTCCCTTTGAAGATGAAGTCCAGAAATAGTGAGTGATTTCTGAAGGTTAAAAAGCTAACCAGAGGCAGAGAACTTAAACTAACACTCTTGTCACCTGCTTTGTCTTTTTTCCTTATAGTTGTTTGCAAAAGCCCTAAGGTTAAAGTAACATTTCCAAATGGCTGATTTGGCAGCATAAACATCTAAGCTAGCATATGCACTGTTCTGCCTACCACTGACCAATCTTCTGATATGTTTGTTTCCAGGAACACCTGTCTGGTTCTTCGTGAAAATTGCTCCAATTCGAAATGAGCAGGATAAAGTGGTTTTATTTCTTTGCACTTTCAATGACATAACAGCTTTCAAGCAGCCCATTGAGGATGATTCATGTAAAGGTTTGTCTTTTCTCACAATTATATAATTATATTGCTTCTAGTTTTTTTTACCCTTGTCTTGAAAGAGCTGAAGTCCTTTAAATACCAAATCTAAAGACTTAGATGTGAAAATGGCTTGTAGCTAGGCCACCAGGGACCATATTTGTGCAAGGAGTGGTTGCTTGGTTTCTTAAATGAATTGTCTCTGGCCTGAACTGGGAAGGGTCATTGCTAATGAAACCTCCAAATGCTTCAGGAGTCAGGGTTTATTTAGCAAATAGGTGCTGCTCTTCCTTTAAAATTAGTTATTAATCCACACTGTAGTATAGCCTTTAAGGAGTCATAATATTGCTAAACAGCATCATTGGTGTCAGAGGGAATTGAAGGGTCTCAGGTCCTGTACAAATTATGGATGACACTGTATGCCAAAATGAGAAATTAACCCAGAGTCTAGCAAAGATCTGAATAATTTCATTCTGCCTGGCTTGATGTCACCATTATTATGGGAATCCTTATGTTAAAGTTCTGGACTAGTTGCCTTTAGCATATGGGAAGAGATTCCCATTGTATTAAGTTGAATCAGGTTTAAGCTGTTCTGGTGAGCGAAGCAGCATTGCTGTATTTTGATGTTAACCCTTTGTTGAATTACACTTTGGAAACCTGGAAGCAAAATCAGCTGTGACAGCAGCATAAGCTTGCACTCAGGTTCAGATCCTGTCAGGAACAGACCTTTTGTACCTGGAGAATTGCAGATTTGTGTCCTCTGGGGTAAAAACCCCATGAATTCTCCTGTTTGCGTTTTCTTAGTATTTCATAATATTTGTAGTATTAAATTAAACAGGAAACTTGCAGTGATGGAGAACATCAGATTTACATTTATGTTCAAAATGTTATCCTTTAATGACAATTTTTCAAAGTGGAAACACCTGTTACCATGAAGAGGGAAGTACAACCTTGACAAACAAATCCTCTTCCAGGCTACATGGGCTGTTTTTTCACTTTTAATGCGATTTGTTTGGTTCTTCATCGCTTTAATAAAACTAAAAAATGTATCCTATCAGAAAGCTTGGGTTTACAGTACTGTTTTTCCTCTGCCCAGTGGTCTTCTCTTTATCTTGGTGAGGGCTGACAACAAAGATAAATCAGCATGTTACAATAAAGCTAGCTCATGTATTTTCTAGGAGTGAATGCTTTTGCTTCCTTTCAATCTCATTTCAAGCTCTTTTCCCTTTGCTTTCGTGGAAGATCCTTAATGAAACAGTGATATGCACTCTTGTGAAAAGAGTTTGTTGTTCACTTTCAGCACAAGGGAACACTAACTTCTTTTTTTCCAGAGAAGCATGTTGAAGGAAAGGAATGCTATTTTTTCTTTTTTTAAATCTCATTTGGATCTTAAAATCATGCTGTTCTTACAATGTTCATGGTGATTCTTAGCAGTTAAATATGTAAAGCAGCATAAGCACTAAACCTACATATAAATGCACCAACTTGCAGAGCAGTTAAGAGATGATAAGCAGCATATCTTCATTTGGCCCATGGAAACTGGTTAAGTGACTGATAAAGGTTAGAGGCAGAAGAACTGGGTGTATTATTTAGATACTATTGATTCACAGCTCTCTGCTTCTTCTCTGAGTGCTTCTGACTTTACGTACAGAAGAGTTCATGCTAAATGAGTTTTCCAAATATTGTTTGAGTGTCCTAAAATTAATGATGTTGCACCGGTTTCATGCTGGTAGAGCTCTCTGTTGCTGTATACACAAATCAAATATGATATAAATGAAACTGTCCATTCTGTTCTAATCCTTAATTTACCCCTTTTGCCTTTCTTTCTTCCATAAGTTACTTGCTATTGACTAGCTTTGGAATTTTGTTGTGCATTTCAGGACGCGATATTGCATCGGTCACTTGATGGCTAGATTAGCCATTTTTTGGAAAAGAAGAGCTGATTTGTCAAACAGTTGAAGAATTTTACATTCATGACCATGTCCTTAATATTAGTTGTCATTGTACAATAGTACAGTGTGTGTGTGTGAAAGACAGTTATGAAGTGTCAGACAGTTGTCTGTAGTGGGCTTTAAGATTCATGGAGGGGAACATCATTTTTAGATGATCTAAAAAAGGTAAAGTTACATTAGCTTCTTCTAAGAACCATTGCTTTTACAGACGTGAGCTTTGAAGAGGGCATATTCTTTGCACCACGTGCAACATTACATGGGAATTTTGTAGCATGCCTTTGAAGGATAGCAATTTTTTCTCATTCTGAAACCAAATGAACTCCCAATTGGAAACCTAAAACTGAACTCAAAAGATTTATTGTTTAATTGGAACAACTGCAAACTGATTGCTAAAACAATTAACTTGTTCTTTCACCTTCAATCAGATTTTGTGAACTACTTTTCTTTCATTGATTCATATGTGAAATCTGTTTTCTGTGCATATGACCACTTAATGTGTAACAGGCTGCCCGCAAAGGCAGATGCTTTATTAACATATATTCTGTCTACACAGTTGCATGGGTGTAGTGGCATAGCATAATGTATTTAAGTTTTTCAAAACCAACGCCTGTATGTCTATGTAGAGAAAAATGTTATGTAGTACAGGAAGATGATAATTTTAAAAAGCGACTAATCTGTTAGGCTGAACCTGCATAACTGTGGCATATCTTAGCTTTCTATCACCTGCTGGCAATTTCAAGCATGATTGTTCAGCTACAAATGATGTAGTGACTACTTGAGTGAAGTGTTGAGCTCTAATGACAGGTGTTTGCCTTGTACACAAAAATGAATAGGCATCTTTTATCTGAAGGTGACTTACTGCAAGGTCCCAGTACCAGTTTTTATTCTTAACATTTTTTTAATTAATAATATCAGACATTGGAATAGCTGACACAGAAAAAATTCTGAAGTAAAAAGTAGACTTCTAAATGAAGTCTTTATTAATTGATTCAGCTAATTTAGAAGACATTTATTTTTGTGATTGCTCTGGAAGTTAAGTGAATTTGCTTTTAAATGCAGCAGCTTTAAAAATAGTGCATTCTCAGTAAAACAACTTAAAAATAGTGTGCCAGTGATGTTGATGATATAGTATTTTTAAATAGCTTCTTTCCATTCCTTCCTGTATGTTTGCCTCTTTGAAAAATCAGGAAAAAATAGGTTTACTTGAGTAGAAGTAGGCAAAATCAAACTATAACATAGCTAAATTTGGCTTGTGAAATGACAGGTCACCTTTTTAGCTGAATTTTAGAGTATATGCTATATTTGGAATTAATGCATTTTGTCTGTATACATCTTTTTTGCTTTGAGACCTAACACACCAAGTATGAAATGTTGGAGAATAATGTATAAAGTGGAATGCATCACTTTATAAAAGCAGTAATTTATGCAGACAATAGAATCTGTGCCTAGAGTCTAAGTAGCTAGTCAGAAGTTTGAACAGGTTTTGCATGCATGAATTCAATATAAATATATTCAGATACATCTATTCTGCTTCATAAAAGTTTGGAAATTATCCTTTGGATCCTAATATTTTGGTTTCATAAAAAATGTGACCAAATTTAACATCACTGAATCATATGGGAAAATGATTATTAGCCTCCTAGCTATTGTAACCTCCTGTGCTTTATAGCAGTCATCAGTTATAATCTCTGCAGAAGATTTATTTCATTTTGCAGCAGAGCTGTGTCCTTTGCATCACAAACAAGGCTACACAAAAATATTTTGATTGCCTCCTTCATCTTAATTCAGGGAAAACTCCAAATATTTCCTTTTTTTTCCCTGTCTGACTTTTTGTTCTGTTTTTCAAGATGTATTTATATGAGCAGAGCCAGTGTTTGAAATACTTTGATTAAGTTATACACTGCTTTCACCTAGATGAAATGTTTTCTTACAAAAGGAAACAAATGAAAGGGAAGTGGGGAGTATATTAAAAAACTTCGGTATGCTTTTGCAGTCCAGATGGAAAAACAAGACAGTTTTAGTCATGAAGTTTCCAAGGGAAGGAGCATTAAGACTGCAGAGAGGCATGACAGATGTAAGCAGGGATCTTTGATGTGCAAGAAAACAAAAGCGGTTTGAGCGGAGGCAAGAACTGCTAGAATTGCAATTTGCTTGCATTTGAACAGTTATGTTTGAACAATAGACCCGTGACCAAGCGAGCTTATTCTCTAGCAGGCAGTGGCTCCTTGTTCTAACTCTAGATGTTGCCTAAGTCATAGCTCAGCAACTTGGTAAGAAGAATTCTGTAACAGCTGTACTTCCCAGTGTCTGAATTTATGAGCCATTGTGATCAAATTGAGGAGAGTGGTAGGAAAGAAACAACTACCCACAAATAAATAATGAATGTTGATGTGGATTAAGCATCAACAGTTCATGCTCACCTAAAAATATAGAAAACTGGATTCTTCAACTTAAGAGCATTGTTAAATGAAGCTTCATCCATTAAGGAAGTTTTGATGAGTTAAACATCACAAAGATGTATTTCAGTGCCTTGTTTCCCAATGAAACAAAGCTTAGGGGAGGGTTTTTGTCACTGATGTAGTCATCTTGTCATCTTGAGTGTTTTCAGAAGCAGTTTCTATTTAGCTTTTTGCAATGAAATGGTGGAAAACTGGAAGAGCATCATGGAATGCAGGATAACTGAAATCAGTGCTGTTAATCTTGAAGGCTCTTTATCCTTCTGAAGCTGGAGATGTTTTAGTGTCATCTTATTGCTTTGTGCCTGCATGATATTTTCTGCAGAACTGAAAAAGGAGACCAAACAATGACAAAAGTGGGTTAGAATCAAAAGCAGAGGCACAGGCAAGCACAACCATGGGTCTGGCATTCAGCTTTATGTTTGGTTCCTGATTTCCAAGCTGTCTTCTCTCGTATGTGAGCTCTCACCTGCCTGTGGAATATATATGATGGTATGAGAATCACGTAGGATCATTAGATTTCAGTTTAATAGAGAACATGTCAATTCCTAGAGGAAAAGAATGAATATAGGGGGGTATACCAACTACTTGTGTTGGAAGAGAACTAAGCTGTATGATATGGCCTCCCTGTCCTAGCAGGACTAACATCAGTATTTTCTTACACCATTCTGAAACTTAGTTTCTTGTCTTGGAAAGCTTCATCTTCTTCCCGTAATTGGCTCCTTAGAATTTAATGTTTATGCTCCCTCCTGTAGCTTAAGTCCATTATTTGACCTGTCTACACTGGATAAATATCTGACTTGCTGTAGGCTGTGTCTGTCCTTAGACTTCTGGAGGGAAACCTGCAATAAATTCAACAGGTACTGCTGTTTTTCAAGCAGTACTGGAGAAATTACAATTCAACAGGGTTAGTACTGGCGTTTTCTCATTTTCTTTTTCCTATGCCACAATCTTCAGGTCTACTATGAATACGCTTCAAAGCTTGTGCAGTTCTGTCATATACACCTGGGACATTTGCACAGTGGTCCAGTGCCTGTTTTTCACACAGTGGCATCTGCAACTCTAAGGTGGGCTCCCCTGTGCTCTTCCCAGTGTGTATAGAGAGTTAGGGTTTGTACTCCCAGTCTGCCATTTTCAGATCAGCACTGGTTCAAAAAGCCCTGCTTCTTGACACAGTCTCTTGCCTGTAACAAAGTTATATTGTTTTCAGATCAGAGTTTGGAGTATGTGATGAGAGGTCTAACGTTCATGGGAACAGCACTTTTGTATACCATTTAGGCACCCACAAAGGAGATTTGCGACATGTAGTGCAAGAAAGGTGCTTATAGGACAGAGGAAAGGGTTAAGTTGAACCTTCTAAAAGGAGGTGATTCTTGGCAATAGGAAGAAGTTCTCGAAGATGCTCAGTATTTACAGCCACAAACCACGCCACAGAGATGTGTGGCAATGCTTTTGTGCAAAAAAGCTCAAATGGGGTGCATCCTTCTCTTCCTGTCTCTGTTCATGTCTGTATAACCCAGTTCTTAAAAAACACACACTGAGAGTTTGTTCTCAATTTTCTAACCAAATTTCGAATCTTAGAGGATTACCCATCAGTCCTCTTAGAGTTACTAAAGGGGGCTGTCAGTGTTAGCTGGCGGTTGGAAGGTCCGCTGTGTGTTCGGTTTTCGGTCAGAGCTGCCGTGCACCGAGCAGCCCTGTTGGTGCGATTCAGCACCATGGCCAGAGCCATTCTGCCGAGGCGGGACCGTGGGGCTGCGGTTTGCGTCTTCCTGGATCAACCTCCCCTCGGGCGTTTATGCCGCTTGAAATACACCGGTGCTGGCAGCCTTCTCCCACGGGCCTGTAAGACAGGGAGGAAAAAATACTGCTGGTATATATATCAAGGATGGTGACTCTATCATTTCCCTGGTCAGCCTTTTCCAGTGTTTTAGAACTCTTTCTGTGAATAAATTTTTCCTAATGTTCCACCTAAACCTTCTCTGCTGCAACTTGAGGACATTTCATCTTATCCTATCACTTGCTACTTGGGAGAACAGACCGACTCTCACCTTGCTACAACCTCCTTTCAGGTAGTTGTAGAGAGAGATAAGGTCTCCTGAGCCTTCTTTTTTTCCTATATCTGAAGGCTAACGAGCTCTTGTTCCCTCAACCACTCCTCATATGACTTGTGCTCTAGACCTTCACCAACTTCATTGCCCTCCTGGTGCTGGACACACTCCAGCATCTCAATGTCCTTCTTGGAATGAGGGGCCCAAAACTGAACCAAGTATTTGAGGTGTGGCCTCACCAGTGCTGAGGACAGGGAGACAATCACTTCCCTAGTCCTGCTAGCCACAATATTTCATATACAAGCCAGGATTCTGTTGGCCTTCTGGGGCACCTGGGCACACTGATGGCTTGTATTCAGATGACTATTGGCTAATAGCACCAGATCCTTTTCTGCCAGGCAGCTTTCCAGCCACTCTTTCCCAAGCCTGTAGCATCGTATGAGGTTACTATGACCAAAATGCAGGACCTTACATTCTTCATGTAGAGTAGAGAAAGAATTCTCTTTACAAATGTACCTTAAAAAAAGACCCCAAACCCACCAACTTCCATAGAAAAGTATTGTGAGAAATCAAGTGCTTGGGTCAGGTTTATTACAGATACAAACTGACCTCCCTTGAGGTTCTGTCATGTTGATTTCTTTCTCTGAGAAAGTCTTTAGTATAGTAGCTAATCTTACATGGGTTTATCAGGAAAGATCTGGTTTCCTGGATGGAAATAATTGTTGCTGAATAATGCCTGAAAATGTTGGCTAATTCTACTCAATTTCACTATTAAATTACCAGTGACAGACTTGCTTTAAAACATGCTTTAAGGTGTAAGAGAATACTCAATTTTCTTATTGATTTTGAAAAGATCTGGCGAATTTGGTTTGTCCTTTTAATAAATGTACCATTTTGCGTATTTGAGAAGGAGTTTTCACAGTTATGAGAAGGCTCATGTGGTACACTGCAGCTTTTTTGGTAATGTGTGTAATTTTGCATGTTTCCTCAAGGTTGGGGGAAGTTTGCTCGCTTGACCCGCGCGCTCACGAGCAGCCGAGGCGTGCTGCAGCAGCTTGCTCCGAGTGTGCAGAAAGGAGAGAATGTTCACAAGCATTCACGACTTGCTGAGGTAATGTTTTCTTCGAGAGACCATAAAGAAATGATTTTAGCCTTTGTGGGTGTGTTACCTCTGCTTGAACCAAGCACTGTCTGTCTCCCTTGCCCTGGGTTTCTGAAGCCTAATGCTGGCATGGGAGCTCAGAATATAGCACAAGTGCTGTGAAATGTGTCCTGTGACAGTGAAATGGAAACAAGTGTCCAAAAGACCTCATGTTACCTAATTGCAGCGTTGTGTTCTGTTCTGTGCCTCAGCAAAGCCTTTTAATGGCATTATTATTAAGGTAATACTTTCTTGGAGGTCTATTGTTCAACCAGTTCTCAGTCCACCTCACTGTCTATTCATCTATTCCATACTTCTAGGCTTGCCTATGAAAGATGTTATGGGAGGCAGTGTCAAAGGCCTTGCTCAGGTTGAGGTAGACAACATCCAATGTTCTCCCCTTGTCTACCTAGCTAGTCACACAATCATAGAAGGCTATCAGATTGGTCACACACGATTTCCCCTTGGTGAATCTGGGCTGACTTACAGTTTAAGTAGATTCTCTAAGTTTTGAGAAAAGCTCTAGGCAGAGAAGGCTCCTTCAAGTAGGTAGGGCTTTTGCCACGAGGGGGAGAGACTATCCCAGGTTTCCTGTAGCTGTCTCCTGGGCCAGTAGCAGTGTCCCTGTAGTATAAAAACAGCTTAAGGAAATTCTTGATATGGTGTTAATGACAGTATGGCCGATGTAATGTGGCACTCTTGTTTCACCTGTTTCTGTGAGTGCCATGGCAGCAGCTGTGACTGTTGTTAATAGTTCTTAACCTTCCTGTGTAGCTGGAGGTGTAAGCCATTGACGGGTTCCTTGGAGTCTCCATATAGTAAATACTCTCTTAATTTTGCCCTGTACACATCTTATTTTCTATGCAAAATGAAGAAATCCTGCTCAGGCCTTTACTATTATCACATGTGATGGTGAAATTTCCACAGACAGGAGGTTACCTATTCAGTATTTAAAATAGATGCACACAAGCATGGACAACTGTTTTCTGTTAGAAGTACAGAAATAACATAGATTATATGAGCACAGGGGGCAGACATTCACACAGACACTATACTGTAGGAATACCATGTGATTACCACATGTCCACCTGGAGTTTGCTTTAGTGTCTCAGAATTTGGCATGATCTCCATCCTAATTAAACTCAAGGCATCAAAAAATCATTCCTTCTCTTTAGATGTGTACCCTTGAATTTTAGCTCATGCTAAAATGTAGGCAGTAAAATATAAGGCAAAGGGTCCAAGGTTATTCTGTTTGGCTCAGTGAACCTCAGTCTGGACCTCAGTGACTACACATTACTGCAACTTCTTGCAAGATGATGTACTCAACAAGTCTTTGCAAATATTCTAACTGGCACAGCCAGCTGATTCATTAGAAGTAATAAAGCGCAAGTGTATTGTTTACATGTCTGAAATTAGTTTCTTTAATTGCCAACTGAATATTGCAGTCATTATTTTGGAAAGAACATTAGTCCCAGCTGTGATGTTAGGTACCTTGTTGTATATGTGCTGTGCTTCCATGTGAGTCAATAGAACTACACTAGAGAAAAGCAGAGTGCAGATAATCATACAGACAAGCCCACTTTTCTTCTTTGAAGATATATGGGCTGCCAGACTTCTTATTCTGGAAAGATAATACTAAACATGGGATCTCTAACTGTTCCCTGTTGTACTTTCAAATATTTTCTTTCCTTCTCTCTCTTCATCTCTGCAGTAGCTTTTTTTAAATCTTAAATTTAAATTAAAATTAATCCTTTTTCTTTTCCTACTCACTATGGCATTTCACATCGTGTTTGCTCAGGTAGGCTTTTGATTTATGGGAATATTATTTGTGTTTCTCTTTGTTCTTTTTCACTTACTATTTCTTAATCTCTCAGGAGCCAATTGTGTCCTAGAGCCTGAGTAGGGTGAGGGGTGTTGTGCAAATACAAAACAGGAGCCTGTCACAAAAGCTTATAAGTTCTTTTGGAATTTATGGAATATTAGTTTAAGAGTGGTGTTAGTGAAAAAGTACTTTGTTTTATCCCCAGGCCACGAATAATACAATCAGTGTTTGTTAAGCCTGAAATATGTAGATTTTGCAGCCTGATTTCTCTAACAGCAGTCATATGAAAACTGGGTATGTTCAGTTAATGCAAAGGTGTTAGCTAACTCTGAGAGGATGTTTTGCAATAAGAGTCTAAAGTAATCGATACATTTTTGTGGCTTTATCACCAAGGAGCTGAATTGTAGGAACCGTTCTTCCTGGTCACTGCATAGTATGTGTCCACTGCACCTATGGTGCTAGCTGATGTAGTCTATATATTTGCCAGGCAGTTCTGGGTAAACAAGATTGTGTCATAATTTAAAAAATGCAATAGTTATGAGAAATAAAACAAACAAACAAAATAATGGTGCTTAAGAGCACCTGCTTAATAATGAAACTTCCAATATTTTCTTTTTTGTAAACCTTGTTTACAAGGGACTTAAAACTGCCTCAAGTTGAGGCTTAGCACCTAGCCTTTGGCTTGGGAGCAATTTGTGTGGGTGCTTCTGAAAACAAAAGCAAATGAGAAAGTAAATATGTGCAGTTGAAAACACAAAAGGGAGAGATTAAGCTGAAAATAAATTATTTTTTGGTGTGTTGTTTGATTTCCTCTCCCAGTCATGCAGTCTTAATTGATGATATATTAATAATTTTTTAACAAATGCAGGATTTTTTATTTTGTTAAAAAAAAAATTAAGGCAGCCTTGTGAATCCCATGATGAATTTTGTTATTTTTGCTCTTGAAATAATGTTCTCTAGCTCTGAGAGCTATTGAAAAATCATGCATCATTACCACAAGTAATAAACACAGATAATAGAGCTGTAGTGACTGATGAATCATAAGTAATTGGAATAATACTTTCATTAATAACTTTCTGAAATAAATACTGCTTTTACTATGGTATAACGTAATAATAGGGAAGGAGTCTTCCAAATCCAGGGCTGTTTGACTTATTTAGAAAATGATAGTCCTGAAGCATTTGTTCAGTGCACATGGGTGGAAGCATGGGATATCAGCATATTGTTTTATATAGTTGTGTACATTTTATTCATAATTCCTTTCATATTCATCACTTGGTTTTGTTTTGTTTTTTTTTTCTTCTCCCAAAGTACCTGGCTTTGCTGTATGGTGTGAAGAGGGTGGGTTTATAGCTTTTAATCTTCAGGTGTCTCAGGGGTGTGTCTGGAAGGATGGTGAAGAAACTAACTCAGTGTAGCCCTTAATATAAAAAGTGAAGGAAAGAGCTCTCCTAACTTCCAATTAGGATGCCAGATGATGCCTCTGTGCTAACATGCAGGTCTCTGAGCAGGTCATGCTAGTTCCCTTCTGGAGAACACATTGAGCCCAAAGTCAGCAGGCTTGCAACTCCCATTATTTACACATGTGCAAGGGACTGTGATCTGACAGGGTCTCGTCCCTGTTGTGCACAGGAATAAGTGGTTATGTGGGGTTCAAAGTAGCAGGGAACTTGATCTGAGGTTGTTTTGTCCAAGTAGGACTCTAGTAGGTGATTGTTTTCTTTTATCCCCTTTGGCTTAACCTGCTGGAAGAAAGCCCACCAGCTCACAAAGCGAAGGAATAATAAAAAGCAGCCAGAAAAGTCTGCAGATAAAAATCCATATCTAAATAATTGACGTTAAAAAAGCTGAGATAAGGAGCATGAAAGGAAGACATCCTCCTATTATGGCTATGTTATCTGATCTTTTCCCTGGTAAGGTGGCTGTTTAATTTCCTTCTCTGCTCCCTGTTGCTCTGAATCATGTGTTAGTAAATTTGAAGAAGGAACCATGCTCCTAAATAGTTCTCACAGGTTCTGTGAGTTTGGCATTAGCAAACACATCTTGCTCAAGCAAACCTCCATTTTCCTTTCAGATTTCACCCATAACTCATGCAGGGTTAATTTAGTTTTTAAATTTAACTTCTCTTTATTTGGGTTCTGAACCTTTGTGTTAGTTTCACCCTCATGTATATCCATAGATGTAAACAAACACATTCTTGTTCATAGGTATGTAAAAGCAACTTTAGTTCCCAAGAATTAAATATATGATTGTATTCTTTTACACTAGTGTAACTAGAACTAGAACTTTTACACTACTGTGCTAGTAGCTCTCCAGCTACTAGCCTTAAAATGGGCAACATTGATCAAGACTGCAGTTATGCAAAACCCATGGAGCATGTGTTTAGTTTGATGTCCAGGGTTTTAAAAGACATTCTGACAGATCACCTTTTGCTGTAGTGCGTTTTTGATTTCAGACCTAACTGGATTGTAACTCAACTGTATACCATCAGGTAGTGAAGACACTGATCTTCTCTCAGTGAAAAGCTAAAGTTCAAAATGAGTTTATTGAGGCTATTAAAAGTTACCATGGGGTTTGGTTGTGCATGGCCCAGAGAAGAGGAACCGAGGCTCGTGCATTCATGATAGATTGTAGTAGAAGACTATTTCAGATACAGTATAGTGAAGATTTAAATAGACAGTGGTGAAAAACAATGTGGTCCAGTGGTCCTGGTGCTGGACTGGGACTCAGAAATTGTGGTATTGTTCCTGGTTTTGCCATTGATTTCTATTTGCAGTGGCCTTCCTTCCCATCATTTATTTGTCTTGTCTATTTAGACTGCTAAAGTAGCTGTCTCTTCTCTATATGTCTTGGAGATCCAGCAGGTTAGGCTTTGTGTCAAAAAGTAATTAATGGCATTAAAAGAAACAACAGATGCTTTTAGGTCGATGCCAATTTGTTTAACAGAAGAGTTACCCTGACTTGCTTACCATTTGGTGGCGTTAAAAGGAGTTAATGGACATGTATTATTATCAACTGTTGTACTGAGCTTGAGAAGCTACAATGTGAAAAATAACATTAAAAAATTAAACATGTTTTCTTTTTCTCCTGAAATCTTTGTCACTGCAGGTACTGCAGCTGGGCTCTGAAATCCTCCCGCAGTACAAACAAGAGGCACCAAAGACTCCACCACATATAATTTTGCATTATTGTGTTTTCAAGACTACCTGGGACTGGATCATCTTGATTTTAACTTTCTACACTGCTATTTTGGTCCCTTACAATGTGTCCTTTAAAACCAAACAGAACAATGTGGCATGGCTAGTAGTCGACAGCATTGTAGATGTAATTTTTTTAGTAGACATTGTACTTAATTTCCATACCACCTTTGTGGGGCCAGCAGGAGAGGTGATCTCCGACCCAAAGCTCATTCGCATGAATTACTTGAAGACATGGTTTGTGATTGATCTGCTCTCGTGTTTGCCATATGATGTCATCAATGCATTTGAGAACGTCGATGAGGTCAGTATCCTAGTTCCACCTGGTAATTGTTACTTAATGGTTGGGGTAGGTGGGAAACAGAAGAAAGAAAGGTATGCTTTTAAATATATTGAATTACTTATGTCTCTAGTAGCTGCCTTTAGTGCACAGGTAAGTTTGCTTATTATGTCCATCTTTTACTGCACTGGGAGAGACTGGCATGGCCAGAAATCCATTTATTTACCTTCATTTTGCATCCTCAAAGATCAGGAGGACAGGAAGAGCAGAACCTCTGCAGAGTACTGAGGAAAACTGCTTCATTTGACTTACCATGAGTAGCTTGAACTGGTGTGTCAGGATAGTTCCATGGGGTAAAGTTCTCTCGCTTTCACCGTTGACTGGAAAGGGCACATCCTCTAATGGCAGTTCTTCACATGGATGAGTGGAAAGTGTAATAAGCTTTTCTCAGCTGCTTCTAATACAGTCTAGCAGGTGGCAAAGAGACAGGCAGTGACTTGCTAAATCTTCCTAGACCACCAGAGAGTACTGTCTCTGTATCTGGTGATCTATGCAACGTTGTCTGGCAACAGTTGTTTCAGAGGACGATGAAGCTATTGAAGATGCTGTTTTGAATCGTGTTTGGTAATTCCATAATTAGATGAAAGGATAAGGAGAAATCTGGAATTCTAGACTTCTCCTTAACTCCTGCTTATTTCTTTGGGAACAGGACACAAGCCAGCAAAAGAACTAACATTCAGACACTTAAAAGCACAGTACTACCCTGTTTTAACTGCATATTTTCCTGCTGGATCAGGCTGCCAAGAAAATATTCATAAACTAAATATATTAAGGTTCCTTGCCTAAATAGTTCAGAGAGTTATTAACTTGTTAATAACATCTTAAAAAGGATTCCAGCAGTCCACTTTCTAATTGCATGTTATAAAATCTGTACCATCAGCTAATTATGTGTCTGTATTTATCTGTGACACATACTAAACCTGTAGCATGCATACACATCTCATCACTGTTTAGTATTTCATTTTCAGCTCGTAAAATTTAATTTTTGAGTTGATTTAAAATATGCCCATGTTATAAAGGACAACCTAACAATTAAAAGAAAATCATGACAAGTGAAATATCTGAGTAAAAAATAAAACCCCATTACTTTTGTAAAAATACACTGCATGGGTTTTTATCAGATTTAAAAGGTTTTTTCCAGTGATTTGAGGACAAGTAAGCGAACTCTTGACTGTAGTAGAAAAAGCATGATGTTACTTGATATTTAATTCCCTAGAGAAGATTTCGTTTTATATAAAGCTACTGACTGAAATAAAACAAATGAAATCATGCAAAAAGGCATTGTAAGGCCTGTCCTTACATATTTATTTGTCACGAAAAGGACTCAGGCTGCAGATTACTCTGCAGGGCTTTCACATACTTTGCTGTGGCACTGTGAAAGCAATGGAAGGAGTGGCCATGTATTAGCTTCTGACATTGAGACTGAAAGAATTAAAAAAAAAAAAACCCAAACAACCAAGTCAAGAGACAAAAAAGGAAGGAAGCTTTTCTTGCCCAATGCAGATAGTAGCAACCTGCTGAAGAGCTTGCTGGAGGAACATCTCATAACTGTAGACTGCTAACGTGACCTACAGAACATCCCCAAGGATCACATCTGTACCAGTGGCTGTGACAGCCCCTGAGCTGAGCTCTGGCACTGTCTGACTCATCGTAGCAATTCTGCAGAGTAATTCTTGTTGTGTGAGCTTGAATTTCTCCAGGTTCTCTGCCGTAGTGTTGCCTTGTAACAGTGAGAAGCTGATTGGTACTTCAGTTTTCTATGGCTCTTCAACAGTCTTCTTAATCAGTGTAACAGTGTTAGTTTTAGTTATTCTAGCTATCATGCTCAAGGAAAAAAACCATTTTTATTGATACTATCCCTTCAAGACTCTTCATCTCTATTTCCCCCAGTGGGTTCTGACATTTACCTGGTATAAATCATTGTAAAGTCATTAGAGCAGAGTCTCCACTGGTGTAAATTGATGTTCTTCTATTAAGGGCTTCTAGACTGGTTTACAGGACCTGAGGGGTTTTGCCAGCAATGTTAGTAGAAGAGTGTATTACACATCAGGTGGGGATTTAGGACAGTGTGTGCTGATCACCATTTCATGGACTGCCTGCAGAGGGAAAGATAACCTTTTGTTAAAGAAGACAAAAAGCCATATTCAAGAGTCTTGAAAGTAGAAAGTCTTTTCCTTCTATCTTCTTCTGTATTGTGTAGGGCATGCCCTCGTGGGTGAACTCTTTCTTTCAAACTTGTTGGTTTAAATTTTACCAGTCTTATCCTGGATTACACACCATATAACTTCACAGCTGGATTAGGTCAGCTGTGAGGCCTTGCTGCTCCGGCTACAAGTAACCAGACTGGATTGTTGTCTGTGTGTCACTTTGGTTTCGCTAAAGGGAATGCTCTTGGAACCATGAGACTGGAGTTAGTAGGTGTCCACGACTGCTGAAGGGACTTTTTTTTTTAAGTCCTAATGTGAATATTCTTCAAAAAAATTGCCATAGATTAAGTGATACACAATATCAACAGTGATGATAAAATGAGATGAAAAAGATGAATTACTGTTTTCCTCTTTGAATGTTTTTGATATATGATTTTAAACAGGAAGAAATAGAACCCCGGCTTTGTTGCTGTCCCCATGGTGAGGAAGGACTGAGGCAGGTGGAAGCTCACTGTTTTTTTCCCTGCCTGCTGTCATTTTCTGTTAAAAGAAGTGTCACTGAAGACACTGAGGATGTGATGCAGGAACTAACTTGTCAAGTCAATTTGTTTTTAAGAATATCATAATTACTGTGATAGAAATTAATTGATTTGCAAGGGATGCAGGACCTGGAGAAGTGTATATGTATATGAGCTGTGTATAAAGGCTGTTGAGGCTTTTCTGGCTTTGGGTAATTTTGGGACTGTCCCATCACTTAGCTTTTGATAGATTAAGAGTGAAAACATTTTTGTAATCTTTAAAGTGATCTACTAATATAATAATAATAATAATATATGAAACTAGCTCAATATTTTTGAGAAGTAGATATATAAAAGCCATCTGATATTGGATTTTTTTAATGTCATATTTATGTTTTGTAGTTTACTTAATTTTTCTATTATAAGATTTAATGGAAAATATTTTCTTGAAACGAAATGGAGTGTGACTTCTGTGTTTTTCAGGCAATTTCAAAACTCTGGGTTTGTTGCAGTTTGAAAAATTAGTATATTTTTGACTCACATTTTTTAGTATGATTGAAATTCCAGTTTTCTCTCTGCACAGTTGAGAATATTTCTGTCCACAAAAATAAGTTGAATTCATTAACTATTAATCAGTACAACTATTAATAACTACAATTAATAGAAGAGGCACTTAAGTATGAATAACCACATTCTACAGATGGAGAAGGAAAGAAAAAACATTAATTTCTTTGTTTAAGGCCATGGAATTAAATATGAAAATGTATGGTCTCCTGATCTCAAATGCTGTGCTCAAAAAGGCAGTACAGTATCTCATATTCAGACATGAACAAAATTCAGCATATGAAGGAACAAATAGCTGCATCTATTGTTACCTAAGTGAAAGAAAAGTTATAAATGTTTCTCCTGGCTTTTTTATATGGGAATCTAATGATATAGTTAAATACAAATTACTTTGCTGACCTGCCATAGAACTTCAAGAAAAGAAAATAGTCCATTGATTGATGAATCAGCTTAATGCTAGGTTTAAAATTTCTGTTGTTAAGAGAGTACATCATGCTGTAGTGTAGCTTGAGTAAGAAAATAAAATGTTGGTGTAAAATTTACACAGCCCTTAAAACATGTGGTATTAATCTCTTTTGAATTGGAATGATCACAATAACATTTGTCAGCAATTCTTTCAAGTAATTAGTATTATTCTTCACTTAAGGAAACAGCAGCTACTTTGGGGGATAATGTTATCTTTTTGTGTTCAGACATCAGTCAGTAGATTTAATAGAAAATGGTCTTACGGAAAATGCCACAATTTTTGCCAATGCAATTTAATTTAAGACTTCAAATTCCAAGAGCAAGTCGAAGCATATTTTTGCAGTGTCAGCTTGAGCAATTTTTTACTGTGGTTTTCAGCCATAATACCATAAGATGTGATTTATATTGGAAAAAAATTAACTTATTACATATGACACTGTTGTTGTGAAATCTCATGGTAGGAGTGGAATCCAGTCGTGTCATCACCATGTAAATCTCTGAAATAGAGAATTTGGAGTAGTAATTCCTATCTGCACTTGAAGAGAACGCTATGATCAGTTGTTGGCTGATGCCAAGTTGAGAACCACATATCACTGTCATTAGTTGAGGTAGAAAAGAAATAAATGTGTGGTAAAAGATCATCAGGAAGTGTATGTTAAATATAAATGATACAGTGTTCACTTCAGTGGATGAAATCAGAGAGAAGCTAGCATGTAGACAAAGAAGCTATACAGCTTTGAAGGGACAAAATCTATGATGATTAAAAATGTCCCAGAAAAAACACAATGCAGAAGTAGTAGAAGTAAATCAAGCTATATAGAGCTAAGTAAGCATGGTGGAGCTGGAAAGTAAACAGTAAGTCGAGAGAGAAAATACCAGTGTGTTGGTGGTCAGATTGTTACCAACTCTCTGAGGCAGTACTTTTGCAATAGATTAATTTAAACCTTATTAGTGGAATAGTCTCTCATGCTAGTACAAATTGACTATCTAGGAATTACTGAAGCAACTACCCTGGAAAGCATGCAATTTCCCTAGACTTTGTTTACCATTTGCTTGCACTAAGGAGCAGGGGAATAAATTATAATATGTATGCTTTTATGGAAGAAACAGGCACCTATTATGAAACATTTTGGGTTAGATCGATTTTGCAAACTGGAAAAAATATTTTTTTAAGTCTTTTAAACTGTAGACAGCTGTGTAATATGAAATTTGTTTGGAACAGTGTGTAGGTCGCTATGCATATTTGGCTCTGTCCTGCCAGGCCATGCTGTGTCTCATATCTGAGTCCATTGATAATCTGATAATGAATGTATATTTTTCTGTGGCTGATTAAAATTATAGTCATAGCCTACTTTCTGTGTAATGCCTATAACAAAGCAGCAAGGTATCACATAGTATAATCCAGGCATAGAGGAAATGCCAGCAAATTGTGGCTCTTGGAAGTGGTAAAAGTAGATGAGAAGGAATTACTGAGACCTTCTGGATTGGGTGACTCCTTACCAGTGGTTCTGGGGAAGGATTGAGCAATTGGGTGACTTGTACCTAGGTGGGGCGGTTGGAGGACTGAAGCATGGGTCTTTAGTTGAAGTGTGTGGTGGTGAAGCTTTACTTGGGTTGTGTCCCCTTGTGAGAGAACCCTGAAAAATAGGGCAAAGATCAAGGGAGGTGTGTGCTCTGGGCTGTAACTGGCCAGAGGCCCTTGTAACAAGGCTAGGGGGACTGTTGGAGTGGCTCTGAGGTAGTGTTGGGAGCTTTAGAAGGAGCTTGGGGCCTTGACTTGTAGAAGAAGAGGAATGCAAAAGAAAGGAAAGGTAGTCATGGAGGAGGAAGGTCTGCTTTGAGTTTTGTAGGTGCCTCTGTACTGCAGTGTGGCCCCAAGGGTGTTTGCCAGGCAGAATTTACTCCTTAACAGGCAGGTAGGTAGAAGGAGTATTTGGGGAAATGCAAATGGAGTAAAGCAGATTCCTGGGGTAAAGTAGACTGCCAGAGTATAAACCAGATAGGCAGAGAAGCCCTTGCTGTCACAGTCACTTGAGGATTTGATTCAGAGTGTCTCTTTGCCTACCTTTTTTCCCCCTTCTATTTTTTTTTTCAATCAAACATGAGTTTCTTGAACTTCCCTCCTTAAAAATTGAACCTCCATGCTACTACTGAAGTGCATCTTTTATGCTAACCTCTGGAGGGACAGGCTGCCTTTTCTTCCTCAAATCCTGTTTTCCGAGTTTTCCTGGTGTTGTATATAGGTGCTGCAGAGCTCTTATGCTGTTTCACCCATTCAAGGTTAAATTCCCTCCTCTGCTGAAAGCCTGCTTAAGGTGTTAGTTCCTCTAAATTCCACTTGCTTCCCTGATTTTCCCCAGGTTCATACTGCTTGGTGGCTCATAGACATCTATGCTGTCTGCTGGGGGACAGCCCCTTCCAAAAGAGGATATCAGAGAATTTGTTGCTGCACCCTTGCCCAACACCTACTCTGTCAGTTGTGCTGTGGCTGTTAAGTTGCCAGTAATTCCTCTTCTGCACTACTAACATTCAGTTTAGTCGTTTTGCTAAGTCACAGATAAATAAGGGTGTTACTGGGTTTTAGGGCTACTTCTTTACAGCTTTGAAATCATGACATGATTTATTGTTCTGTTAGAGAGAGAATAGTAGTTACATAAGCTATTCAATCTGTATGAGGCTGAAAGAATTAAAATGCTGAATTACATTTTCAGTGATAATATATGGTGACAGCCTTTGTCCATGAAGGAGAGCTAATTGAATAATTAGATTCTGAATTATTTCAAAAAGCTGCTGTTAGAGTGATAGTTACACTGCATATAAAGGGAAGCGTGTTTCAGAGACAGGGATCAGTTACCCTTTTTCCTTCATTCAGCATACTTCTATTGATCTGAGGCAGAAGGTCAGATGAGATGGCAAAGGGTATTTATTTGAGTATCTAAATGGTTGCTTTGTAGTCTATTTTGTATTGGGAACTGGATTAGACTTGGAGAGATGGAGTGGTATTAGATGCCAGTAACACTAAATCTTACTTGGGTGTTTTGCCATTTCAAGATAAAAGAAAAGGTTTTTGGAACTGAAGACTTCTTTGAATCAAAGCATTGGGAAGCAGATTGCTGTCTGTAAGGGTTAAATTTTTTCTTTGATATCGAGGAAAGTGGGATTTCCTTAGATTGCATATGTGTTATCCTTAGCCTTACTCTTCCTTTCAAAGTAAAAAAGTTTGTTTCCTGATTTGTTGGTTTTCTGAGCATGCATGTATGAGTGTAAGGCAAGGATGGAGATAGTTTTATAAATGAAAAATCAGCCTGTTCCTCTTTCCTCATATACATGAATTATTGCTGTTTCTCTCTCGATTCTAACCAAGCTTGCAGATATCTGACTAAAATAAGCTTTGTGAGTCTAGAGCTCTCTCTTCAGTGCTGAGAACTATAGCAGTAACCAGAGGGTTTAGATATTGATTTTTGACCTGTGTGCATAACATTATCTCATCTGTTGGTTGCTAAATATGGCAGCCTGTAGGAAAGGTCATGTTCTCAGACCTGATTAAGAAAATCAGAAGAGGCAAATAACAGAAAGGAGAAGTCCTAATATTGACCAGACATGGCTGCCAGGTTACTGCAGATAGGCAGAGCCAGACTGGCAGAGCTGACTTCAGAATCAAAAGTCAAGGAAGAAGGCAGTGCTTTCCATGGTTCTTGCCTCATTTATGCTAGTGATGCTTCGTTCACTATGTCTCTTTTTTGGATAAATAATTCACTTTTTTCTTCTGTTTCATTCTCAGTCTTTTAATGATTAGCTTTTAGTCTCCTGCATCCCTCTTTAATTGAGATGAAGCCTGAACTTCAGCAGTTCCATGTGAAAGGAAACTGCTGGAAAAACTTTGGACAGATTGCACCAATACTGAATGTCTGTCTTTTTTTTTTTCCTTTTTCTTTTAAATAGATAGTAAGTTGGAAGTAAATGATAATTCCTTTGAGCCTGGAAGAAATCCTAATGCTTGGGTTAAGCGTATGTTCTTTCTGTATGGATGGAAAGTTAATAATGGCCTAATAAGTGTAATGCAGATTGAGTCTATTACTAAAGTGCTAATGCTACTACAACTGTAGGAGGTGGGATGAAAACTGCATTTTAGTTCTTTTCTAAAGTTATTCATCCTACATCTTGTTTGGAAAGGAAAATGAATTATTTATAACTTTTTTTCCCTTGCTGTTGTTAATTTTATTGCTGTTCTTTAAACAGTTTGTATTTTGTTTTTTCTAGATGTAGTTTTATTATTTGAGGGATTGAGTTGAATTTAATTTTGCATGGTAAATGAACAGCAGCAGCTCTTTATTTGTACAGCATCTAGCACTGTAATGTCCACTGTTCCTGTTCTTGGGGACCATAATGACGCAAGTAACTAGTATTTACTCTCCTTACAGCCCTTATGTTTTCAAAACTCCTTGCGAAGTTCTTCATCACAGTGTCTCTTCTCTATTTCTTTTTATGGATATGGAAGTGATGGCATGAATCTTCTGTTGTCTGATGCAAAGCTAGAGCCAAAACATGGATATCCTGGATCCTATGTTTGGAAAGAAGATTACTTACATAGCTGACATACCAGTGTGAGACAAGGGATGTACTGACAGTAGATCATGTCATGCAAAAAACAAGGAGAAACAAAATCTCTGTAAATGTGCACAGTATCTAGTGAGTAGGTCTAAGTAATCACAAATTCCACATGGAAAGTTACTTTTGGCAGTATTTCATGGACAAACTTACAAAGCATTCTCTTTGAATGTAAAATGTGGGTCCTGCTTTCCCCTGGGACTGACACTGGTCTGTTTTTCTGTTGTGTTTGAGTTACAGTTGCACTCTGCAAAAAGGTAGCCTAGAAGGAGAGGAAGGAAGAGTTGCAGTACTTATTATTTTAAGGGCTTTTGACATTCAGGTTTGCTCAGTCAGCGAATACAGAGTTATTTCTCCTGGGTCTCAGTGCTTTGAGCTTGCCCTTTCGTTTGGAGAGGACTTGCAACCAATTCTTCCATTTTTATGCATCAGCCATCACTGGCAATGAAAGTAAACCTGCCAGCTTACTAAATATTTGTCAACAATTATATGCAGTTATCAGCAGCAGAATCTTTAGTGTCATTCAGTTACTTCACACAATTAGACAAATTTGTGCGAAATTCAGCATTTTCTGTCATATTTGACTAAGTGCTGCATATTTAAGGAAGTGCTATACACAGGTTCCCTCTGTAACAAAATATAGTGAAAAAGTACTGTTTGTTTACCCTGGCCATGTAACAGATTTCTTAGCTTCTGCATGTCCCCAGGGGAAAGTTTCTGTTGGATAAAGTACTAATAGTTGGAACTGTGTCTGAGTAAAGGTGCAGGAACTTTGTGGGTTATTACTTTGTTCTATCCTTTCCCTGACTGCCACACAGAGGTTCATCGTGCTGGTCCTTTAGAGCGGAGTATCTTGGGGGGCCTGTTTGGGACCTGTAATGAAGCTTCTAGCTCTTTATGAACCCAGGTTCATCTATTTCCTTTGGGCAGAAAGAGTGCTGGTTGTCTCTTAATCTGCCTCTCGAAGGTTATAGGAGTAGCAGAGCTAAGAGGGTGGGACATGCATCAAGAGATTTAAATTGAGTTCAGGCTCCTTTGCCTGACATCATGGAGCCGTCTGTATGGTAAAAGCATACAAATAATCTACACTGATAAGAGCGTTAAAATAGACAACAGTCTAAAAGTGCAGTTCTATTTTGGAAAGTGGTAATCTAAAAATTCTGTCAATTTTGAATCCAGCAGATCTATTCCTGTGAGCATTAAAATATTACTTGCTAAATTTAGTGACAAAAAGTACTGTTTTAACATATTTCTGATTTTTTTTCTACTGTATCATCTATGAAACAGTCTATTTAAAGTTTCCATTGTTTATACCCATTTCAAATTCTCTCACTTAGAAATTTTTAAGAGAGTTCTACGAATAATTATTTCCCTGGGCATTTCTTCCTCGTGATATTGATCTGTTTAGAATAGACAAATCCTTTCCTCTGAGAAAATCAAATAGAAAATACTGGTAATGCTGAAATAAAAATAAATGTTGTTTTGTTTTGTTTTTAAGCTTTTTCTGAACTTTTAGAACCTTATTGGCAAGGCAGGCAGGTGAAATATTGTGACTAATTCGAATATTAAATGCAGCCTTTCAGTGCAACCAAATCAAGCATTTATTTTCTATAAATAAACATGTTCTTTTTGTACAAAACCCCTAATTTTTTCTACCACTGGTCAGAATTTGGTAGAATCACTTGCTCCCAGTTCTGTCACATTTTATATGTTTCTACAACATTTCTTTTTGTGAATTTCACAAGGGAAATTAGGATAAGAGTACTCTGAACACAAAGTAGTTTACCTTAAATGTTTAAAATATAATTTCAAAAGTTTTATTATGTATTCCCATTTTTCATATTTTTTAAACTCCCCTTCTGTATTTTTGTCCCTAAGGATTTCTAATCCTTGTTTTTGTTTGTTTGTTTTCAATTAAGAATTAACCAAATTCCTAACTTTTAAGTCCTTCCTGAATCATCACTATTTTTGTCTTTGGGAGGACTCTTACTGGCAAACAGCGTTTTTTTTTTTTTAAATGGCAGTGCTGAGTTTTAGTTTTAAGAACAAGTTTTGCACCACTATTTTTGAGTAAAAAATAAACTAGATTTTTAGAATGTTGGGATGGCAAAAATTACTGCCCTTGCCTGAGACTTGTAAGCATTGCATGATTGAAAACCTTGGCTTTGAGACTGAAACTAAAAGCAGGCCATTTCTGGAGACCTCTCGAAATGTAAAACATTATTGTTTTGCTGTTTAAGTTTGTAAAGAGGAAAGGGTGAAGTGTGCATTGATCCTGAGAAAAAAGTCCAGAAGACTGTGTTATAATGTCAGAATGCAGATATTTAGAATGTAGTGACTACACATGCTTGTCACTCAGGTACTTGCATATCCAATTTAAAACATGGTTATTATGTTGTAGGTTTTTGTGGTTTTCCCTTTGCTTTTCCTCTCCATCTGAGTGTTCAGAAGTACCTGCTTTCCCTCCGCGGGAAGTGAAGGCCTCATGCCTTCTGTGTCCTATTCTCTGAATTGGCATCAAGGCTTTGCTCCATTGTTTACAAAACAAAGCTGGATGTGGAATGAATGGTAAATGGAGATTAACTTTTACTTTGTGAAGGACTTTTTGCATCAGTGACTTGAAAAGTTTGGCATAGATCATTGTGTAAAGAATAGAGCACTTGGTCTCTCCTAGATCTCTGCAGATATCTCTGATTTAAAAGAAAGATGCTTTTCCCCCCTTTTTTGTTCTTCCTTTTTACTCCCCTCCCCCCAGTTGTGTTAGATCTTGTCCAAACACTGAGTAGAAAGGGATAGTTTGTTCCCAGGTAACAAATTACATCTATCTTTGAAAATGAGTCAATGTAATCATGACAAATTCATGAAAGAAAGGGGAAATACATTGCTGCAGTCCGAGGGAACGTGAGTCAGTAGGCTTTATGTAATTATTTAATAAAACATCTCTTCTAGTGCATTGAACCAGCCTAAGATACTGAAGCAGTTGTATTTATGTAGGAATAAACAGACTTCCAGTAAAAGCTGGTGACCAGAAGTATGCAATCACACATTTCCAGAAATACTTATTAAACCAGTCTGCTTAAATTTTAATCACACTTCTATGTATGAAACAGTCTTGATAAGAGGGAGTAGGTAAAACAAACAAAGGGTTCTTATGAAAGGCTGTTCAGATCTTCTTGTGCCCCAAATGGCTTGGATTTTTTTTTTTCATTTCTTGTGCACAGAATTGCAGATTCGCCTAAAAGTTAATGATACAAAATCCTACATGCTGGCATAATTCTGTTTTATGGGAGCCATATTAGTATCATCACAGAAATGCTACATTGGCAACAAAGGTGCCATAGAAAGAATAATGTGGGAATAGGACAGTGAGATATTTGAAATAGTTAAGCTTCGGGTAGTCCATGTGAGAAACGTCAGGGGACTGATTATCAGTGTGTGAATTCTTATATCAGAATAAAGTCATAGGAAATGTGCTATTACACTGAAAAATTAGAATCACCAAGTACTTCCAGAATTTTTTTTTCTTTCCTTATTTATCTTCCTGGTATATCTGAGCTAAGTACTGCAACCTGTGTTATATCTGAGACATGAGAGGACATGTCAGTATGCATGTTCTGACACGATCCATGTCCTGATCCATCCATCCATTGCCCAGGATCATAAGGAAGTCTGGAATGGCCATAAGAGTTTTATGAATCCAGATGCTGGACAAAATTCAGTAGGTGTCTGCTTGTGTTCCTCTCAACATTAGATGTGTATAATTTAATGGTCAGTGACTTCTATGTTTATTTTCAGTCAGCCTAAAGTAGGATCAGGATGCTCAGGGATGGCTTACTTGCACAAGTGGACATGCAATAAATAGCCTGTCATGTGAAGACTTTACAAATGTATTTGGAGACCTATTCAAATAATCTGAGAGGGGATATCAGAGAGCAACCCACAAAATGTTAGTGGATAAAGACAAGACTGCACATACCCATCCCTGAAAAGGGCTACCAATTTGTAATGTTTCACCATCCTTTTTTCAGGTGTTATCTGCTGACCATCTATTTGTTATGGATCATCTTGTGTCTTTGGAAATCACAGTTATGAATATTGCTGCTTTAGTACTAAATTCTAATGGTTGCTGTGCTTTATCCTTCTAGGGCATCAGTAGCCTCTTCAGTTCACTCAAAGTGGTCAGGCTACTTCGACTGGGTCGTGTAGCTCGGAAGTTGGACCACTACATTGAATATGGAGCAGCAGTCTTGGTTCTGCTGGTGTGTGTGTTTGGTCTTGCAGCACACTGGCTGGCCTGCATTTGGTACAGCATAGGAGACTATGAAGTTATCAATGAGGATACAAACACGATCCGAACTGAGAGCTGGCTCTATCAGCTGGGGATGTCCATAGGAACACCTTACCGCTTTAACACATCGGGCTTTGGAAAATGGGAAGGAGGACCAAGCAAAGATTCGGTCTACATCTCATCATTGTATTTTACGATGACCAGCCTCACCAGTGTTGGATTTGGGAACATTGCTCCGACTACAGATGGGGAGAAGATCTTTGCTGTGGCTATGATGATGATTGGCTGTAAGTATTGGAGATTCTGTCTCTTACACACACAGTACCAAATAGCTGTGTGTCTTGAGTACCGATACGATAGGAACATCTGGCATAATGTCAAATGTTATTATGCAGTTTAAAATGGTTCTGGTGGCAATATAGGTATTGCAGCCTTTCTTACAGATTAGTTTTTAAATCACAAGTGGAGGTATTGCTGTGACTACCAAAATTCAGACATTTTGGAAGCAATATTCTCTCGATATTCTTTCAATATTCTTTTGTAAGTAACCCATAAAACGTGCTAAGCCTGAAGCATTAATCAATGCACCCCAGTGGGTACAGACAACCTTTGTGCCTCTGTTTAGTATGTGGCAAAATGTTTGTATGTCTCAGAGCTGTGAGTCCATCAGTGGGAGGAGGTCCAGGAGCATCTCGTAAGGGAGAGAGAAAAGTAGCTGTTTAGATGCCACAGATTCCACTGTGGGCTGAGCATACAGCCCAGACCTAAAGCAATTGGGATTATGTTGACCTTGGGCACCTCTGGCTCACATTTCCTTGTCACAAAGGATCCACATTCCCAAGCTGTCCAGCTCTTGGCCATTTTGTCACTTCAGTGCAGGAAGAAATTTTGTTTGTATTTGGACTTCTGGAACCTTACATTTCTAACTCTATAAATGTCTGTGTATCTGAGCACCTTCATCCTGTGAACAACTACTTGGAAACCATTAGGAATATTCACAATATGTGTTTTCAGGAATGGCAGCTAATTAATTTACCTCTCTGGACTTTGCAGGGTTTTGATTGCTTTTAGCATGCTTAAGTTTTGGGGTATGGTTGTTACTCAGGATGGAAGAAACAAATCTGCTTGTTTAATATGCAGCTATTTGGGGCTTAATTGTTGGTAGTCATTCTTCCACCATAAAACTTTATGTTAAAATAACACTATTTTGCCTGTAGAATTAAGCTCTCATACATTGTTCTGAGCTTGAAGTGGGGTTATTTTGTAAGAATTTTGTCTGAACTTTTGGGAAGGTGGAAGGCACATAGTAAATATAGATACATGTGGATGATGGGAAAGAAGTTTCCTGGCTAAAGCTTTTGTACATTACTCAGAAAAATTATATTTGTCCCTGGCCAAGAAATGTGTTTGCTATGAGCTGAGCTACTCACTTATAACACAGTTGGTGGCTACATGTTCCTATTATGGTTTTCCTATGTGATTTGTCAAATCAGATAGACTTGCACATGGGATGGTATGGGATGTCCAAAGCATCATAGAATCATAGAATGTTAGGGGTTGGAAGGAACCTAGAAAGATCATCAAGTCCAACCCCCCTGCCAAAGCAGAGAAATAAGAAGTTTCTAATCAATTCAGCTTGATATAATGTGTTACTGCCCACTAATAAACAGGAAGAGTACATGATTTCTCATTTATAGTTTACCATTAACCCTGCATTTATTTTAGCACCTATCTAGTGATGCATTCTCAAAAGTTACTGCTATCTTACCCCCGTAGCACAGGGAATGCCATTTTATTTCCATGAAGGATTCAGAGAGAACTTAATTGTTTGACAAAACTCCAGTTGAAGATAGGTGAGATTTGCTGAGTCCAGCCTCAGACTTAACCAATTCTTATTCCTGCTAAAGGATAAGTCTTTAAGAACTGTGTGAATTTACATTGTCTCTGATGTGGTTTAGTATAGTCTGGGCAAAAGTATATGTCTACATAGGATTGTCAGTGTCTAACTAGTCCAATGAAATAAGTAAAGCCATTTTACAATCTTTCCTGTATAAAGTGGAAGCAACACTGTCTTTTTTTCTTTGCGGATGTTACCATTTTTGTTTAGTTCAGTAAGACAACATGTTAACAAGATTAGTTTTGAGATTCCAAAACTGCCAGTATAGTGTCATCACAGGAAGAGTACTTGGGGACAAATGTGTAACAGCCAGAATTAATATTTCAAAGTGATTCCAGCAAAATTTTACTTCAAATAGACAGGAAAGTTTTAATAGGATGGATTTAAAAAAATTATTTTATTTCTGCCAATTAGTGTCCTATGAATAAATAGTAATACTTCCATGACCTCAGTGGAGACAGATTTAGATAAGTAGAGAGAAGATGACAACATTTCATTCTCTGTGTGTTTATCCTCTTCTCTTTTTTTAATAGCAATAAACACTGTGTCAAAAAACCAGTGACTTTGTTTAATAAAACTGTGGCCAGCTAAACTTAAGAGTCACAATTTTAATAGCAAGCTCACCTTTGAAATGTTGATCTTCTCTTTATTTGTGAAAGAAACTGAAGTTTCTTGAAATGGACATGGTGGTCAACATGTGTGAAGGTGTCTGGGACCCCGACCTTCCCCGGGTGGGCTGCGTGTCTAGCTGCCCTACAAAAAGTTAGGGTGCAGCTACCACTGCAGCGCACGTACGTACTTGCCTCCACTGGTGGCTGACTGAGAAACTACAACGGTCTGCTGCTTGCTCGTTCCTGCATCCAGTTTAGCCATAGCACTGCCTTTGCACCCTCCCTCTGATTTCTGGTATCTGTGGTCTTGACTTTAATTTGTTCCATGAGCTATGCCACCATGGTTTGGTGGGGCACTCAAGCACTGCTTTCCTGGAGTGCAGATGTTGGCATGAAGTGGAGGAACAGGAAGGATTTATTTTTAGCAGTGTGAACTCTTTCTACTCAGTGAACTTAAGAATAAATGAATTACATATATACTTACATTATATATACATATGCACATAGCATATATATACATACACAGAGAGTGCAAATATATTATCATGCATAAAAGAAGAAAAAGAGAACACTTCCCCCCCCCTCCTTGTTTGATATTCTAGAATTATTTTTAATAGAATAGATTTGATTCTGCAAAGTTCTTGTATCTCTGGGGAGTGCTGGACATGATGCGTTCTACCCTGAGGAGCATTGCCAGGATGCAGAGTCTTGTGAGGCTTTTTCTTGTCCTTGTTTCTAGCACACTTAAAACAGTTTTTAGTTTTGGCTGAGTATCTCAAATAGTTTCTGGGGAGGAAAGTTGTGAATAGCAGCAAAACTGTTTGCTTTCATGTTGGAGCGTTGCCTGTTGAGCCTCTTTGTTTCAGGAGAGGAGTTAATGTGTATATAGGTGATTTTAAGATATGTATTGCTGTCTTCTCCACTGGCAAACTGACTGGAGGGCTTGTAGTACAGTCAGCACAGGACACTTGTGTCAGAATGGATCAGAATATTACAGGTATTTGAAAGCACAAGCAATTAATTACTGGTGTCCTTCCATGTGCGTTTAATATGCTTATGCACAGAGAGATGGCCTTAGTGGGCTGTAGTTATGTTCTGTCTTCTGTAAGACAAAATTAGGTTTTCTTTGCTGCTTAGCCACGGATGTGTCCCCTTCTGCTCACCGCTTACTCCATCTGTAAAGCTGATCCTGTGGCAGAAATACATGTGTTACGTTAACTGTTTGTAGACCCACTGACCACCAGTGATAGTACTTTGCTATAAGGTCAGAGAGTTGTTTACAAAAGTAGGCAAGACCTCTTCCATTTTCTTTTTTATTCACCCTTTTGTTATGGTAAATAATAAATCCCTGTAACTTTTAATTAAAAATTTAAAGATATTTAGTGAAGCTGTCCTGGGAATTTTGGCTGAGTTGAGTGCAAGTGTTGACCTAGTAAAAAGTTTAAGGTATGTGAGGTTGTAGAAGGAAGGGAGGGTGTGTCATGTCAGCACTGTGTAGATGCTGGGAAGGGATGACTGAGGTGGGTATTGAGCCTGTGGGCTGGCTGGGTTGATGGTTCTGTGCTTAGGGCAACCTATAAGAAATCATGGCTTGATCTCAGTGGCCCTGGTCTCTACTTCAGTACCACCTTCTGCAGAGAGGTGTTTTTGTGTTCTCAAATGACATGACTGCATGCACAGTCCTAATGACCTGATTGTGGCTGCAGTTTTAGGGTAGAAAGTGTTTTGCTGTTGGTTATTTTAACATGGGTAGTTGCAGCCCCTAATTAGGTTTGTGAGAGATTGCAGCATGCTCATCGTGTAGCCCTGGGAATGTATGGGCCATTGGTCAGCTCCACGAAAGAGGGACACGGGTAGGTGAAATATGCTCTTGATTTTTGGCCTCAAATAATGCATGTCTATTTTGAAAGAACAAATTATTTTAAAATAGAGATGAAGTATTCATTGGCATCTCTTAAGGATTTCTGTTCTGTGGAGGGTTGGTGGTTCTGGTAAGATACACAATTTGTGTTACTATGTAGCTGGTTTTCCTGAATATGTAGTAAATGACAGTTTTGTAAAGCAGATTGCCTTCACATCTGTCCATGAATGGCCTGCATGGTTTTGCCTCACTTTATTTACTCAGTGTATGTGTCTCTCTATATATAAGTATGAATGTTACTACTGGAAGTAAAAACAGTTAACTCCTCAGCTTCATTTAAATGAATCAAAGCATATTTACTTACTGTTTTCACAGATGGTAACTAAATTGCTGTTTAACAGGGAATATGTCAAGAGCCAGATCTTTCAGAGAAGCTGATGTTGCATAACACTAGGTTTAAAACCACTGTCCAGGTTTGTGGAAAGACATGTATTTTCCATTTTTAATACTTGTGGGGGAAAAAATGCTGTTTCAATTTTTGGTCTCTTCCCTGTGGAGACATATGCCTCGAAATAACAGTTCTCTTATATTTTGTTCAGTGAAGCTGTCAGGTTGTGTTGTTTATTGTTTATTTTTCCTAGGCAATAGCAGAAACTTGAAGACTTCCATTTGCAGTTTTCATATCTGGGTACTGAGTCAGCAGTCCCCTTGCTATGCAGGTGGAGTAGGGATGAACAGTTCGAAAAATGCTTTCCATTTCCACTTTTAACATGCCATAATACTGATGGATGTTTCCCTATCTGGATTTTGAGCAATTGAGTAAAATCTGTCATTTTAGGAGCCTTTTGTTAGTGATCTCAGTTGTGTTGAAAGATCCCAAGATTTTGGTGCCTATTCATGCAAAATTCTCCTTGTTAGGTAGGAGGTTCCTGGAACTACATGGCTTAACTCATCCAAAGTATGAAGTTCAGTGAGGAAAAGGCACATGCTTGAATGCTAAACTAAATCATAAATTCCCCTGTGAACACTATAATTAGACCAGATAGTGAGAGGGCTCATGGAAAAGTAACAAAAGTAGGAGTTAAAAGGTCAGGCTCAAGGACATGCATGCTCATACACTGTAATAAAAATTCAGCCACTGAGTTTGTTAATGAAAACAGACCAGAGACCAAAACCACTCATCTTCATGGATGTTGTGCAACACAAGCATCATGCAGTCTTGCAGCACTTCAGCTGTTGTGTCTGATTAAGGTAGACACAAATCTCAGGAGTATGGAGTAGCTGTCTTAGCTTTATTCAACTATGTAAGTAAGTAGCTTCTTTCTCACTAGACATAAAAACAGGAATGAGGATAACATTAAGTAAATTTGAAAACATAATTAGGTAGTTTTATTTACAGCACTCTTGCTGAAAGGAACAGAATTCTGCCCTAGGAATGTGAACATCCCTCTGAACTATAAGAAAATCTTGGTGGCTGATATCATAACACATGGGTCAGTGTTGCTCCTTCACAGTCTCACAGAGAATCTGTGTGCTTTGGTGACCCCTAGCAGCGTAGAAAGTGTTCAGAGACTTCTTTGAACAAGGATAGCCAGGAACTGGTGAAAACTAGACTGTGGTTGTACAAAAATGCCTGAACAAGATGTAGATGCATTGCAACATCATGTTTGATGATGTTCCTGAGGCATGATTTTAACTCTCACAACACAGTTCATTAGTGGTTAGAGCAAAAAGATGTGGCTGTGCTGTGTGTGTACTTACCAAACACATTCTAATTGTAAGAGAAGCATGTGTTCCCCTAGTACCCTTCTAGAGGGTGGGGAGCAGGGCCCTGTTGAAACTTCTGTTGCTGGAAGTTGGTGGCCTGAAACTGAGGGCCAGCCATGTACCAAGTGCTGGCTGGGTTTCCTGAGAATGTCATTCAGGGGCTGAGGGGCTCTATTCATGTTATTGTAACTGCAATGTTTTGATCTGAGGACATGCTGAGAAAGGAAAAAGAAACATTTCCTTGCAAAAGTGGTCTCTTGGATACCTGCTTTTTGTCATCAGCCCTGGCAAGATGACAAAAATCTCTTAGATGCCACAGACCTCTTGCTAGCCACCAGGGTTGTGGTTGGTATGCTTCCCATATGACTGACAGTTTTGCATTGCTCTTCGTTCTTAACTGTCTCAGCCACCAGCAGCACTACTCAAACTAGTGATTCCTAATTTAAAGGCCTGGATTTATTTTTTAAAATTATTTTTATTTCTTCTAATAAGTAGGGACAGTTTTTGCAGATCTGTTCTCTCACCCCTCTCTGCTATGCTTTATTACTTCTTATTTGGAGCTAGTCATGATATCTGAAGAGCTGATGTGTTATTGCTATAATTGTTAAGCAACTGTTTGGGATTTCTGAATTACTTTGCTTGGATGCATTCTCCATTAGAATGAACCATCAGAAAGGTCATGGATATGTTTCTTGGCTACACCAAGTTTCAGCAAAGAGATAGGGCCAGCAGGAAATTTAGATAGACTTCCTCTGAAGGTTAGAAAGAAGGTTTGGCTATTAGGGCAGGATTTGGTCTGGTTATCTCTAAATGTGAAAATACCTCAATTTTTTTTGTTAAAAATAAAGAATGAGGAAAAATAAGGGTAAAAATCACAGCAACAAACCAAAAACCTCCAAAAAAGAAAAAACAACAAAAAACTACCTACCAAACCCCCAAAGTTACAGTGATTAAGAATAAAATAAAATAAAATGGATAGACAACATTATTTTAGGCTTTTTGACTACAATCCTTCAGACAGCTGAGTCCTAAGGGATGCAGTTCAGTGAAGCATGTTGGCATCTCTCATCTGTAAGCATGGGACTGCACTGGGTCATGGTGGCATTTTCAGACCCACCTGTAAACCACAGTGTCTGGCCTGTGCATCACTGATATTCTGTACAGACAGGGCATGCTGGAGAGATGCAGTTAGTGCCGACAAGACTTCACAACATAGCAAACTCCAAAACCTCTACTGTAGCTCTTAAAAGTTGCCTTTCCTTTGGATACAGATGTCCAAGGCCTGCAGATTTTTTAAGGATTGCTTCTGCTGCAACATAAAACACTGGTGTCAGAGCCAGCAAAAGGGCAGGCTTTATGTGACACATATGTAAATAGCTATCTGCTACAAAAATAATCACCTTCAAAGTAAGATGGACTGGAAGGTTTTTTCAGGTTCACACCACCGGTGCTAATGCCTGAGCTAACAACCATGGCTATATGAGGAGTGGCCCATTCATATGGGGTTAGTCATCTCCTCACCACAACACACTCCAAAGCACTATTTACAGAATAAAGAAAATGGATTTCTGAGTATATTAATATGGTAGTACTTTCTTGCCTGGCCTGATGTGGGGAAACATAAACTAACCCTGTCTGAGATGTTATTTCTTACTATGCAAAAGCAAGTAAGCAATATTACTCTTCTTGTTATTTAAAGCATATCTGACCAGATTAAAGTGAGATTAAATTATTGCTGCTAAATTTTCTGCAAAATGCAATTTGTAAATGACAAGGGTAAATTGCCCTTGATATTGGGGGGGGGAAAAAGAAGATAAAAATTCCAGAGCTGTATCACATATGAATGAACAATGAAGGAATAAACAAGGGTAGTTTAGAAGAGCATAGTTTATCTTGTTAAAATTTTGTTGTGGATTCCCACCTGTGAAATTGGCTAAATACCTATAGCACACAAAAAGCCTGACAGATTTTTCTTTCTTTTTGCAGTCCTGGGAAGCCTTTCCTTAAGCAGCTACTCTGTTGCTGAGGAATAGGCATCCTGGATTTGGGTTTGCATGTGAATAATCTGTATTTCCAAGTCCGTTTCTGTCTAAGAAAAGTCCAGCTAAATAACAATGGGGAAAAATAGCACAATAACACATCCACTCATGAGACATAGAATTGTAGACTTATGATACTTCTTGATTATTCAAATACTTCATTTGAAGGAAAACTCAAGTATTTCAAAGGGGTTTCTTTTACTGTTTAGTTTATAAGCAAATTGTTATAGTTGGAAAAAACACCTCTGAGATCATCGAGTCAGACCATTAACCTAACACTGCCATGCTCACCACTAAACCATGTCCCCAAGTACTACATCATACCACTTGTCATGTGGAATATGACAGAAGATCTGAAGCATCACCTAAGCACCTTTCACTTCTGCATGAGCTTCAGAAATTGCATCCTTATTTTAATATATAATTGACAATGGACTCAGGTAAGGCTGCTGTAGGTTACAAAATGTTGGAGTAGAAACAGCTTGCCAAGCTGTAATATGTAAGTGGTAATGGATCATGATATGTCCCTAAGCATTCTGATGAGCTATCTCATGACATCTTGAGAATGAATAAGGACTGGTGGTGCTTGCCAGATCAGTGAGTTTTAATGCATTTGTCTGCTTTTGTATTTTAAAGAAAGATTTGTCAGATTATAAAAATAAGTAATCTTCTAGAGGATGTAGATGCTGCTGTGGGTCTTGTGCATTTTGATTCTTGGAGAATGAGAGCTCTGAAATAGTTCAGATCTAACCTTTTGTGGCTAATCTGAAGGCCTATCCTGTCATAAGCAGCAGCCTGAGAAAATAGGAATATATGTGAAAATATCAGTATCTTTTATCCACAGTACAGCAACCCTTGCTGCAACTGGTGGGAAAAAGGTGGAAGAAGGCAGGTAAATTATTAATAGGTCCTCTTGCCTGGAAGGGAAGTAGAAAATGTGTTCTTCTAACCAAAGTGTTTTGACAGCAGTAGGGTCTAGAATCCTAAATGTCTTATGGTAAAGAATGAAATAGTTGAGGTATTAAGGCCTGACTATTCTTACTCATCTCAACATGGACTGGGAATGCTTTTATTTTTTCCTCCTTGAAATCAAACCCATAACTGTACCAGGTGATGTGGAAGTAAATTCTTCTGGTCAGATAATAGGCAAACCTTGCCCTCTGCTGTCATCTTCTCAAAAGTGAAAATGGGTTGCTTGATAAGTGCAGGGTCATGGTTCAATAGTTCTTCAGTGTGGATAGAAAGATCCTGAGGGATTTTCAGTACAAAATAAGAGGGAGCTGGAGATTGGTAACATCTTCCAAGGGTTCAGAGGCCAAAAAGAAGGAATGAAAATTGGACTTAATTTTCAAAGACAGAAATTAATTATCTTATCTTGAAAGAGGGTTTTTACTGCAAGTTATTTTCTTTTAAAATCAAGATTTACTACAACAGCGTGGAAAATAATGCTAGATTTTTTGAATCATCCTGGTCCATGAAAACCTTAAACAGTCTCAGGGCTTTTAGGCAGTTCCTTAAGTTAATTCTGAAAACCATAAGCTTCTTTATTAGAGTGGTATCACTTGCTGAAAGTTTGTGCTTTTAGTGCAACTTCTGTAAAATATGAAGTAGCACACTTGCTCCAGTTTTGGACCAAACCTACCTTCCTTTTCCTTTTTCAAAGTCTTTTACCTCTTTCAGTCTCAGTGGGCAAATGAGTGGAATTGTACCTCCTAATGACCAGATCTGCTGTGGCACTTTGTGTGTGTGGTCCTGGACAGAGTGCATCCTTTTGTGTCAAACACACGGGTTTGGCAGTGATTTTGTGTTGTTGGAACTAATCCTGTATCCCCTGAGAACAGTTCATAAAAGTTCACCTTAAATCTCATGTGGCTGTTCTCCTATTTCCATTTCTCTTTCCTGTAAGGGTCCAGCAGTTCTTTCCTCTGCTTTTCTCACTTCCCTGCATAAACCTTCATTTTTGGGTCTGTCACTGCTCTGAGCTTTGCCATCCCACACTAGCAGCTTCATCCTTTCCCCTCCCCCCAGGAGAACGCAATAAGAAACAAGGAACTGGAGGAGATACTCAACTTGCCTTGTTCTGCCTCTTTGCTTTTAGAAAGGAAAGTTACTGTGAGCTATAATACTTTGAACTTCTTGTTCCTTAAACATTTGTTGGACTTCAAGCTTCTCATTCAGTTTGGTGCATTTAAATGCAGAGGGAGGGGAAAGGAACGTAATTTCCTATATTGTGAAGATGAAATAGGCTTTGATTTCTGGATTAGATTTTTATTTTGGAATGCTTTGGATTCCACTCTTTCTTCATAAAAGCCTTTATTCACATGACTGGGAAAATTATCAATTTTATCAGGAGCTAAGTGTGCCAAAACTAAAATTTCCAGAAACTGGTTTTCTCAGACTCCTTGCAAACAAGTTGACTGAAGGTTAATAACGAGGTAACAGCTACAGAATGTGGGAGGGGAAAATGACATTTTTCTGAAGTTATTCCACATGAGGTTAGCAATCTCCAGTGAAAATCAGAGGAATTACCAAATGGGCAAATGTCTTCTAGCTCCTCTGTCACGTAGATGCCACACTGACTGTGGGCAGCTAAAAGGAGAAGACCTAGCTGTTTGCCAGCTTTGACCTATTATGCTGTTCTGATCACCTCATGCAGAGAAAATGTCTAAAACTGCTTTGGACCTTCATGTAGATAGTAAACTTAAGTGACAGGAAGCTGTGTGAGATGCTATCTGGAAGAGGCAGTATGATGCAGTAGCTAGTGCCCTGTAGTGTGACACAGGGGAGCTGAGTACTGTACTCAGATGAAGTGTTAACTTGTGGTGTTGCCTGCCATAACGTATTTTCCTTTCTTTGTCTTTCTATGTATTTATACTTTGTGCAGGGAGGCGAGGAGGTACCTGCCCCTCAAAAATAGCAAGGGTCTTAACCTGAGCTTGCAGTTATTACAGATACCCACTACAATGGCACCTGGATTGGTCTATCCACTAATCATGACACAAGTTCTCAACTGCCTCTGGGATCATCCCCAGACAAAGCTCCATGTATCAGGCTGCTCTGTCAAATAAAGGGCAAGTCCTGTTCCTCACTCTCCCAGCCTACCCTTCCTGAAGAGTCTGTATCTGTCCATTGCAGGGCTTTGGTTGTGTAAACCATCCCAGCTTGACTCCACGTTCCCAATGAGGTCACCTCACTATAGCTGTACATAGATTTTCTAGTTCCTACTGTTTGTTTCCCATGCTGCCTGCATGGTTGTAGGTGTTTCCAAGTGGCATCTGAACATGCTGAGTCCCCAGAGCAGGCTGGGGTTGGCACTTGGGTATGCTGTCTGACCATGAGAGAAGCTTTCTGGAAAAACAGGAAAAGGGGAGAGGCAGTTGGGTCAGATTTTTTTTTCCTCACTGGTATAAGAGAAGACAGCATGCTCCTTGTGAAACTACAACAGACAAATAAAAGCTTCTCCACTTCTGATTAGAACTGTGGAAGCAGCAGTACCTGTGCGGCAGAGGTCTGTGTGACACTGGTAAGCATCTTCTGGGGTATGACTTGAAGCTGCCAAGTAGATGGATGCTTCTGTTTTCCAGTGATGGCATCAGAAGATTGTCCTTTCAGGACAGTACAGCTGACCATCTGGTTGTTGGGCTCCTGCTGGTCTGTTAGTAAATCCAGACAGGTGTGAGATGGAAGCATGTAGCTACTGAAGATTCCTTTCCTTATTTCTCTTTCATAGTGGGGTATATGTGGGTGGACAAAACAGGGAGCAGGTGTCGAGAGAGAGAAAATAGAACCTGCAGTTGAACCTAAGGTTTCTTTTTTCTTTTCAAACACTTAAACTTCTTTTTTGACTGCTTCCCAAAATAAACAGAATCTTTCATGGTGCATGTTTAAGATGGTTGTTTCCTTGTACTACTTTCAGACTTGTAGTCCAACAGATGAGCACTATCTTTCTTGGGTTTTTTGCAGTTGAAAGAGCATAGCTTGAAAAATGGTGCTTTGAAGCAGACAAAGACTTGAAAAGGGAATTTGAGATACTTATTTATGTGGGATCATGAGATAAGTATAGCCAGTTAACTGTACTGATTTTATCAGGTTTGATTACTGTACTATACAAAGTGTATGAGATTCTGATCATGATTACACCAGTACTAAAAGTATTGCCCTTCATGAGGGTGTAGTTCAGATCCAGAATGGAATTCTCTTTTATTCATATGGAGACTTCAGTAATACAGAAGACTGGAGGGAGGGCTATTGTTCTGTGGGACCATTGTGTTCTATCAGTTCTATCATTGGACAGAAGAAAATGCTCCAAGTCATTACCAGTTTAGGCTGAAATGGAAAGTATGATGCAGCAGGTAACTATGGCAGTAAAGTATGAATGGTTCGGTACATGCAGGACTGATACAACTGCAAGTGTCCCCAGCGCAGTGACATGGGCAGTTCGGTGCTTCAGTGGCTGCTGAAGTACTGGGACAGATAAGACATTAAGAGAAACAGGGAAGATAAGAGAGCCTGAAGGCAACCACACTTCTCAAGCTGTTCACTTTCAGTTGGGAAGGACAGCCATCTGTTGCAAAGCTTGTCTTCTCCTGATGCATTGTGGGAGTAGCTGTGGCAGAACTGGTCAGGAACAGAACTAACTTTCTAGCCTTGCACGCTCTGGATGAACATGCATAAATCAGTGTGGATGATGTAGATACTATCTTCATAGTAGTATTTATGCATTCTCCTTCCTATGTTGCTGTTCTATAAGCCACATCATGGCTGTACTTTCTCTTCAGCAGAGTTAATATGAGATAGTGTCAGAAATGGAGGACACTGGGGAAGGAGTCTGGGAAAGCATTTGGCAGCTACACAGGAATAAGAAATGCTGCTTCCTGTAAGCTTTTAACATTAGGTATTGCCAGATATCCCATATAATATGCAAGCATAGTGTACAGACCTGATAGGGCTTCAGGGCCCAAATGTGTAGGCACAGGCTTTAAGGTAGCACTGGTGACGGCTGAAGAGTTTGATTAATTTTGGGTAAATGGACAGTGAAAGAAACTGATTCCCAGAAGGCAGCAGTATGGGTAGGGAAAGAGAAAGAACTTAAATCTGAGACTGCTATGTTTGTGTGTGCATATGTGCTACTAGCACTACTTTCCTTTTGTAATTGCAGTCTCTAGCCTTACACTGCTAGAGAATACTGCTTTATCCTTCCAAAAGGAAAGTATCTGGGTTTGTACCATTCTCTGTGCAGCAATGCACATAATGGATGATTGGCAGTAACATTTGCCTGAGGCCACACAGCCAAATTCCCCACTGGTTGCTAACAGGAAAGGTTTGTCCTTCGATAGCTACACAGTTGTACTTCCTCTTTAACAATTTTGGAGGACCTTGCCATCAGCTGCCAGTTGCCTGGTGGATCAAATGCATTCCTGTAAAGCAGGGCTACTTTCCCAAACAACCTGCTGTTTGAAATGCCCATGAATTGCAGGTTATTTTAAATGCTACAGGATTGCTTACCTCTCACAGTTCAACAGGCTGTAGGTTCATTTAAAGTGACAAAAGAGCACTTGCTGTAATTATAGCTGAGAAACAGCATGGTTCCTCCGGAGTCCATGTCCAGGGTGTGTTGGGAAAGCAAGCTGCTCTTCTGTGCCCCAGTTCTGAATGATCAGGTCCTCTGGGAGAGAGACGGCAGCATATAGATGTGCCAGCTGAAGAAAATAATCAACACACAATCCACAAAACCTGGCTTACCCTAAGGACCAGATTTTACTTTTGTATAGATTTCTACTCTGTAGACTCTAGCGGAACATGGCTGTAAGAATTATGCTATCTGTACTGATGACCCACTGAAAGACTCTGACCTTGGAAAACAGGAGGTAAGATAGGCATGAGAGTGTATGATTTTTCAAGTTAATGATGTACATACTTAGATGTCAATGGCACCTAAGCAGGATAATAGAGAAAATCTAGATGGCACTGTAAAAGTTCAAATGTGGTTGAGAACCTTTGATAGAGAAGCTTAGTGGTGTGGGCTAATTCTGCCAGCTTAAACCCCCTAGCTATTTGTGGAAAAAACTGCACTTGCAATGCTACTATTAGTTTTTCTGGTCCTGTCAGGAAGGAGCTGCAACTTGCAGATATGCAATCTCTAGTGAGGGAGATGACTGCACCTTCCCAGTATCAGCTGATAAGCTTAGTGCTGATATCTGTGCAATAGCAAATCCATGCTGTGCTTCTGTATTCCTTGTGTGATCTCTGTGCTGTTTATGTCTTGTATCGTTGCGTGGTAAATACACTGAGAATGCTGTAATTCAGAGTGTGGACTTTAAAATTACAATCAGACAAGTAAACAGAGCATAACAACTATGATCATCAATTCAAAACAGCTTGATTGGACCAGTGTCTTCCCATTAAAAGGGAAAAAACTCAGCCCCAAAACAAAGAGCTTTTTTAATGATGGCTTTGTGTCTTCTACAGGCAGATGATGTGGTTTATGTTATTGCTTGTGTTCTGAGTCCTTCCTACCATTTCTGGTTTTACTGCTATTATCTGCCTGCTGCCATCATGACAGTATTAGCAGCAAAATGTAGCAACATCTATAATTATGGTTATCTACACATTTTACTTCCCTTTCCATTTGACTCCTGTTCCTAACTTTCTAAATCTTTCAATTTCCATGTTGAGATAATCAAGGTCAGCCATTTCTGTGAGAGCAAGGGTGTTGTTTGTCCGTTTGGCAGAGAGATTTTAATCTTCAGAGTAGATCTATAAGAACAGCAGAGCTGCAAATTGAAGTTTGGCAGCAAGAGAATACTTGTGGAGGAGAATTCTTAGGAAAAAAACCCAAACCTTCTTTCAAGAATGATATCAGCTATTTAAGAACCTTGAGTAGTGACCCCTTGGAAAATGGTGACCTTAAAAGACATGCAAGATTATGCAGTTACTGAGCTAACTGTATACGTAGTTTAGTGTCAGTGGAAGTGCTGAATAGACATAAAAATTACATGCATTGCCTTTTCTAGATGAATCACAAGAGAATGAATCATGAAAGTGACAGGGAGACACCTGACTTACTGTGACTCATGAAAAGATAGGCATGTCTAACTCCTGAAAGCCACTGCTCTGAAGACAAACTAAGACATGCAGGCATCCCTTAGATACCAGTGCCTGCAGCCCAGCCTGGCAGGCTGGCTGCATCTACATCTCGTGGGGAAGCACCCACTGGGAGAAGCAGGGTGTGTTGGCTTTCTTTTGCTTTTTTGGGGTGTGTATGCATGTGTGCAAGATAAGTATTTCTGCTTGCTGAATACTTCAGTTTGCCCCTATTTTGGGCTTCTGGTCTTTTGTGGAAGTCAGAAGCCCCATGTCATTTGACTGATTTCAGCTGAAGGTGCTCTGCAGCCTGAAGTATCCAAGCCTCGGGTTAGAAATATTGCTTTTCAGAACTGAGAAGCATTTTAAATTGATGGCATTTTTACAGTGAATACCTTCCAGAAGACTGAACAGCAGCAAGCCTACAGAAGACAATTCTTTTGTACATTACCTTATCCCTTGTGATTTCTGTGACCATTAAATAACTCCAGAGTAGAAAAGTTTGAGTGGCATTTGCCTTGAGCATTCTTGTGCAGTGCTTTTTTAATGAGCTCCCACACTTCCAACTTGCAACTTCTCATATTTAAATCTTTCTCTGTGCTTTCACTCTTGATGAAGTGGGTTGGGGTTTTTTAAAGACTTTTCTTAACGGTTGTTCTTTTTGTGTGGAGTATGAAACTATGGATTAAGACAAGTAAAGGGTTTATATTCATTACAACTTAATTCTATTCTAACTTTAGTCAGGCTGGAGATATAAGTCTATCAGATAGCACAAGGGTAGTATAATACAGGAAAGACAGAAACCCCTGCTGATGAATGCTCAAATGTTCCAAAGTGGTTTTAACATTTAACAAAATACATATAAATTTTCCTGAAACTCCTGTGACAACACATTCCCATTATCATACTGCTGTTGGAAACACTGATGAATATTCCTCCTTTTTTAAGGCTGAGGAAGAGGAGAGACTATGCAAGTACCAGCAGAGGGAGTCAGGACTGGACACTAACTGGTTGGAATTTTCAGATCACAGTGGTCATCATCTGGAAGTGAAGGCATATTCTTAATGTGTGAGATGAAGCATAAAAAGACTTCTTTTAAGAATCTTTTGCCTTCTATGTGATGAACACATGTGTTTTCTCCCTCCTGCACTTGGATTAGAAACATGAAAACATAGTCTTGAGTATTCTGGTTTGGGAATTCTGATGATGATTTCGGGCAAAAATAGTTTACTGAGCAATTTCCCTCTTTCCCATGCCCTTCTCAGACCACATTAACATGAAGCGTGGAATGGGGTAGCATTTAGAACTGTTTAGGATTTCACATCTCTACCTTGTCTGCAGTAGAAAAATAATGTTGAAGAGGAAAGGCTTCTAGCAGAATAGAGCCACACAGCTGGGGAGGAAAAATAGTTCAAGGTGTTGGCAGCATGCTCAGAAGAACCAATATCTCATCTCCTTCCAACTGTGGAGCCGTGATCTCTAGATGGATGGATGCCGTCCCTGTTGGCACAGGGATAAGGAGAACTTGGGTAAGTGAAAACACTGAAGATTTGTGGCTGTGCAGAAGCTCTTGAAAGTCTTTTCTGTCAGTCTGCAGAGCAGCACGAAGGACTTCATCCCTCCCTTTCGCACCGTGCTTGTGGCAACCTGTTTACTTAGGCTTTCTATGAAGGATACTGTTAGAATCCAACGTTTTTGTTCTCTTTAGTTCTCTCTGTGACAATCTCTCTGGATTTGTTGTCTAGTCCCCATGGCTTGTTCTAAGTATTTATTCTTTCATCTTGCCTAAGCTTTCAGCATTGAAAAAAAGGGAGAAGAATAAGTAAAAATCATAGAGTATTTGCTTTAAGATATAAACCCCAAGCTATTTATTTTCATTAGCCTCTAGCAAAGACAACATTCTCACCATACTATTTGTTATTACAGGCAATGTGTTTCTCTGGTCTAACTTGCACAGTGTAAAGTGTCTTGCATTGCAGTCACAATGCCAACATACTCTTTAAACAAAGATTTCAGGGGTGCTTGTTAGCCACAGCTGAGCCTACTATTTCTGCATTTCACTTGCTGACCTTAATAAATGTTGTCTTAACTCAAACAGTTTCTTTGTTAAGCATGCTTTTAGTATGATTTCTTTTTCCTGGAGAAATGGAGATTCACCCAGAGACAGTTTTTCTGTTTTTCTCCTGGGAGCTGGTTACCAAAGGTTTAGAGAGAATTGGTCCTTGTTAGATTTTATAAGCTGCAGAAGGTTCTAGACACAGAAAATGGATGTTATGGCCTGCAGAGGAAATATGCTGCTAGGCAAAGGGCAAAGCAAAATGTGAAAAAAATTCTGCTGCTTATGTCATCAGTGCTGAAAAATACCTTAAGTACAGTTCAGGAGCCAGTGGGGGCTGGTGCACAGGGGAGAGAACCTGAGTTGGCAGGTTTAGACCGAGTTCCCAGCTCTGTTGCACACTCTCCCATGTGATGTTATGGACACTTCTTTGTGTCTCTGCTTTGCTTGCCTAAGTCTTTACATCTTACTGGTACTGAATGTCTTTTGCTGTGCTCTGTACATACCATACCACTATGTAGCTTTTCCCTCCTGTGTAGCTGTTCTACAGTGCTACTGAAGTGTTATCTTTTTGACTCCTTGGGTATGGGTATCAGTAAAGACAAGCCTGTAAAGAAACTGGACATTTAAACTCTTTCTGTATTTTTCACCACTTCAGCTATTGTCTGGTGCTTTGTGTTCCATGTTCCTGCCCTCACCTACGGTCCTTTTCTGCTCCTCTGTCCACCCTCTTACTTACTTAGGCTTGCATCCTTATCCCTTACCTTCATCCCCTCCTCCAGTCTGTAAGGACTCTCTGTTTTCTTACCCATCTAATTTAACTTTGATTCCCTCCTAGTCATTAGGCGTCTCTATTGAGACCGAGAGGGTCTGTCGGCCTCTTTGATGGGTCTGCTAAGCTGTTGATGTAAATTTTGCAGGCTCTGTGATGCAGAGAGACTGCTAAATCATTGCTCCCATGACAGGTTTCTGAAAGGCTAGAGGAAAACAGTGTATTGAATAGCTAAAGGAACAGATAAGAAAAAACCAGGACGGCAGAACTTTTGGAAGGAAGCATTGAAGAGTAATTTTGGGCCAGGTAGATGACAAGAATTTGACAGGGGAAAATAGTTTAAAGAAGAGTGTGTGTGTGCATGTGTAGTTGGAGAAAGGCAGGATAGATGATTATCCATCAGAGGGACATTTATCAGAGAGCGCTGAAACCATGGTGACCAGATCCTGAATGCTCAACATCAGGAGTGATGTTTAGGGGCAGCTTCAAGTGATGCTTATCCAGAAAGCAACAAAGCAAAACCTCCTCACCAGCACTCAGGCTGTGTACCAGTCAAAGCATGTCAAGTGAGTTTGGTAGAAAAATATTTTAATAGCCTGGTGCTCATGTGCTGATTGATTACAGCAACAGATCAAAGATAAGTATTCTGTCAAGCATCATTAATATCTTTCAGCCAGTAGGAGCTATATAATATCAAAAATTTGAGCTGTTGAAAAGCATTCTATGTTTGCCTTGTTCCAAAGACCAGTAAATGAATATTCATGGTAGCACACAGCTTAACAAATGGCTCTTCACACAGCTTTTAAAAGATGAGCATTTAGGTTATTACCAGAATTTGTTATGTGCTAAAATGCATTTTACTTCTTTATAATTTGATAACTTCAGTGACTGTAAATGACATGGAATATATTTACCATAATTGTTTGCCCAACTCCTACTGCTAGTCTCCAATTACAACATGAGCTGTAAGATCTTCTTGTTCCCTCCATCAGTGGGAAGGAACAATTTGAGATCCAGTAGATATTATTTAGGTGATGCTGTTTGTGGCAGAGAATTACAGAAGGCAAGTTCTTCATTGCTTAAAGAAGGGAAAGGCCAGTGATAATTGCAAAAATTCTTCTGGGTATCCTCTGATGAAAGTTATCCCTGATCTGCAAGAGTTTTCAGGGAGTGCTTCCTTAATGGCTGCCACAGGATTAGGATAGTTCCAGTATTATGTCAACAGAGAGCGAGGATCTGAACTGTGAGGACTTTTCATTTGGGAAATCAGATATCAGAATTTAAGTTCAGGAGGAGCTATTGTTCTCGTGTTATGTGCCCTGTATCACAGTGATGAACAGTTTTTTCTGAGGTTTTGATTCCTGATGATGTGCTAGGGCTTACTTAAACTGAGATTCTGGCTATTTTTACCAATTGCAATAGTTACCTTACATCTCTGTGATTCCTAAGACTTTGTTGATGCACACCAATCTTAGAAATTGCCTTTTTCCTAAGGTCTTTTGGGAGTGCTAGGATAATAGGTGTTCACCTGGGGCTAGCTAAGTAAAGCTTCCTGGAACATGCCACCCAGAAAAATGCATTACTGCATGGAGAGGTCTATGCTTATGGCCAAAGATATCTGCCTCTCCTGTTCTTATCAATTACTTCATAGTTAAGTCTCCAAGGATATGGAAGTGTTGTGTTCATATTCCTGCTGGTTTTATGGAGATAGGAACAGGTCTAACAGTAAAACCTCTTTTTTTTTTTTTTTTTTCCTTTTTTTTTCTCAAAATACCTAGTCACCTATAGGTGAAGGAACTTTCCAGGAAAATGGGAGACCTGAGTTCAGGTCTCTACTCCTGCACTGAGATTTAAAATGTGGCACCTGTCGTATCACAGATGTACATTGATTACAGGGGAGTATACCTGCAATCTTCCCTAAATCATTCTTCCCTAAGCAAGGAAAAACTTTGTGTGCCTAACTGCTGGATGAGGCTTGTAGCTGCAAATTATTGACAGAGGCATTTCATTACCTTTGAGAGTCCTCTGTACTTTCTGTTGGCCAGCTTCAGCTTATTGGCATCTGCAAATGCCATTCTTGTGTCCCTCACTAGCTCAGGCACTGCACAAGCAATATAATTCTCTGAAAAGGTCCCAATAGGATATTACTACGTTATTTCTTCTGGCTGTGTTAAGTTTGTATATGTGCAAATGTATTTTTATTTTGTGCTGGATTGCTAACAAACTCACCACAGCATGAAACACAGCTACCTGTAAGTGAGAGCGGCCCTATGGAGAGTGACCCGGGGGTACTGGTGGACAAAAAGCTTGACAATGTGTGCTCACAGCCCAGAAGGCCAACTGAATCCTAAGCTGCACCAAAAGAAATATGGCCAGTTAGGTCAAGGGAGGTGATTCTGCCCCTCTACTCTGCTCTGGTGAGACCCTAACATGGAGTACTTGTATCTAGCTCTGGAGTCCTCAGCATAAGAACGATTTGCGCTGTCCCAGAGGAAGACAATGATCAGAGGTGTGGAACAACTCTGTCCTGTGTTATGAGGACAGGCTGAGAGAATTGGGGTTGTTCAGCCTGAAGAAGGCTCCAGGAAAACCTTATTGCACCCTTCCAGTACTTTAAAGGGTCTTATAAGAAAGACAATCTTTTTAGCAAGATCTGTTGCAATAAGACAGGGGGTAATGATTTAAACTAAAGGAGAGAAGATTTAGACCGGATATAAGGAGGAAATTTTCACAAGAATGGTGGTGAAGTGCTGGAAGAAGTTGCCCACACAAGTAGTAGATGCCCCATCCCTGGAAACTTTCAAGGTCAGGTTGGACATGGCTTTGATCAACCTGATCTAGAGTTGGACTAGATGACTTCTAAAGGTCCCTTCCAAGTCTAACCATTCTATGATTCTATGGCATTTTTATATGTCAGATGGTTTCTATGTAGTGTTTACTTCAAAAAGAAATTAGGCAGTATCCCTTATGCAATAACATCTACTCCTGAATATAGTGTTGTATCTGTTTCAGAAGTAAGGTGTAGAACTCCCAACTGCATGCATGCTTACCTTTATTGCTATTTTTAATGCTGCTGGGTTCTGATAAAACAGCAGAGTCAGCCTGGAAGAGAAGCATCAAGACTGGAGCCATAGGAACAGTGATTAGCCATTTCTGAAAGTTAGGCTGTAACTCTCCTCAGCACTCCAGATAAAAGTATTCTCCTTAAATGCAGTCATCCATGGTTTCTCATTAAAAATCCAAACAGTTATTTGTTAGGTTTTGATAAGCCATATGTGTCTTCCTTAACCTGTCATTTCACTTGTCACTAAAGCAGGTCCCCTAGAGAGGCTACTGTCTGTGAGCTTCTCCCATTTCACATTCCTGTACATACTATATACACCTCTTGATTTTGGGCTGGAAGCACATCTGTGACTAGAGTGTGGGAGGAGCATGACTCAGACCTAGTCATTCCAGTGACACTTCTTCTGTAACCACCTCAGATTAGTCTTCATCTGTGAATGTTGTCTTTATGTCAGGGCTCATTAGTTTACTCAACATAATTAAAAACTGCAGTATTTTTATTATAAACACCATTTAATGACACCAGAAACCAGAAGCTTTTGGATCAGTTTGTCTTTAGGTTTGTTTGGGAAGTGTTTGAGAACCTTGTATGGAATATAGTCACATAACTTGTTTGTACTTGTTGCACCCAGAAGTAAAGGGTATGTATGTGCAAGATGAGGTTGGCAGGTCACTCAGTGTCTGCTGAAGAGCATCTTGCAGTCTTCCCGTGGTTAGTGAAGTAACAACACCCTGGAAGCCTGGCTTAATAAGGTTATTGCATCAGAAGCTTCAGACTGAGTTGCAGAGATGCAAACCAGTCAGATACAGTGTGGTCCAGTTAAGTGCAATAGCTTTAGGTGCTTAATTTTACAGTAAGGGTGATTTGAACTGAGAATTAATTGTTGTCCCTAATGCCGGTATCCATTCATCCTGTCAGGTGCAGCCATGTTGTTAACTCTAGCTGGCTGGCTTGTCAGCTGAACAGGCTTGGCAGCTCCTTGGTGATTAACACAACCTCTCTGTGCAGCCAGTCTGTAGTGCAGATCACTGGTTGTTTGGCAGTGTGACCTCTTGAAGCAAAGTCAGCCTGAAGGGTGCTAGTGAGCATAAGCCAGGTATGCTACAGAAGACCCAGGCACCATCTTGATTACACACTTTCTGTTGTTTTAAGGGTTTTGTTTAACTAGTTTTTGGTTTGAGGTCAGTGCAGTTGATCCAAAGGAGTTGTATTTTCTTCTTTCTGGAATCTGTGGAGCAAGGAATGTGTGATTTTTACGTGAGCTGGCTGGATGAGGCCAGCACTCTACCACCCACCTCTGGTTCACTTCACAATGAAACCATAGTACCTTCATCCCACTCTGCTTTTATATTGGGATAATTTATAGGCATTAAAATTTTACCTTGTCTTTTGTTCTCAGAGAAGACAAAGCCTAAAAAAAGATGGTAATGTACTTGCTGCATAGGAAGAAAAAGCTTTCGTAAGTTCAGTGGATGAAACTCAGTGGTTAAAGAGAGGTGCTTTGTCTCAGTATTTCTCCTAACTGGGTCCTTAACTTTAATCATAGAATCATTTAGATTGGAAAAGATCAAATCCAATCACTGACCCAATGCCACCATGCCCACTAAACAATGTTGTGAAGTGCTATGTCTACATGTTTTTTGAACACATCCAGAGATGGTGATTCCACCACTTCCGTGGGGAACCTGTTCCAATGTTTAACCACTCTTTTAGTGGAGAAAGTTTTCCAAATGTCCAACTTAAACTTCCTCTGGCATGACTTGAGTTGTTTCCTCTTGTCCTTTTACTAGTCACCTGGGATAAGAGACCAAACCTCACCTTGCTACAACCTCCTTTCAGGTAGTTGTGAAGACTAAGAAGGTCTACCCCGAGCCTCATTTTCTCCAGACTAAGCAACCTGAGTTCCCTCAGGTGCTCATCATAAGACTTGTGCCCTAGACCCTTCACCCAGCTTCATTGCCCTTCTTTGGACACACTCTAGCAACTCAGTGTCTTTCTTGTAGTGAGGGGCCTGAAACCTAATGCAGTATTTGAGGGGTGGCCTCACCAGTGCTAAGTACACAGGCAGTATCACTTTGCTAGTCCTGCTGGCCACACTATTGGTGATACAAGCCAGGGTGCTGTTGGCCCTCTAGGGCACCTGGGCATGCTGCTGGCTCATCACAGGCATACACGCGTACACCTGTGGAAGAGTGTTTAATGACTAAGTTTAAATGCATAGCTGAGTTGAGGTTTTAAGCCTAATGAGAAGTGAGATCACTGCAGCCTCAGGGGAAGCCTAGGGTCCTTCCTCTCTGTAGTCTTACTGATAGATTCAGATCTGAACATACTTAGCAAGAACTGCAGTCAGCTACCAACTTCCTACATGGGCACTTTGGTGGGAGTAGAGGGAATCTACCTGGATCCATTTATAATTGGAAACAAAGGATTACTCTGTCTCACTCAAATGTAACATGCTTTAATTAAATGAGGTCTGGAACAATGAACAAAAGGAACCACACCAGAGAGTGCTGATTGGGCAGTTGTTAGCAAGTGACTTTAGCCACCAAACTCTATTGCATCAGTGATCGAGGGAAGCACAGGCCAGAATTCCGTATGCATACGTGTTGGATGATGGCTTTGATGTGCAAAGTTCAGATCCAGTTCTGAAGTCTCAAAGGCCATGGATAGTTTGTTGCAAAATTGGGCTCAGGAGTTGCCAGTGAGGATGGGCCTGAGGCAGCAGTAGAGAGCCCATCAGAACATGTGGCAGAATTGTAGGGAAAGGGCATAAAGTTAAGGGTAAACAGAGGAACCATAAAAACTATGTATGTAACCAGTTTCACATGAAAAGAGAACAGGTTTTCCTTTTTACTCACTGCTTTCTTTAATCTTTTCCTGTTTGTTGGTTTGGTGGTAGGGGTTTTTTTTATGTGTAACGCTATTTCAGTAATAGATTAAAAAAATAGAGTTTGCTTCTATTGAGAGTAACTTTCAGATAAGTTGAGGGCAGATAAAAAGCACCTTTAAAAGCAAAAACCTTCATATTGGTGCAAGACAGTAAAAACATAGAAGCAGTAGCTAGAGGTTTAATTTTAACCAAGTAATTGAAAATGGCCATGCATTACCCTGTATAAATTGTAGAAGAAAAATTATGCCCTTAAATGGCTCAGTCATCATTTAAATGGTGATCTGTTCATTAGTGCTGGGAAATGAAATGGCAATCCATTTCAATTTTCTAGACAATTTAAATTTTATTGTCCATAAAATTCTACAAAACAGTAAAAAAAGTGTCCTTCCTTGCAAATTGAGAAGATTTAATCAGATTTTGCCATTTTAATAATTCTCGTAATGGTAAAACCTGCTGCTGAATGCACCGAGTTAAAGCCATCCTTTGCTGATAAGTGTCCTACTGGTGAGCCTGGCCTCATATGTTTGGAATACAGATGTTTTTTGCAGCTGTAATCTTTTTGTACAGTTAGTTTCCTCTCGATAATCAATTTGGCTTAGTCTAGAGCAAGGCTTTAGCATTCACTGAACTATATGTGTTTAAAACATAGAGCATTATCAAGATTCTGCTCCACATATAAACCCCTTTATGACCATCCTGAAGGTGTCACGATAAATATCTCATTCTTCACAAGAATTGTGTGATTTTTCAAGCTAGTTTTGAAAATCAGTACATTTCCTGGCCCTTACCTTATCAGAGATGAACCCCCCTTGTGGGGTGTAAAACATGGAGAGGTGACTGGAAAGCGCCATTTCTGTGGAATTAGCCTGCTTTTGCTGTAATCTTACCTTTGGGTAATCATGCTGATGCTTCCCCTTGCAAATCTTTCTGTGGCCTCATTGGTTAAACTGTAATGGTTCTTTGAAAGTCTTTTTGGTATCAAGGGCTAAGGCCACAATTTCATTTAATTACTGGGTTTGCAGTTAGTCATGGCTACCTGACAGGTTTAAGAATTTACCTGTAAGTTGAGGCAGGACAGATATCTTCTTATTTGGTTTATGATGCACCTTTGGATGTAAAATGAGGTTACCCCATTGGGACTAACCAGCCAGTGGGAGCACAGGGTCTTGTAGAAATATTGATGCCTTCAAGTAATTTAAGTGGGAAGAGTCAGGTGAACTTGTTGGTCTGCAAGTGCCGTTTGCTTATAGAATAAGAACATGTGGCTCTCTTTCACATGAAGGTGTGAGAATCTTGTGGTTAGAGATTTCAAAGTCCACCTTGAAGTCTATCTGTATTCAGGATGCTCTTCTCTTTAATTAGTTTCATTGTCATACTTGTGTTATCTTCTCTTGGCTTCCCTTTACAGCACGAATACAATGTACGACTAGACTCTTGTTCCTTATTTTTTGCAATCAAGAGCTTTCTTGCAGGGCTGATGCTCAAATTTGTTTTATTGGCTTTTATTGGCTTTGGCTCTCTTTGCTCCTCTGATTAGTTTGGGTCTGTGTGTTTTCCTAAGTTGTTTATCTCAGCCCAAACACACTGAAGGCAAAAGCAAAACCTGTTAGAGATTTGTGCTTCCCATGGTGCCCAGGCTTCTGAAACCCTTGTGAGCCAAACCACCTGTGATTGCTGCTACCAGCTGCGTGGGTGCTACCAGATCAAATAAAAACAAAAAACCTTCAGTTTTGAAGTGTCCTTAGGGATGCTGGAGTTTGGCATTTTTGGAAGGTTTGATGTTTTACCAACACTTACCTCTGTTCGTCCATATTAAGCCTTAAAATGTCAAAATGTAAGTGATTTCAAGCCCTTTAGATCACAGGAGGATATCCACCTGTGGGTCTGTGTTGCTGTAGTAGCAGTCTGGTTTTATTTTGTAGAGTTAGGGAAGGATGTGAGGAGAGAAGCAGTGGGAGCTGTTTGTGATGTTTGTTCTAGAGTTGTTCTTAACTCTTCCCTTTCTCCCTTAGACACTGCAGACAGCTTATTTTAAGGTGCACAGATGTTTCTACTAGTCTAGTCCTTGGTAGTTGCTTAAGTGGTTTCTTAGAGCAGCTGTTCCCTTGTTTATGTCTCTGACTTGCATTTTGTTGCTGTTGTTGGTTTTCCTGGTGATGGGAAGAGGAAAAAGTCATGTCTCTGATGTTCTGTTGTTCAGCCCTTATCAATGGCGTCCTCAGCAGTGGCCTGTCCTTTTACAGGGGAGATATTTCCATTGTAGCTGGAATCCAGTGTGGTCCTTCTATGTCCCATCTGTCATTTCAGGGTCATTTCAGCAAAAGTGATGATGAGCATGATAAGATTTGCAGTAGGATTTGACTAAGTTTAATAAAATTTGCCTGTCATCTTGCATCCTAGCAATCAAGTGGTTCTGCTACATAGCTTGATGTTCACGTCCCTCATGGCCTCTTCAGGCTTTCTACTTCTCTCTTTGCCATTTAATTGATTTTCAGACTTGCTCAACTGATAGTAGTGTGCCACTTCTTTCATTCTTTGCCATTGCTACTGCCTTCCTTCTGCTTATGGATTACCTAAGCTGAGGGGCAAATTACAAGATGATGGATTGGAAGAGAAGGAAGGTGAAGCAGTGTACTTGATTCAGTCTTGTAGAATAGAGTGCTGTGGGAAGAGCAGGATCCAACAGTCACTGAAACAGCATGGGGGAGACCTCCTCTGGGAATTTACTTGCACTTCAAAAAATGTCTTTTTCCTCAAGCTGTGAAACTCAGGAATTGATGTACATGCTAAGTTACTAGCAATTGTAATTGGTCTCCTACCATGTGGAAACATTATGTAAATATATTGTGAAAATTCGTTAAATGCATAACAGTAATTGGCCTATTAGATTATGGCTAAATTGTTTGCATTTATTCTTTATTAGCTAAATTAAATGATATCTCTATACCCTGTATTAATAAAAATAAAAGGTAGATAAAAGAGTACAAATAGGAAGCTTTATAATATACAAAGCTTCCTAAGAAATATAAATTAAGCAGCTCTGCATCTGTCTTGATAAAAGATACAGCAACCTGTTCTCTTCTGTTCTAGAAGCTTATCTACATACTTGATAAGTAAATCTTGCTTTAGGTGCTTTGGTTTCAAGTTGCAAGACTATAAATAACAATTCTGTCAAAACTAATGCTGTAAACAGTTTGTTTATAGATACCTGTTCAGTTTGGTATTTGCTTGCAGACTGTAATTAACAGTTCAGCATTTTTCTTTTAACTGCATTCTCTCTATTCACAAGTAGGCATAATTACCACTAATCAAGACCCCTGATCTCAAGCAGTTATGAGCTCTTACATTGTTCTAATTGTGTTTTTCTCATATAATTATGTTATGATCCATACAATTATTAATTTCTGCTTTTCTTTTTATCTGATCAGTTTTAATTTTGTGTGACCTCACAACGTGTTATCTGAAAAATGTCTTTGAGGCATGCAGTTTTTGTGGTTAATTTAGTTATGTTTCATCTTCAGTGAAAAGTGATACAGTGCAACAAGTTTTCAAGGCCGTGATTTCTCTCAGACATCTTTGAACCCAATAATTTGATGCAAACTAGGAAATTGTTAGCGAAACAAAAGTGCAATTACACAATTAAGTCTGTTATTTGTAAATCCAGCAGCTTGTTCTTCAGGTTAGTATAGGCTACTCCCAAGTATGGAAAGTATCTGTGTTTTTAATTGTTCAGTAGAAGCTGCATGCAGACAGGCAGACTTTCTGGATCAGCTTTCCAGAAGGTAAAAATGAAGGCAGTTCGGTTCTGGAAAACACTGCAAGTTGTGGAGGCAAGAGGTAAGAAGTTGTTCACTAGTTGATGCTGGTCTCACTTGTTGCTGTGTAGTTCTTATGAATGCATTTTGTATGCAAGGGCTTTGGATGAGTGCATTTTGAACAAATCATCATCAATCTGATGATTCATCTCAGGAACCGCATGCAGCACTTACATCTGTAATTGGGGTAATTGCAAACCTCTCATTCTTACAGATAGAAATTCTTCCTCTTATCATTCTAAAATCAGATCCCAGATCTTTTACTGTGGTAGCTGGGACCCACCCCAGCTTGTATTTATTTCTCTATTCATAATTGTTACATCATTAAAAGTAGCAGATGATTTGGTGACCTTTCCAACCTGTGTCTGACTTTCATGATTCACTTGTACGGGTAATTGGCTATTGAAATTACTGTGCTTTTATCTTTGACATTGTTTAAACACTGGTTTAAATGGGGTGACACGGGCTGCATTGTAAATGGGTAGCCACATTGTTGGGGACAATGCATTTTTCTTTATCTGCTGTCAAAAAAGAATATCAATATCAGGGGCTGGATCTCTCTTTTTTGAAGGATCTTGACATTCATGGAGGGGAGGTGTCTTTGTTCTGTCATAAATTATCTAACTTTCTTCCTGTAGTAGAGTGTGTGTTTCTGAAACCTTTCTGGGGCTGCAGTGTTCTGCAGTGGGTTCATTTCATCATTCCTTTGAAAAGAAGGAAAGGCACAGAGCTAACTGTTTTTGTGCAGAAGAGGTAAATATTTAATATGCTAATGTATCTACCTGATATTAGACTGCAAAAATCTTTGCCTTTAACATCTTTCATAGTAATAAAGTGGTTAGCTAATAATAAATTAAGGATTGTAAGTTTGGGGATTTAAAAACAATAATGTAAACAAGAATGATTTTTCTTGCCAAGATAATTGTCATACTAGAGCATAATAGCTGCAGTTTGCAGAGGAAGTTGCTGTAGGACTACTTGCCTCATAATAATCAAAATGAAGAACTGAATTTGTGTTTTTCTTTAGGCTTCAAGTAGCTGGACAGTAATGGGACAAACTGGGGACTCCATTCTACCTTTCCTGGCAGAAAGCTATGCGTCCCAAGATCCTGAACCCCCAGGTCTCACTGTTTGCCAGACAGCAAGAGAGAGTTTTACACGCACACAGTTATGGTTGCCCAGAAATCTACAGATAAGAATTTGCTTGTGACCCTCTGCCTAATCTGTCACCTATTTTCAGTGCTATGCTGTCTGGCAGAAGAACGATGTTTGTGCATGCCTGCTGCTGCTGCAGTGTCCTGCCAGTGGGACTTTGCAGTTTTGGAGGTCCCGGGTTCGGTTGCTCTTGGGAACCTGGTAAAAGTCAAAGTAAATAGGGCCTAAGGTAGTAATACTGTAGGGTTGTGTTTGCATCTGCATAACAGAGAGCAACACAGGACGTAGTTAGGAAAAGCTAATGCTGTTCAAATACAAAATACTTGTGGATTAGGAGCATTTACAGTAAATCTGTTTTTTAAAGCTTTTCTTCATTTTTCAGTACTCATTTGCATCAGACTTCCTTGTATGGTTTAGCTCAGGCACAAGTTAAGGTTAAACAGAAATAATCTGACCATTTCTGGTCACTGTATCACTATTTGTACTTTCCATTTGTTTTTAATTTTTAATTGAGTTTGCACATTTTTGTATCTATTTTTATACCTGTCAGTTCAGAGGGGTAATTGGAAAAGGGGAACTGGTCTCTACAGGCACTCATGGAAAGAAAAGAACTCATGCAGCATCAAGAAGGAATTCTGTAGAGAATCAGCAGCTGAAGGGCCTTGAGCAAGTCTAAATGTTTCTTGCACATTGTCAAAGGGTTTTTGTTAGTCATTAACCCCTAAAGCATCTTAATTGGCTTAAGGATATTTGCCTATAACATTGATCTGAATAAATAGCTGCATTCTCAAAGGAATGTATGGGATGAGGAAATCTATTTATCTATGTATCTGTCTATTTATTTTAAAGGGGGGAAGGAAATAAACAGCAAAAAAGGAGTATTTAGATAAGGCAAAATATTATTTTTTTATAAGTATGACTTATCAGTTATTTATTTTTATCTCAAGTGGAACAGATATGGTATTGACAATTTGGTGCTTGTTTTGGGGGACAGGAAATGATAGAGGAAGAACTTCCTCAGCAAGCCAGCACACTTACTGATGGTTATCGGCGCATCTGCAATCTGACTGCTCCTCTACAGCCAGCCTCTCACATGTCACTGACCTGATTCACCGCACAGGATACATCCCCTTGAGTCTTCCTCTCCTTCCTTTTCATTTAGGGCTGGATTGGCTCAAAGCACCTCAGTCCTAGCCTATACGGTCTGTCAAAACGTGACCACTGAGACAGCCACCAGTCTGCTATTCTGTCTTGATCTTCAGCAGGCAGATCTTCTCAAGTCCTGTTTTTATCTGCTTCATTCTACTCCTGGAAATACTGCTTTTTTTTCTTTCTCATGTTTCTTCTTAAACCTATCTTGATGAACCAGCTGGCTTCATAACTGTGTGAATGAAGTCAGAAGGGCTATGCAGCAGCCTGCCTTTGAGGGCTCTAGCCTCAAGCCTTGCTGTTCTTCTGCCCGAAGAATATAAAATGTAATGTGAGTTTGTATGTATTATTAAACTTACATTTATAAATCGCTGACCCATGGTAGCTGTTTATTACATATTCCATCTTCTGCTTTGATGCATTGTTGTCACGCTGAGGTGGGTAATGATGACTCAGCTTACTGCTGTGGTAATGCACTTAAAGCTTGGAAATCTGTCACAGATGGCATTTCGACACAGGCTCTACAAAGCAGAGATGAAATTTCGAAGTATTTACTGTCAAACTATTTGTCTTAAAATTCTTGTGTCTTCTCTTGTGGTTTCGTAAGGTTTTGGATACCACTGAATTGTCTGATGGACAAATAGCTGTGTTTCAGGAACTCCATGTTGCGGGACTTGTTATCACAAAAGCAGGTGATAGTCCTCAGTTTGTAGTGCTGAAGGTGACCTATGAAATGCTTGTGCTTATCAGGCCTTCCTAACAAAGCAGTGATACTGCATGCATTTTTATGGGCCTGGCATTTCCAGTTTTAAAGCACAGTGGCAAACATACTGATGATCACAACTCACTATGTGTTATATCTGTTGGTTTTCCTTCTTTTTTTGCAGCCCTTCTGTATGCAACCATTTTTGGTAATGTAACAACTATATTTCAGCAAATGTATGCAAATACAAACAGATACCATGAAATGCTGAACAGTGTCCGAGACTTCCTAAAGCTCTACCAGGTCCCTAAAGGACTGAGTGAACGTGTGATGGATTACATCGTTTCCACCTGGTCAATGTCCAGAGGAATAGATACTGAAAAGGTAAGTAAATTAAACTGCAAGGAGGAAGAAGTCACATCCTGAAAGTATTTCATTAAAATAAACAGGAGGTACTTTCTTAGTAAAGAAGACAAATATTCTTTAAATAGTTCCAAGTAGTGGCTTCCCTTATTTTTAAACTTTTAAACACAGTATTTCAGCTATTCTGTCATACTGGCATATGTGAGTGGTAAAAGTATGTATGTTTTCCTGGTGATATGGCATGAAACAGTATAAGATGATGAAGGCAAGAGCTTGGTTTGCAGTAAATAAAGAAGATAACTAAATAAAGTTCTGAATTCTAACACAACCTCAGAATTCCTTCAAATGAGGTTTCTTTTGCAATATTTCTGTTGCATGAGGATGTTTGCAGCTTTGTGGGCCTGAATACAAAGTAAAATTTATTTTATCTCTGTAGAATTTAATGTAATATTCTGTGTGCAGACTAAAGATATTAATGAAAGCTGGAAATCATTACTGTAAAATATTGCATTCTTTGAAATCTGCCTTATGTAAGGCAAATAATACAATCCTAATTTATTGAATTTACAGGTAAATTCCCATTCTGTCTTTTAAAATAACAAATGGCTCTTTGCTAGAACAAATGTACAAAAGCAACTACCTGCCATTTTCATATTAGTTGCCAGCTTTTATGAGTATAGATAATATTTTTCTTCTTCTTGTGTAGAGATGTGATTTGTGGGGTTGTTCATTCAGGAAAACATACCAATGCTCTGGTCACCAGCCTTCTGGTTGGTGACTTAATTTAGCATTCTAAACTGTAGATGATGCAGTTAACAAGCAAAAACAGTCTCATTTCTGTCTTGCTGTTAAAGCATCGTTATGAAAGAGTAGAACAGATGTGGCCTTGCACTGGGCTATCTGGAGACCAGTGGGTACACAGGCTACTGTTTGCTTTCATAAATGGTCTTTAGGGTATCTGCCATTTAGATCCAATACTGTGATTCTGGGAAGTCTGTCATAATAGCTTTCAGAAAGAAATAATAGTTTAGTGCTGGATAGTGCCGATTGGAAGCTGCTCTGCCTATTTTCTCACAAAACCCTTTGAGCAGGATTATGGGGTTGAGGAAGGTACATTTGGGGAAGGTGAAGGGACAGCATCTGAAATACGTAGTGTAATGAATGCTGGTGCTTTCGTTCATGCCCCAGTACAAGCTCCTTTCATCATTTTAACAAAGCAACAAGAAAAAAATGCTGTGTAAAGCATGTTTGTTTTAGCTTATCTTCAAAGTTCATTCTTGGTTTCCTCTGATAAGGAAATAAATGCTTTAAGAATGCCTGCAGAGACAGCAGGCTAACCAAACCAAGCACAACTCACTATAGCCTTTGAGAATTGTCTTAATAAATGGGGAAAAAAGTCTCCAATTATCAGAACATCAAAGAGCTTAATATAGTGTGGTTTCAATAACTAATGTGTTCATAGCTGAACTACCAGTAGTGATAACTGTAAAACCAAGAAATCAACTTTCATCTGCATAGCGAAAAGTAAAATATAGAAGACTGACTGATGGCTATGCCAGTCCAGAAACTTTCAGGTCTGAGCTCCATTAGTTTGATGCCTGTGCATAACTTCTAGGATGGCATGCAATGAATAAAACATGTACTGCTCCTGAGACAGAACAGAGGTGGTTGTGCTGCTGGGTGGTGCAGTGCAGCTTTCTAAAGATGAGGCAGATACTTGAAGATGAACTTAGCACAGAATCAATCTCACTATTTTGAAGGCCGCAAATTTGTCAGTGTTAGCTGCAGGCATGCCAAGGGGTGAATAATCAGCTAAAAGCAAAGTCTGTAAGTCTAGAAAATGACAGTATAAAAAAATTTAACCAAGAGCTGCTGAAAGATTCTAAAATTAATCCATGAAAATATGTTTCTTACCTCCGATACCAATTAAAGTCTTCTGCCATTTGTCTGTAACTCTCAAATGTGTTTAATCCCTTTAATTTTTGTGAAGTCTGGAGACAAGTTTCATAGATGGAGTGTTGAAAATCAGTTAACATCCTCTTAGACTGGAAAACCAAGGGGCTTTTGGATAAAAGCCTCATTTTAAATATTCTATTGTATATTCATGTTTTCTTACAACAACCCTTTTTGTGTGATATTCAAATAAGTCTGAAGTGTGTGTGGGTAATTCCAGTAGCCAAGTTCGGCAAGCATCTGCAGATACAGTGTTTTTGTTGCCAGAGTGAATGGGGTAATTGCAAAGATAGCTATGACCACTGCCTGTGTTCCATATTAAATTAAATTTGGTCTTGCTGCCCCAACCCATTTCTGTGAGCCTGGAAAACTGAGAGCTGGCAGATTTGGCTGCTGCTCACTGTGAGGCAGCTGAGAGAGATCATCCGTGAGTGTCCTGCACTGAAGTGCTACAGGAATATCTCTCTTTCAGAAGTAATATCTGTAATAGCAGGTCTGCTTAGAGGTGGGCCAAAGATAATGATATTGGTGGTAGTCATGTGTGTTTGGAGAAGCTAGCATGGTATCTGGAACCAGAACCAGTGTCATGCACAGAGGTAGGATCTTAATACTCTGCGTAGATCTTGCACAGAGCCCCATTGCAAAGTGAAGGCATATCCGTAGTGCTTCCTGTGTTACCTTCAAGTTTTAAGGGAGTATTTGCATTGAGGTACCTCCTCCATCTCCTTCCATCCAGGAAAATGTGTGGGAGTAACTTTGAGGCTCACCCAGATGCTCCTTAGCTGGATTGAATAGTTATTACTGAGGAAAAAAAAAAAAAATGAGGCAGATTTACACTACTCAATGCTTTTCTAAAATTATATGTCCTGAGATGCACTTCATCACAGACTTTCTTCCAAGGATTTTGTCATCCCAAACCCCTGTTCAGATTATTTATTTCCAGTGTCTTTTGCTAGGAACTTTTAATCTGCACCTGCAGTAGTTATTCTGTATTCTTTCCATTTGGCTGTCTGTATTACATTAAACCTTCAGAAATGGCCCTGACTGGTACACGCTGTGCTAAGCATCAGTTTGTGTACCCTTAGGAGCACACCTCATGAATTGCTGTGAGGAATATTGCATTTGGAAGACCAAAAGTGGCTCAACAGAGTATCATAGCTTAAAGTCTCTTGTGTGAACAAAAAAACCTTTTTACTGCCACTGAGGGGTGATTTTGAGTATCTGCAAATCTCAGTGTTATCATAGAATGGCTCAGGTTGGAAGGGACCTTAAAGATCATCTAGTTCCAACCCCTCTGCCATGGGCAGGGACGCCACATGCACATAGAATCATACGAGTTATGAGTTAATGAAACTTCTAATAACCATTTTTTCCCTAAAAGATTATACTTCTCTATACAATACTCTCTCACCTGGAGCAGAGAGAGAAAATATATAAATATATATATATATTTGTGCAAGCTTGTCATGGAATCTGCCTATCAAAAGAGTGAGCTACACTCTTGAAACAATCCTTCAGGAAGCTTTTCTCCAATACTTTCTGTACTGCTGTGCTCTCAGTTTTGTTGTCTTAAAAACCTGAGCCCTTATCCTGGTAGCTCAATATCCAGCAGAGCTTGTTGCTGAAATGAAAACACTGTTTTTTTTCAGGCATTGTAAAGTAGACTAAGTTAATATTGTGGCTTACGTGTATAAATAATATAAAAATAAATGTATGGACTGAGATTAGACATTTTCCAAGGAGGAGGAAAGTAGTTCTTAAGCCCTGTGTAGTCAACTAGAGATAGCAGGCACATATAATCCATGCAACTGATTAATCAATAGGAACTGATTGCCTAATTTCCTTCTCAGGTTTTGCAGATATGCCCTAAGGACATGAGAGCAGATATCTGCGTGCATCTGAACCGCAAGGTTTTCAAGGAGCACCCAGCCTTCAGGCTGGCCAGCGATGGCTGCCTTCGAGCACTTGCCATGGAGTTTCAGACAGTGCACTGTGCCCCAGGAGACCTGATCTACCATGCCGGCGAGAGCGTTGACAGCCTTTGCTTTGTGGTTTCAGGGTCTTTGGAAGTCATCCAGGATGATGAAGTTGTTGCTATATTGGGTGAGTTTCACAGCTGTTAATATGCACTGTGCACAGATATAGATGTGTAGAGCATTTTTATGGCCCCTTCTACTCCAATACTTAATTCGTTCTTTAGAAAGCTTCTGCCAAGTTAGCTTTACCACAGCCTGATGTGGTGTGTTTTATTGTCCTTGCTGTTCCACGTAGGTATGTAGGAAGGGCAGTCATCTCCACATTGCTTCAGCCCTATTTCTTCTGGTCAGTGGAAACTCTACTTGAGCATAGAGGTCCAGGTCATTCTTGGAGTACTACCCGTCTCTTCACATCTCTTTTTCACTAGAAATTCCGTTGAGGACTTCAGAAAACTTATTTTTGAAGTGCCTGGCTTCCCTGCCTCACTTACACACTCCCCACTAATAATCCATTTTGCCAAAAAAAATTCTAATTAGATTTATTTAATATCTTATGTTGAAATAATATTTCTCTCTTTTAAAGTCAAAGTAACATAAAAATTTAAAACCAATTTTTGTTAGCTTGGAATGACAGCTTTATGCTGTAGGCATTAAAAAGAAGCTGATAGTGATGTGAACAACATTCTGAGGCAAAGCTAGGAGAAAAGAGTGTGATAATCCAAGAGGTGTAGGTGAATCATGAGATGGCTGGGGCACTGGGTAGGTGATACTTATAATTTGATTCTCTCAGACCCTTTTGCGATAAGGTAAATTCTTATGGTTGCTTAATCCACTATCTGTCACTCATAGCAGTCTGGAAAGAGAGAAGAAAATAGCTTGGTATTCTTGCTCTTTCTAAACACATACACCCAACTCTTAGAAAAGGAATGTCTACTGGAAAATAAGGGAGCTAATAAATAATGCTGAGTTCAGTTTTTTTCCTACTTTTGAACACGATTGTGTATATATAATGTAGACTGAATTTGTGACACAAGAAACTAAAAAGGTGAGAAATAGGGGATAACTGGTTTGCTTTTGTTCTGGAATCATCTGTGTTGTTCAGTGCTGTATGATACTAGAAACTTCTTTTCTAACTTGCACCTCAGTAACTGACGTAATTGTGCTCTACAGAAAAATCCCTCTTCTCTAGGAAATCTGGAGGCAAGTGATTCTTGAAATCAGAAACCCTTTCTGCCTGAAATTGGAGTAATCTTTGAAATTTAGGAAAACATTCCAGTAGAAGGCTAGTGAGAGGAAGGAGAAGACCCTTGAAAATAGGACCACAGGCTTTATTTTCTAGATAACTGTGGAGAAAGCAGTGTCTTGTCCTTAACTTTGCTGTAAAATTTGTCAATTAATGACTCCTAGAGGACAAGACTGAGCAGCAAATCTTCACTTAATTGTTCAGAGATGCTGAAGTAGTCTTGATGATCCTTGCAAGGAGGCCCCGTGTGCATGGATGGTCAGACTAGAGGTTAGTCTTACAGATTTGATTAGATACTGGGAGCTTTTGAGCCTTTATTTAGCAATTAAACAACAAAGCCTTGAAACCCATGGTGACCTTCAGGGCTGAGCAATGGATGAGAAAAATAACATTTACTAGAAGGTTTAGTTAAAAAGAAAAGCCAAAACCATCACACACAAAACAGTTTATCCCAAGAGTAAAGCCGTTTATCCCATGTGTTGCATCACAGCTGTTCTGCGTTTATTGTGCTCTTGCTGTCCTTCTTTCAGCTACAAACTTTCAAAAGAATAAACATTTTTATTCATTGTTGGTTTAGCAAACATAGATCATAGAATCTCCTGAGCTGAAAAGGGCTCAGGAGAACCATTGAGTCCAATTCCTGACTCCACAAACAGCAGGTAAAGTGAATGAGATAGGCAGGGAAATTAAGGCAGTAACTTATTGTGAGTGAGGAAATTATTGCCTTCCACAAGGACAGTTTGCTGTTGCTGTTCCTTTTGCTGCTGTCAAAGCTGAAGGAAAACAACAGAATGTAGATATTATATAAGTACGAAAGTATGCAGTAACAGAATATCAAGAACTAGAATTTATAGACCTGGCTGCCTTCTACACCTTCAGAAGGGAAAGTGGGATACATCAATTTTTATCACTTTTTTTCCTCCTTTTTTTTTTTTTTTTTTGAGGGGCAGGGGGGAAGCTGTGCAAAGGATGCACATGGATTTGCTTTTAAGATCATATGTGTTTGAGGAAGTGAAATGTGGATTTTGCTGAAATACAGATCTTTTATGGTTATTTACAAAGCTATAACATTGACAAGATTGGAGACTGTAGTTTTAACATGATGTTATAGGAGCGCTTGGTGTGCCATGTTTTGTTTCAGCAGGATATTAAATGCTCCATTTGCTGTGTGTGGAGAAGTTCCTGCTGATTTAATTTGATTTAATTGCAATCTTAAAGGAACATTTTAAGAATAATTGTTTTCTTTACAATTGCTTTAGCTTACTCATTTAGCCATAAGCATTTCATTCAGATGTAGGCACGAGAGGTTTGATTCAGATTTTGTGGGACAGATTTGCATCCAGATAGGGCAGTGCAAACTGCAAGGGCAACTGCACCACAGGGATGGTTTATTTTAGAAGAGAGGAAACAGCAGTGCAGAATTATTACCTGTCTTAGGCCTTCTGAGTGAAAACACATTGCATCCTCCACACAATTGTGTGAAGATTGCTTCTCAGCAGACTTGGAAGATGTCAGAGAAGTTAAATGTGCTAAGCCCCGGCTCCTATCTTTAGACTGTCCCCAATACCTGAGCTAACTCAGGTTTACCTAAACTAAACTGTTTTGTATACAACACAATTACTAGAATTTAATAGTGTATTTCAGGGCCTGTTGTTATTTAATGCCAAGTCTTTGAAAAAGTCTGTTCTCTACTTCCTTTTGCATCTGAGTTTTAAATTTAGGTATGCCTCCCTGTGTTAAAAATGCCAAGCTGCTGTGCTCTTTGGCTTAAGAAGTGGCTGCAGGATTATGGATGGCATTAGAGATTTTTTATTATTTTCAAAGAGAACATCTAACATCACAGCATTGTTTGTGTTATTGAATAAGACTGTAACGTAACCAGTGGTGCTTTGAAAAAGGAATGATTGACATGAAAATCCAGCTTTATCTTCAGTAGTTCTGTTGGGCTTTTTCTATTTATAGTTTAAAGCTTTTCTTCCCCAGCTTGACATATATAGGCTGGTAGGACAAGTTGCATGTTTATGTGAAGTGTTTCAGTGAACATCAAATGAAGGAATAGTTTTAAAAGTCTCAATGTATGTCCAAGCACACTATTAGCAAAACTATTAGACATGGAGATCCAACTAAACTTCTTCTAAAAGACAGTGGAATAGAGAGGTCTACATCAATAAAAAATTTAAATTTCATGATGGATGTAGGAGCAGCACTAAAACTTTCATTGAGAAACATAGGTTTATTCCAGATGATGGTTTTTTGGGCAGAGAGCATTCCTTATTCCTGTGCTCCAGACATCTGTAAAATGTAGTGTGGGTTGCGATCTGGAGTTGCCTATTTTGAGACTTCAACCAGACATTACTGGTTCTATGTCTCACTTCTGGAATTGCCCAAGCCCCTGTCCACTTCTAACTATAGATGCTCTGAGACTGTGCAAGGTGGTGGAGAAACAGATTTTTAAAACACTTGATTAATGACTTGCTGGAATAACTGGGGAAGAGGGAGATATGCTTAGGCGTTGCATTGGTGTTGAGGTACCATCAAGCAGTGTTTGGTTGTTCTATCTTGTCTGTGGGTCTGCTGAGACTCAGATCACAATTCTTCTGTACATGCAGATGTACAGATGTTCTTCGAACATGCAGATGAAAGCAGATTTGGAAGGGATCTGAGCTAGATTCTGTTGTTAGCTGCTGTAACAAGTATTACTGTTGATTTGAGAATTATTCTAACAATATTTTGTCTGGTGTACTGAAAATCCATGGATTGATGTGAATCCCATCAAAGTCTATACTGACTTGGAAGACCTTTTGCACATGTATCCATGGCCTCATCTTCTCACCCAGGTGATATCACACCAAAACTGCACCATGACTCCCAGACACCTAGAACCCAAAAGTAAACAAAGTAGGATATCATTCAAAATATTCCACATAGTCATATCTTTTTCACAGTAGGGTGGAATATCTTCTCTGAGAGCTCTTTGATATTTCCTGTTGGTAGAAGTGAAAAAAATAAGGGTTGTTCTGGTGGGCACATCAAGGCAACGGACCTGTGATGTGCAAGCATGATTCTTTTCTCAAACTGAATCAGCAAAAAGTTTGGCTAAGCTCCAGTAGTCAAATCTTCATTACTGGTGCTGTTTTCAGGAGACAGAGTGAATGTGGCTTGACCTTTTGCCCGATTCAGGCTGAATGTGCAGTGGTAATGGAGAAATCCTCTTTTCACTTATAAGATAAAGAGCAAATTTGACAGAGAGAAAAGATTGGGAAAGAATAAGTACTGAAACAGAAGGTGCTGGTTTTACGAAATGATTCTTCAGTCTCGGAAATAATTATTCAGGGTCTGGGGATTTATTATTATAATTAAAATAAACAAGCAAACATAAAAGGCAGGAAACTGCTTGGCTTTCCAGTGCATACTGAGCTGATGGTGGAAAAGGTCCTCAGCCCACTAATCCAGCAGGGAATATAAATGATTGATGGTAAAAGCTTAGATCATCTACTTTTAAGTGTGATTGACAGATAGTGTACCTGGCAAATCTCTGGAATTCAGCAAGCTGGGAATGAACAATGCAAAGTAGTGACAAACAAACACCTATCTGCATTTATCTAGGTTTTTAATCTTTCTTCAGAGGTAAAATGAAATATATAAAACCTGGAATTATATGGAAAAAGGCTTTTGACTTAGGTTCTCCAAAGCAGCTGTTAGACCTTGCCAACCACCTTCTGACACACTTAGAAGTCTCACCTTACTCTTCTTGCTTTCCAGTTATGGATGTTTTTGATAAAACATCCACTTAATCTCCCCCCCCTTTCTTTTTTCTGAGGTATAGATCTTACTTTATGGAGAACATACAAATGAAAGGAGATGGTATGCAATTCCTTACTATGTGTAAGAAGACAATTGTTCTAATTCAGTGCAGGCACTCCTGGCTGGAATTTTAATTCCTGCTTATTATAAAGAGTTCCTAGTGCTCCTTCCCACTTCCCCCCATCATGTTTCTGTGAATATTTTCTTTTTTAGAACCTGACAATCTAGATTGATACTTTTGGTATGCTCACTTTAGAAAATGCATTTGGCAGAAACAAAGCAGTGTGATGTTTGCACGTGTGCCTTGCTTTGGAAATCAAACTGTAACATAGGATTGATTTTCAGCTAGATCACTGGCTGCTAACTTGGGTAACTTAAAGGAAATTGTTAATGAGAGAAAACAGTACAAATTCTTGTCTGAGGCTGCTTTGTTTCTTAAAAATTGAGGCTTCTGTGATCTGCCTCAGTTTCTGGTTCATGTGTTGCGTTTATCTGGTTTCTCTGGTACCCAGCAGACACAGCTCCTTTGTGTGCTGCTCTTGCCACCAGTGAGAAGTGGCTCCCTAGGGTAGCAGGAAACTGCAGGAAGGAGAGTTTTTTGGGAGTTACAAATAGCAAGGTGAAATTGGGGTTGCTGCCACAGGTAGGGACACACTTGTGTCTTCCTGTGTTATGTGAAAAGCAGAATTAAATTTTAAAAGGAGAGCTATGTCTTAGACGTAGCTAACTTCTGCTGTATGTCATATGTAGGCAAAGCAACACCACACTGTTTGTACTTGTATTATACTAATTATTCTTCGTGTTACTGTGGGGCACTAAAGTAATTATTGCCATTTTAAGGTAGGGAAACTGGTCTGGAGATGTTATGAAATATGCTTAGAAATGAGCTAGAGTTCCTCTCCTTTATGCTTACACTACCAGCTCTAACTGTTGCTCATCAGTGATGGCACATTTGAGCGGCTCATAGATTCCAGAGCGTTAATTAAAACAGTTGTTTAGCTAATTGCCTGGAAGATTGCAAGTAAAAGCATATTTATTCCAAAGGCAAACAATCCATTTTTACCCAGTGAAGCATAGTGCTTTTTATGGTGCATAAAAATTGTTTCACTTCAATGTTGAGTATATTGTGTGTTTGTCTGACTAAAACTCTTGTGGATGCTGATCTATTTTAAGTGCATGGAAGCTTTCTTCTTTTAGGCCATTTTTAATGTACCTACTGAAAAAGTGTATGTTTAACAATTGAAAATGTGAAAAGTCATTGCCATTAAAATGAAAAATTGCTTATTGCACCAGGCTATGGGACTACGACCATGCTTACTAATATGCAGCCTTGTAGTATTCCTGTATGTTGGCACTGTCTTATGTAAAGACCAGATGTGGAAGAAAGGATATCATTATGGTACTTTTGCATAACTTTCCTGGGGAAAAAATGTGCTTGTGGAACAGGTGGTTTCAGTGTATATATGCATTTAAGATGGAAATACAGTCTATGCTCCTTCAGAGTTTTCAGGGACTCAACTGGTCCCTGGCAGGTGGACTGCACAGGGCTTTTGTGGAAGATTGGGAGCACATCACTGTGAACCACAGCTTATTGCACGACAGCGTAGCTTAGTATCAGGCTGATAACTTCTCAAATAGAAAGTGCTTATCATCTAATGGAAGAGATTATGTAATGGTGGAAGGACAGCTCAAGGGCTGAGATGGGAGTTCTGGGTTTAATTTAGAAGTTTTCTTGACCTCTTTACTCATCACATTTCTCTTGACTTTCAATAAACTTTCATACATGACTATTTGTTTAGAGAATGAAATCTAAAAGGGCCTGAGTGAAGTCAATAAACTAATATATATTTTGATGCTGGTGAGGCCACACCTCGAGTACTGTGTGCAGTTTTGGGCACCGCAGTTTAGGAAGGACATTGAGCTACTAGAGAGGGTGCAGAGAAGGACAACTAAGCTAGTCAGGGGTCTGGAAAACAGGCCTTATGAGGAGAGGCTTAGGGAGCTGGGCTTGTTTAACCTGGAGAAGAGGAGGCTGAGGGGAGACCTTATCGCTCTCTTCAGCTACTTGAAAGGTCATTCTAGGGAGGCGGGTGTTGGCCTCTTCTCCCTTGTGACTAGTGACAGGACTAGAGGGAATGGGCTTAAATTGTGCCAGGGTAGGTTTAGGTTAGATATTAGGAAGAATTTCTTTACTGAAAGAGTGGTTAGATATTGGAATAGGCTGCCCAGGGAGGGGGGGGAGTCACCATCCCTGGAGGTTTTTAAGAAGAGGATAGATGTGTTTCTTCAGGGGATGATTTAGGGGTAAGAATAGTGTAGGGCTATCGGTTGGACTAGATGATCTTGAGGGTCCTTTCCAACCGTAATGATTCTGCGATTCTGTGATTCTGTGACTTTAAAAATTGCTACAAGCAAAGTATTACTTACAAGACAAGGGACCATCTGGTTCCCCAACACAACTTAATAAACAATTTGTGAGTGTATTTCTTTGTTGTTTGTCTTAAAAGTCTATGTGCAGTGGTGATATAACACAGCAGAGATTGAAGAGGAAGATACCATTCCAAACAAGAACAGTGTAGGTTTTTGTTATCACAGTAACAACCAAATATTCTTGTCTTATTTAGCATTATATAATAGAATCAACTTATTTGGAAAGGATCCACAAGAATTATTGAGTCCAAGTCCTGTCTCTGCACAGGACAACCTCAGAAATTAGACCATGTGCTTGAGGGCCCTGTCCAAACACTTCTTGAATTCTGTCAGGTTTGCTGCTGTGACTGCTTCCCTGGGGAGCCTATTCCAGTGCTTGACCACCCTCTAGGTGAAGAACCTTTTCCTAATAGCTAACCTAAACCTCCCCTGGCAGTTTCACCCTGTTCCCTCAGGTCCTATCTCTGGTTACCAGAGAGAAGAGATCAGTTCCTGCCCCTCCACTTTCCCTCATGGGGAAGTTGTAGACAGCAATGAGGTCTCCCTGCAGTCTCCTCTTCCTCAGGCTGAGTAAACCAGGTGACTTCAGCCGTTCCTCACATGGCTTCTCCTCTAGACCTTTCACCATCTTTGTGGCCCTTTTCTGGATGTTGTCTAGTAGCTCTATATCCTTTTTATATTGTGGTGCCCAAAACTGCACACAGTACTTGAGGTGAGGCTGCACCATCCTTTTCATGCCAGCTAAAAGAGGAAAGGGAAAAATATTTTCCTCTTAATTAATCTCTTTGAAAGGGATCAGAAGAGAACATGAACCAGGAATTAACCACTTTTCTTTTTTTTTCAGGAAAACCTTCACTCATTTAAAGGTGACTCATCACATGAGACACTTCTGCATGTGATTTGTTCCTATCAAATTTTGCTGGGCTGTTGTAATTAACAATAAGATAGTGGAAGAGGTTATCAATGAAATATTTCAAAGATTTTTCTTTTTCCCAGAGAGATTTTTTTTTCCAGATCATGTATACAGAAGAGCCTTGACTGTATAAATGAGATTTATATTTTTGTGATTTTGATGGAAACAGAACCATTATTGAAAGCAATGTTACTGTTTTTTTATAGGCAAAGGAGATGTCTTTGGAGATGTCTTCTGGAAGGAGTTCACCCTCGCCCAGTCCTGTGCTAATGTAAGGGCTTTGACTTACTGTGATCTTCACGTGATTAAGAGAGATGCCTTGCAGAAAGTGCTGGAGTTCTATACAGCCTTTTCACACTCCTTCTCCAGAAATCTCATTTTGACCTACAACTTGAGGAAAAGGGTAAGTAGCTTTGATTTTAACATACACCATATAAATGATCACTTTCAAGGACTGTCTGTATGAAAAAAACCTGAGTTGCTTGAATTCTGGCTTTCTTCCTAGATTTTTTTTCAGAGCTTGCCTAAGAGACACTACTAGCATGTAGCATCAAAAGGTCAGAAGTAGTTATTCCACTGCTAGTTTTATAGGGAATTGGACTGTGTATATGTGAATATATTTCACATTTCTATGAAATGGGCAGATTCCAACACATTTAGGAACAGTCATGCACTTGTGATGAAGTGTTCACTCCTTTCTGCAACTTTAGTTTGTAAAGCAGCTGAGAATACGTTGAAGATGTTGCCTGAAGTTACAAGGAAAGTGGAAGGAAAGGTATGAAATCTGATATATGGAACAAAAGTCAGCAACAGTAATCACAATGGAAAAGTAATATGAACACAACTGATTTTATCAAGAGTTATTTATTTTAGTATCAATAACATTTTGGAATTAATTTGCTTATCTATAATGCTTCCATTTTCTTATCCTTGATTTTTAGGCTTTTTCAGTTTCTTCCTGTGTACCAGTTCAAGTTATTTTGTCAAATGTGAATCACCATAACTTAATATCCCATTTTAAATTCTCTTTGTAATCTTCAGTGAATTTATTAAAATTGTGTAGGTAGACTTCAGTTGATATGATTTTATGATGCAATGTAGAAGGAAATAATATTACATTGAAAATAAATACATTGGAACACCTATACTTCAGATCAGCTAAGGAAATGTTTGAAAGGAGATTTTTTTGTTCTTAAAACCAGTTCTCCATGGTAACTTCCAGGTGCCAAGTTAAGTCCTAGATAACTACACCTAGAAATAGAAACCTTTTCAACTTTGAAGCCTGTTTTATGAAATTAGACTTGAAGCCTCTGTATTTTTTTTAAACCTATTGTTGGCATATTGAAATTAAAATAGTGTGATGATGTTCTCTATCTGCATATATTATCAATATCAAAAATCCAGTTTTTCAGTATTGGATGAAGAATGTGCTCTCCACACTTCAGTCAAATAAATCAAAACTCTGGTAGAAAAATGATCTAATTAAAAACTTGAAGAAGCAAATATATACTTGAGGATTTCCTCATAGAACATTTTTTCAAATGCCATTTAGTTTCTGCAGGGCAAGAAGAAGATATACACCTGCAAGAAGATTGAGAGAGATGTTCTGTTAAAAACTTAAGTTTAAAAACCAGCTACTTATCTTTTGTTAAGTAATGTAGGAAATAAAGGAAATGGAAGAATTTGTTACTGAGCTCTCTTAAAGCATCAGTATCACTGACTGGCATATTTTAAAATAACACAGTGGGTAATGTTGTAAGATGGACTAAGAATATAGAACTACTTTTTTATCATCACTAGATATAACAAATTTTGAGACATAGAAGGACCAACTCTCTTAAAGCTCACGGTAGCACTGGCAGAGTCACAGCATTTTGGATATGGTTTGAACCAAAAGTCCCAATTTTAGGTCAAATGTCTACTCCAGAAGTGACACTCTTTCCTTCCATGTTCCATTGGCATAGCTTTTCTCATCTCAGTGCAAAACACAGTATTGTCATTGCTGTGCTGTCAATTTTCTACATGAAAAGTTTCTAACAAAAAGGTATTTTTTATGTTAAAAATTTCCATGCAGTTATGCAAATAATTGAACTTTAATTGAGTTACTGTCAGCAGAAAAGTGGCATTGATTGATAATAGCAGTGAGAGTTTGATGATTCTAGGTTAACAGACTATGTTTAATTAATTAAATTGTTTAATTATTTTTAAAAATTAATTTTATTGAAAGAAGGCTGATTGCAAACAGTGCAAATGTTAAATAATATAAATAATATATGCTTTTCGAAATGCATAAAAGATACAATACTTAGAGAGAATGCACATTAAAAGGCAACGTTTTAGAGTTTGGAATTTAATCTGGTTAAATATTGGTGAATCTGTTATAGAAATAGCTCCCAGCTTGTCTCTTCTAACACTTTCCCTGGTCTATTTCTGCAAATGGAATTTTGTAGAATTCAGATGAACCTTCTGTGATTTACATTTGTGATGTATTGCATATCCTTTGGAACATAAATACCAGAATCACATTTTTAATTTCAATAAGCAGTTTCATCCCTGGCTCCAAAAGTGGTCAAAGTGTTAAAAAGTAGAGGAGACCTGCATGGTTAAGTAACAAATTGCAGGGCAAACTCAAGTGGACAAAGAGAGTCTACAGATCATGGAAGGAGGGGTTGGCCACATGGGCAGAGTGTAAGACTGTTGTCAGAGGATATAGGGAGGCAACTCGGAAAGCTAAGGCGTCTCTGGAATTAAACCTTGGAAGGGAGGTGAAGGACAATAGGAAAGGCTTCAAATACATTGCAGAAAAAACACTAGAGGCAATGTAAGCCCACTGCTGAATGAGGTGGGTGCCTTGGTGACAGATGATACAAAGAAAGTGGAGTTACTGAATGCCTGCTTTGTCTCTGTCTATACTGTTAAGAGACTGTGCTCAGGAGCCTCAGATCCCTGAGACCCCAGATGAAGTTAGAATAAAGTAGGAGTTTTCCTTATTCATCCCAAATATATTTATACAGATTCCAGACACATGAAAAAGCAGCTTTGAGGATTTTTTTGCCTGAAGGATCTCACGGGTATATTTTTAGACTTGGTTATTCCTCTGAGGCATCCCCATCTCCAGGGTACATATGCCTTCACTTGGCATGGTACAGTCTTGCTGCATAGTGCAAGGTGCTTGCTAGCCAAGTTTCGCTCAGTGTCAATGAGCTTTAGCATTGGCCCACTCTTTCACCAAGTTCACATATTTGTTGTCTGCCAGGTCTCCTCCAGTGATCCCTTCCCACTGCAACTCCCTCTCACACAGAATCACAGAATATTAGGAGTTGGAAGGGACCTTGAAAGATCATCTAGTCCAACCCCCCTGCCACAGCAGGATTCCCTAGACCAGGTCACACACACCTTTTGGTGTCAGTGAGCAGTGCTGACCTAACAGATGTCTCCCACACTTACTGGGATCTGGATCCACTTGCTAATGACTGTGACAGAAATAAGGAGACAAGTAGGTGTGTTGTAAGGTACCAAAACCCAATTGGTAGCTAACTCTAGAGCTGGATTTAGGCAAAGTGAAAAGCATTTTCCCTCAATTTCTTGTGCTTCTCTTCCTACCAGTCTTGAATGTGCTTTGAGCTGAGCTGACAGGGCAGGATGCTTCTGTTGCTGTGTCCCCTTTATGCACTCACTAGAACAGGGCTGCAGTTATGGAATGTGACTGTCCATGTTGTCTGAGGACTTCATGGCCAAGGGAAATGCTTCCTGTGCTCTGTCTTTGGCATGCCATGGCTGTCCATGTCTGTGCTATGAAAATAGTTTCCTTCACTCACTTTCTGGACAAACATCACAGAAATATCCTTTTTTATTAAAGCTGTCAGTGCACCATCAGGTGACTCCCAGAGCAGTTTGCTCAAATGACTAAAATCACTTCTGAACTTACTAGCTCTCTAGTTACCTCTGGCTGGAGCTCAGACTTGGAAAACTTTTTATTTTTCTTAAAGGGAAAGCAAAAGGTTTCCAGCCTGAACTTCATAGCTCATATTTAGTATAGAAGCGTGAGAAGCTTGCATGATAGCTTCTTATTGTTGTCTTTTGCTTATGATGAGGTGCAAGTTTGCTGGCATCTTGCTTAGGAATGTGGAAAGCTTCTGGCAGCAGTTACAAGTGTTCCAGTTTGGCAATTGCTTCTTTCTATGTATGAGCTTTGTGACCAAATTAACTTAGGCTGGGATGTACCACAGTGTATTTGCTCAGTTCATTCTGCTGCAGCCGTAAATGATGTTATAGCTCAAATCATTGCACACACTACATAAAAGAGAATTCTTATACATAATTTATTAGGCTGAGATTTCTCTAGTAAGCCATTTTAGCCTGGATAGAGATTAAATGACTAATTCTGAATGCTTTGGAGTACCATTGTAGAAAGCACAAGTAGCTTTTCCAGAAACTGACATTTATGTCCTGGAGTAAAAGAAGGAATGCAGTAGGATGTAGAGATATTATTTGGGATTTTGTAAGACTGAAAGATATGGCAAAGAACACTGTGCTTTTACAAAGGAAGTATGATTTAATGATTGTCCTGGGTTTGGCTGGGATAGGGTTAACTTTTGCAGGAGCTGTGAGGGGCCACATCCAAGACAGATGGCTGAAACAGCCAGTGGGGTATTTGATACCATATGATGTCATGTCTGCTAGAGAAGGAGAGGGCTGGTGGAGGGTGTTGGAGGAAACAGAACGTAGATAGCTGTGCTGAGTTTAATGGCAGGCCTACATCCTTGGGCAATCAAACTTTATAGTCTAAGTGATCAGCTTGGTCCTTTCTTCAGTTTTCCAATGAAAGCTGAAATAACTGCCCCCTATATAAAATGGAATCAAATTCTGGAGGTTACTGCTAATGTCCTGTAGAGACAGGTTCTCTGTTTTGTGTAAATGTTGAGAACTTTATTGTAACTGTGAGCTCTTGGACAGCAAGACAAAGATGTACTTTTCGTCTCTGTGAACTTGAGCTGGGTCTCTACAACTCCTCCAAGGACTCTTAATTGATATGCACCATGAAGGGCATAAAGCAGGTAGGTCACCTTAATTGTGACAAATTCTGTTAAGATTTTATGTGAAATAAAGCAGTTTCCCAGTTTGATTTATGAACACTGGGAGGTGTCCCTATCTTGCTAGGGTGATACAGTCAGCAGTGTACCACATTCCTTAGTCTTAAGCCTGCTGCAAGAGTCACACAGGTAATGTGGTGTCTAATGTCAACCTGCTTTACAGGCTGCTGCCCACTCCAGTGCGACATTGAAGTGTTTGACTGCTAAACATGAAGTGCAGTAACTACTAGGTGTGGCCTTGTTCAAGTTTTTGAATTTGAAATCCAGTAAACTTTACCATGATGGGAATGAACCAATTGCAAATAAACTTGATAGGGCACCTTGCCAATCACCTGCTATAATCACAGCTACTGCCTATTGCAACAGCTAAAGTCAAGTGGTAAGGAGGACTGAAATACTTTGAAAGTAGGATCATGAAACAGCCCCTCTTTATGTGGTGATTTTTCTAAATTAGCAAACTGCAGAGGAGGCTTACACTCAGCTCCACTTGAAAACAGTCAGTGTTCGCCCTCTCACTGTCACTGCTTCATGCTTCCCATTCATTTTCTTGTTCTACCTATTACATTCCAAAATGGGGTGTGAACTTCAGTACCTTGTGTATAGGTGCTTATATTTATACTGAGATCTGTAAGATATTCTGCAGCTGAAGTAGGAGTGTACAGTGGGAGGCTACTGTGGCTATGTTCATCAGTGTCCCAAAATGCTGTCTGTATAGGACTTGGAGAAGGAATAGCACTATCCACACAAAACTGTGTAGCTGGACATGAAGTGATCTTAATTAACACAAGTCCAAATCCATTGTCCTTCTATGCAGCTGTGAGACTGCATGGCATTTTCACCATATTTTTTTCAGGAGCTAAGTCTACTAAATCCATTTTTAATTAGTTCAGCATTATGAATGTGAAAACCTGATACCAAATTAAAGTAGTATTTGAGGCTTGAATCCCATGTGCTTTTAGTACCATATACTTAGGTGTTTCTTCTTTTTGTCACCATCTTGTAGTGTCTTTTCCAAATACAGAAATGGGAACACTCTACACATGTCTTGTTCAAAGTCTTTGTGACCTTGGCAAATCACATCTGCACCGGGTCCCCAGCATGTTTCCCCAGGAACCATTCAGCCAGCCCATCCTGGCCTTTTCTTGCAATTCATCTAAAGTTACTATGCCTTCACCTTAAAATTTCAAAGAATGTGCTTCAACCACCCCAAAAAAACTTCATACTTGGTCATTTCTCCCATCTGCTCTGTAATAAATATGCCAAACAACAAAATTATGTTGTAATTTGTTTACACAACTGATATCGGAGAATCCCAGAAAATTTCTGCCAAAATAATTCTGTAACACATTGAGTGATTTCCTTGGTAAACTGCCATAAGTGTTGTCTTTGTGTGAAAATATAGAATTATGTCTCCCTTTTGGAAATCTTTTATTTTCCCTTTATTCTTAAAAAATCCTAAACTCAAACTCCAAACAACCCTTCCTCCCAAAATCTGAGGACATTATTAGCTATTATAGTATAGCCACATTGACCAGTATAGATAAACCTGTGTCTTCAAGGTTGATGCCTGTTTTTTGTACAAAATTCCAGCGTTCTATGCACTTTTGCAGAAGTGAGGCATGTTACAGTCTTCCTCTAAATAAGGGGATGGACACCTTTTAAATTGTTTTCCAGGGTTTCACCGTTACTTCACAGTACCAGGGAAGTTGTTATTTGTGGCCAGTTACTATCTTGGTTACTGAAAACGAAATTGCTGTTGACTTCCATCATATGCTTGATCAGATGGTTTAGGCTACAGTTGAAATATGAGGATGCTGTAACCTTTGTTCACTTCAAGATACAAAGCAATAGCCAAGGAAGAAAATTTTGTTAGCTCTAACAAATGGATATCAGCTTTGCTGTTAGAATTTTGGTATAACCTAGAAACATATTATTAGCCTTTTATTTCCCTTGCCTGCATTTTTGAAATTACTCAAGCAGTATGTCTTGTTAGAAGTAAAAGTTGTATTTGGGTAGTTACCTGCTTTCAGTGATTATCCTGTATCTTTTCTGAAAGAGGAAATTTGCATTTAGTCCAATGATAAATTTACTGGAAGAAGTAATAATGAAAAGCTTTTATTTGGGATATCATTTGGAAGAGGTCTATCCTTGAAGGTAAAAGCATTAGGATGTTCTTTGTCTGTAACATTCAAAACTGTAATTTGCTTTTGGCAATCAAAACAGTTCATAAATGACCTTCATCATTCATACTCAAACCACCTTGTAACAGGTGCAACCATGAAGGGAGTTTGAAAAACTTATGACTTATGGTTTGTAATGTGTTTCAGAAATTTATGACAGTTTGCCTAAATTTGTCATTGTTCTGTTATTTTTATGATACCTGGCATATTTATTAGTGATATGAAGGCATAACTTCAGCAGTAGCGAAGGGGTGCTTCTTATTGTGCTCCTGAGAGTCTATCATTAAATATTGTATAGAAGAACTTTGGAGGTCTGCAGCATGTAGCATAGCATGTTGAATTATGCCATATGTAGTGGAAAAGCAGACTCTAATTTTGTGCTGCAGTCTTATAAAAAGCCTTTGTGTCTGCTCTGTCTGAAAGACAAGCCACTCTATGAATAGTAAGTATATAATAGCACATATAAAGCATGCTAAAGGAAGCAACTGACTGAGCAAAAACAAGGACAAGGTTGCCAAGAGAGTCTAGAAAAATGGTATTTGGAACACGAGCTTGTCTCTCTTCCCCTGTTAAACAAAGTATATACAAAGAGAGCCTCTCAGCGGATAAGCAAGATAAACAGAAAAAGTGGCAGGAGAGAAAAGGAGTGGAGCATCTGGTCATGGAGATTGGTGTGAAAAACTGGATGAATGGAGCAGCTGTTAGGTGATTGGGGACAGAGACAGCTCATTCTCTTTCAGTGTTTTCTTAGACCCATGTGGGCACAGTAAAAGCAATAAAGGGCAACCTCAAATTGTCTTATTCACCAACTTTACCCCTAGCTGACCAACCAAGAAACCCCTTCTGATTACACCATTTGACAGCCTATCTGCCACCAGCAGAAGGAGATGAAGTCAGGAGCACCTTCTAGTGACACTACAGGGGCTTCTTTCTTACATGAGACCATGGTGATGCAGGCTGCATCATGTCTTACTGCTACCACAAAGTGTCATAGAACAATGGGTATCCAACATGCTTCTTCAAAAAACTGTGTGGCATGGATATAGAGCCACAGGGCAGTTCATGCTGCTGGGCTTGTCCCATGGTGACCATCAAAAGCAATCTTAATTGGTATTTCCATGTGGTAAATGGTGCATGATTGATCCTGCTGCTCCTGCTTTCCCTTGTGACCATGAGTGACAAAGCTGCTTTAAAGACCAGAAGAGAGCTAACACTTGCATCCTGCAGCCCTCCCACCTTAAACAACTGTGATCAAGCTGGAGGCTGCTGCTTCATGGTTGCTGGATGAATGCCGAATGTAGGTTTGTCAGACTAGCCAGACTCCTGTAGCAGCCGTGTGTGCCCTTGGGATGTGGCAAGCCTGTCTCAGCACACCATGCTGCCAGGTCACTTCTTCCCTTGAGATTTACTCTGCATGTGTGTAGCAGCCTTTGAAGGTGGCCTGGGCCAGCCATGTCTGTTCAGGCAGCTGGCACATCTCGTGCTCTGTGATGCTGCTGAGTTGTGAGAGCACCTTCTCAGGAGACAGTGCTGGAGCTAAGAGGCTGAGGAAGGGGAAAGAAGGGATGTTCTGCCCTGTGTGAGCAAACAGGTCTGCTGGGACAGACACCAAGGGATCAGTGGTGGTTGGCTTTTCAGATGTGGCCCCTGATGGGCATAGGCAGGCAGATGAGGAAGACTGGTGTGTCGGAGATCTGGATTTCTCTTGCTTCTGATTTTTGTCTTTTAATACAATAATAATAAGCTAAACAATTTACCTTTGTAATGGGTTTACTGTAAAGGTAGCTAACGTTAGTAGCTGTTTGACTGTTGCTGCACCAGTGGCTCTTTTGTTCCCACATGCTTGTCTTAAGACATTCTGATCATCATGGCATTAGGAAACTTCTCATTTTATTTTTCCTTGAGAATATAGATATTGTACTGAATGCAGAGAGTGAAGAATAAAGATTCCAGAAATACTTTCTTAAATAGCATAATATTAATTGGTAAAGGTTGTTTTGCAATACAAATATTTTCTGTTTACTATTCAAAAGCTTCATTTGCCTTTAGACACCCTAAGTGATTTAGAGAAACAGACAAATGGTTTAATTTTGATTTTGTTTTATACTCCTATGAAGCAAACAACAGATTTGGAACAATCTGCTTGATAGACCTTGGAAATTAAACTGCTCTTTTTATTGGGTACTAGTAAAGTGTCTCTTCCTTTCCTGATGGCAGACAAGCCTGAAATACATTGACTCATGCTTGTTAGGGTTCCGTCAAACTGCTTTTATTTTCTTGATTGTGATTCTAGTGCTGCTGCCCAGGCAGGAGCTCCTGCTTTGATTTCCCTTGAAATCTCTCCTTTCCAGAGAACGTCTACCCCCTGCAACCTGGAGGTACATTGTGAGAGGCCTGAGTTACAAGGCTATGACTGTACAGCACTGTTAAATAGTGTTCTATTTAATGCAGAACACTGAAGCTTTTTCTTACCTCCCTGAAGTGAGGATCTGCATGCAGCACTAGGTGGGACTGGAGCAGGGGTTTTGGAAGACAACAATAGTCTAATTTTAATATAAGTCTAACTTATAACTGTTTTGATAAGGCCATTGTTGAAATCAGTGTTTTGATAACTGAATGTGGTACTTTGAAGCACTCTTGTTCATGTCATTCTTGGTCCTTAGCAAGCTTTCTCAGGTCTGGAAGCCATAGTCAGCAGCTTTTTGCTGAAGCATGGGAGCTCCATTTGAGTGAACCACAAACCTAAGTACCTTGAGTAATCATGAGTGCTTCTTATCTGGTTGCTTAATGCACTCTAAGATAAGACATTTAAAGGCAGACATCTTGCTTGTGTGACACTTTCTCAGGCTTTTAAAAAAAATTAATACCTGTTTTCACCTGATTAGTTTTAGGGCTTGTTTCACTAAAATAAAAATAGTATATTTACTCCTTTTTTTTTAACTTTAGCTCTATTCAGGTTTATGCAGGCTCTCATCCTACCTTTATCACCATCTTATCCCAGTATCTGCAGGTGAGGCATAAAGCAAAAGCACTGACATCTGAACATCTGCCATATGCAGTTTGTTCTTTCTCTTCTCTGCTCTTCTCCTTAGAGAAGTAAATGTCTGTTCAGTATACTGCTTTATTTTCATAAGGTTTCTTAATCTGTGTTAAAAAAGGTGGAGTCTACACACTGAGAACAGCTAATGGTAATAGCTTCTTGAAAGGAAGGTGAAGTAGAGCTCCACCTAATATACATAATGACATTTTCTCAATGAGATGCATCTTGTGGACAGTGCAGTTCTAATCTAATCTATGTTCTTCATGTTAATGCTTCTGAAAAAAACCCAAACAACCAAAAAAAGAAACCCCACCCAAATCAAACAATCCCCCATCCAAATAAAATCAACCCAACAATTTTTTTTCTGGCATGAGAAGGTTAATAGTTGGATGGTCTCTTCAGTTACTGATGAGAAAACCGTTAATTGTTCCAAAGTTGCACAGGTTTTGAAGATCCAGTTGTCACAGTTGCTTTACCTTGGTAATGAACTGAGCCCTGCCTAAATCTGTAGGGCTTTTTAACTGATGTGCTTATAACTTCCCTCTTTTTTTGCTCTGACTCACATCTTAGATGTTAAATTGTGTAACCTGCCAGCCGGTTGCCTGCTATGAAAAATGTTGTAGCTGCAGAGATTATTATTAAGTACGTCAAATAATTTTCGTATTTTAGTGATCTATTTTCGGATCATTATGCAACCCACTACTCAGTGGGACTAGGTAGAAAGGGATAGAACAGAATTGATAAACATAAACAAGCCCAGTTGGGGTCCTCTGGGCACAAATGATCTGTTTAAAGCTGTCCTGCTTTGTAGCAAGTTGCCATGGTCTCCCCCAAATCAGAGCCATTTCCTCACGCTTAAATCTCTGGGCGCCAGGGACAGGAGGGCTTCCAGCAGCTACTGTATAGCTACTGGCAGAACTCTTCTGCTGTCAGGTAGGCATGCCCCTAGACATAAACCACATTTATTTATGTTTGTGCTTGTAGTAGAGAAGGATTTAATTGCAGTTCAAAACAGTGTCAATACATGCTGGAAACTGCACAGTAAATCACCATATGTTCCAGAGGAAATGCCAAAGTCATGATTGCTTTGTATGTGCACAGCTGACTGGCAAGCAGAAAGGCAGACTCATGATGGGGGATGCCATCATATGCTTTTCTTCTTTGCTATATCAGAGCATGATTAGAGCCCATCTGCTTCCCTTAGTGCTGGGAAAGAGTAGGAAAACATTCAGCCCTAACTTTTGCTGCTGGAGTATACACACCAAGAAAAAGGAAGCTAAACCCAAGAAGCTCTCTCAGACGTTTTTATTTTCCATTTATTTTGAAGTACAGAATTTTTTTAAAATTGCTCTGGAATTCTTTTCCTTCTGCAACTTGTACTTTACATTTGTATTGTGGCAACCTGATGTTGGCTAGCTGTAGTTCACAGACCAGGTATGTCTGGCAAGCTTCAGCCATGCATGCCAGTTAAGCTGGCTAATACAACTGGGGAGGGGGCAGTAAGTATCTCTGTTCTTTTTTCCCGTTCCAGCATGCAGTATTTAGTGCCTCACTAAAGGCCTAAGTGCAGGTGTGAGAGTTGTGGTATTTGCTGACATATTTGGCAATCTGTTTGGTTTGCATTTATTCCAAGCCCTTTAAGAACACTTGAAATATCTAATAGAAAGTCATAAAACAGACTAATGACATTTTAAAAAAAAAATTAAACTCTATTTATTTTAACTGCAATAGTTTTGCTTTCTTCTAAGTAGATACCTCTGTGGATTGAAATTGTTGTACAGTGATAACATTGACTGCTGTGACACCTACTGGTCGAGCTGAGCTGAACAAGGAAAAGCTTGTGGGTACTTGCTTTTTCCTCTCACTAATGGTGATTACACTTCCAGGTAATGAGTTTGGCTCTTGGGGCAAACGCAGCAGGGATGGTGTCTCTTGGAACATCTGACACATCCTCTTTCAATATATCTTCCAGTGCATTAAGAAATGCAGTTAATCACTTTTCCTTTTGCTTTTAACTCCTGCCCTTTCCGTTCCTAATAGTGCTTTAATCTTCACCCTCTTTGTTTCATCTCTGTTACCTTTATTCAAGTTTCTTTTTTATCATCCCTCAATAGTGTTGGGAACGGCAAGGAAATCACTTTCAGGTCTTCTCTGAATTGCCTTCCTCCCTTAGAAATAGTTCTTCATTATCTGTGATCATTTCTTCAGTGCTGGAGACCGCTTAGCATTCTTAAAGCCCTGTTAGGCATTCCACTTCTTTGGGAATGGTAAAGAGCCATTCATGCAACTCCTTCTCTGAGATCTCATACCTAAGGAGGTTTTGTAAGTATTGAGAAAAATGAGCTTTTCTATCTATTTAGAAATGTAGATGTTAGTAATTCACAATAAAAAAGCAACTTTGCATCTGCATTGAACAATGAAGAATGGATAGCATTTCATAACTGCAGGAAAATTTTCTGTATGCTTTTTCAGAGGGATAGTTTTTCTGCACTCAAGAAGTGCTGCAATCTTCTAAAAATGCATTCTCCTGTGTGTGATTCTGGAACATATCATTAATCTAAAATAGTTACACAGAGGGCTTCTCAGGTTATTCTTCCTTTGAAAGACTATTTTTCTATTCTAGAAGCTTGAGTAGCTTCAAGAAACTTAGAATTGCATGAGGTGACCTGACCTGGTCTGGTAGTCAGTGGCTGAGAGGGAGGAATTCTAGCTGTCTCCTCTTCTTTTTCTTTTTTTTTTTTTTGGCTGCATACTTCAGTCACTTGGAGTCTGGCAACTTCAACACTGTTCAGACCCCATCTGCAGGCCCATTCAGGTCACTGACCTGGCGAAAAGAAAGAGGATGGGTCATAGGGATTCCAGTCTGTTGAGCACCTTTGGTATCAGCAGAGGACAAGAGGTGGCTGGGAAGCAGAGGTAAGAAGGGAGCTGGAGTAGAAAGCAGGCTCGAGAGGTCTCCCCCTTTTTGGCAGCAATAAGCTGATAGATTCATGTTGTATGTAATTTTCTATACAAAACCAAGATTTGTCAGGTGTTGCTGCATTTTCCCCCCTCCCTGGTGCTCTGTGGAGTCTTGCAGTGAGCTATGGGTCATGCTGCCATTCCTTTGTCCCTTTGGTTTCTCTGATCCTGGGCAGGTTCTTGCATTATGTTTGTAGTGTAGAGTCTGCTTTCTGTCTAGGGCATCTGCCAACATAACCAACATGCCCTTTCTCTCTCTTCTGGTGGGGAGTTGGGTATTCTCACTTTTCACTATATATATATATAAAATTTTTTTAAATTGTTGTTATTATTTTCACATGTGACATTAGAAAAGGCCAGAAAAGAGCTATCCACTTTAGACTGAAGGTTGAAAGGTTTGTGAGAGTGCTTTTTCTATTGGTGTTTCTGACCCTTAGGAGACCTTTCTGTTTCCTGAGGGCCCTTCACTGGTTTTCCCAGTGAATTTCCACTGACCATCTTTCTCTGAGGTGTGAAAGTACCTACAGCCTCATCTGTGGCAACAGGCTCAGATAAAGCATACAGGAATATGCTAGCATCCCTCATACCTTGGTGAATTCTCTCTGTTCCCCGAATCACAGACCGGTTGGGGGTGGAAGGGACCTCTGGAGGTCATCTTTTCAACCTACCCATGCTCAAGCAGGGTCACCTAGAGCAGGTTGCTGAAGACCTTTCAATTAATCCTTAGTGATAATGACAGGCAGGAGTCCATGGCAAGTTCCCAAGTCATGTCCAAGAAGGGAGCAATTGGGAACAGCCTGCACAGAAGTCCCTTGCTGGCTGTAGCTCAATTCAGCCTCCCACTTTCCTGGGATGCTGAGAGGACCCCATGTCATGTGTAGCCCCCGCTGCCTTGAGAATGAGCTGTGAGACCCAGGTGGCTGGTGAGGCAGGGTTGCTCAGGGGGCACGCCTCTTGCTCACGGTGTGAGGGGATAGGCAGCTTTTCCTTCTCACACTAAGTCTCCTTTATGGCATTGTCTCTGCAGAGCTACAATGCAAAGTTTGTCAGCATGCTTACTAACTGTTTGCAATCAGTAAATGGGAGTTGTTAGGCTTGCATGGGCCCCATGTGCTCAACGTCACAGAGACCGAAAATAGAAATGTTATTTTCTGTCCAAGCTTGTGCGTCAGCCTGAATAGTGAGAGACTGAGCCTTTGTGTGGCATTCTTCTGCCGCATTACTGTAGAGATCTCATTGAACACTAACTATTACTTGTTCTATCAGAACCCTGATGTGATGCTCCTGCAATCTTTTGTTATCCTGACCCTCTTTGTTTATAGTGCAAATAATCATCCCCTGAATAAATTTTGTGCCTGTTGCAGCATCTTTCTGCTCTCCTCTCAGATGTTTGTGTGATGGCAGTGCGTTGCCTGTAAGCAGTGAAGTAAGGAAGGGGATTTTGATAAAGTCTAGGTGACTGCACAGGTCATGTGTTTGCTTAGTAAGAATTAATAGGTCTGTAAACTGTTCAATAAATCACATCTCTTTCTGGCTTCTGCTCCTACACAGAAAGAATAGGTTTGGAGTAAAGTCCAAAGAGCTTGCAGGGACAGACACTGCCTACTTCCAGCTCTTTTGTAGTGTGTGTGTCATCACATTAGAATTTCAAGATTACAGAACAACATGGTAGGAGCCATTTTACATGACAAGATAAAGTCTTTTAAGTCTAAATCCCTGACTTTGGGTTCCTTTCTCTTTCTTTTCTTACTGAGACTCTGAAATTTTTAATTGACAGTGTTGCTGAAAGTGTTGTCTGTTTTTTATGTTAGCTTACCTTTTTTAAAAGCTTTTATCAAGTTCTTAGGAAATATCTACTCTTCCTTATTAAGTCCAAAGACTGACAATATGTCCGTCTGTTGTTTGGGTTTTTTCTGATGTAATAGTTAAGCAAAGTAAATTGTGCCTGAATGTGGTAAGGGCAAATAATTATTTACTCTAAAACATTTAAAGATATGAAGACCTAGACCTGATGAAAACCTGACTTACAGTGTTCTAATTCATGCTTAGAGGCAGAGGCAGCTCCAGGGTTACTCTGTGTTCATTTCCTGAAAGCATTAGCATGCATGGGTTTGGTGCAGTTGTGCTCCAGAAATGTGCATGCAATCATTCAGTTTGTCCTGAAAAATGAGAGTGCTAGTGCTTGCATTTTTACCAGCACATCTTTTGAGAATATATTTGAGTGCTGTGGTTTCTAAACCACCTTTGTTTAGGGAGAATGCACTTTTGCAAAGCCAGTGAAATTATTTGGTGAAGATAAAAGAGGGAGAGTGCTTTTCTATCAGTTACACAAAACAGGGGAAAAATGAACATGGTCCAAGATAATAACTGTGGGATACACAGTTATGAGACTCTAGCTGGGCTGGTATCTTGCAACAAATATTTGCTCAACCTCCCTAAGAGCACAGATGCAAGTATAAAGAGATTGCTCCTCTGAGAGGTCTGTCTAACCAGGTGTCTGCTGTTGGATGGTGCCCAGCACTACTGTCTGGGGGACAGCAGAAGTCCAGGATGAAAATATCACAGTACTTTCTGGAATAATCTCCTGGAACTCAATCAATTGGAGGAAAGGAGAACCTGCTTGTCGTTATTTAGTAATCCATTATGTATTTTTCTTCTATGACTTTGTCCTTGTACCTTTTGAATCTCCTTAAAGCTAAAATTTAAAAAATCATAAAGCCCATGAGAAGGAGAGCTGAAGGTTAGTATCCAGCTGTATGAAAAGAGCTGCATTTCCTGTTTTAAACCAGCTAATATCATCTGATACCCCTTAATTCTTTTATCAGAATAGAGGGTGAGTAACAGTTCCCTGTCCTCTATTGTGACACTAATGATTATATAGCTCTCTGTAGATACCTTCATACTTTCCTTATTCTGCTCCTTCCCTCTCCTTTCTTGCTCTCCCCCACCCCCAAGGTAGATGTGAGACTACTTATTCACAGCTTCCTGCTGAATTTGACTAATAAAGCATGATGAGAAAAAATGATAATGTAAAATGATTTTCCCATTTTCCAAGTCAGGAGTTTCATTTCAAAATGGTTAAACAAACACAAACAATGTAAGCAGAAAGAAACCTTGAGAAGAAAATGAAGCATTTTGCTTGACTCAAAGGTACATCTTTTGAGGGTATTTTCAGGAGTTTACTTCCATGAAAAACCAGCCTTTTTTGAGTTTGTATTGTGCAAGGCAGATTAAAGGTTTATTTCCTCTTTCGGAGAATGGAATTGTGTCTCCCAGTCCTTGCTCTGCCTAGCAGCACTGTTGGAGTTGCACCTGCTCCACAGTGGGAGCTAGGTCAGACTGGCAGCACCAGCTGGCTGCACCCCAGCTGTGGGACACCATCTGATAGACAAAATCCAGGATGTACAGGGTCTACAACAAAACTGGTTTCACAATGGAGATGTTGGTCTCCTTTCAGTCTTTATGCAGATCTCAATACAAGAGTTTTTGGTTTTGCTGCTTCTGGTTTGGATTCATACCTTTTCTGACTGATTTCACAGGTAACAAAGGCCTCAGGCTTATCATTGGTTTAACTCTCAATAGTTTCAGTCTGCTTATTAGAAAATTAAAAATAAAGCACTCAGAGCCCCAATCTTAAATTTAGTTATTTACTACAATACTACCCAACAGCCCAGACAAATATAGACACAAGGCAATTTTAGTCTTCTTAGGCACAAACTGTCAACTGCAGGAACCACAAGTACGTCATCAGGCTCTTCACTTAGCTTTAGTCTCTTTTTATAGCTAACCTGCAGAATCATCAATACTCTCTGTGGCTCTGCAGTATTAATTAACTCTGATAGATGAGTTTTGCTGGTAAATTTGAAACTCTGTGCAGTCGAATGCGTTATTTGGCTCCTACCTGCTATGGCAGTGGTGTCCATTCAGATTACCTGAATACTCGTGACAAGCATCTTTTTCATGATGTGGCTGAGACTGTGTGGCTTGTTTTGCCCATGAACCAAATGTATGGAAACAGATTCATTTGCTATAGCTGGGGAATGCTGACAAACTTCCTGAAAAGTCCCTTTTAACCAAATCTTTTCTACTCTTTCCCATCATGAGGTGGTTTGCAGAGAATCCATTAGTCGTAGAGACAGCAGAGAGGATGGGGTATTCACTAAAAGCAGTGTGATCAAACTAAGCAAGGAACATTTGATGCACATGCTAAATTTTGAAATGCTGCTGCCTTGGAAAAGTCATCTTTCATGTGGTAGTGATTCAGCCCAGAGATGAGTTCCAGGGAGAAATGAGAAAAAGAAATGTACATCTTGGCTGGTAGTTGTGTGAATAGCAATGAGTGGGTAGGTCAAAGCCAGCAGATTTCAACTATTGGGTTTCTCCCAGTTTGCTTTTTCATAAATTGCAATCATGGCAAGGGTAAGCACTTTTGCTTGTTACTTTGTGGGGTCTGAATTAATTCCTAGATGGACAGGTATTCCTCTGCAACATGCTAGATGATAAGATTTTCTGTGTGCCATATTTCAGTGTGAGTTCTACAAGAAAAGAATTAATCTTATTTCATTGTATTATGCAAATTATTTCCTCCAGCAAGAAGAATTTCAAGCACTGTCTAGGTAATTACTGGTATAATTACTTAGTTCATTAAAAAAGTACCACAAAAGAAATGTAAATCACAATGTCCATCTATTCTGAGCAGGTAATTTAAATATATACTGTAAAAAACCAAACCACCACCAACAAAAAAAGCCCCAACCAAGAAACAAACCCCTTTCCTTATCCTAGCAGTGCAATAGATGGTTGGGCAGTTCTTTCTGTTTTCTTTTTTTAATTACATGGTGGCAGCTAATGTAACTACTGCATGTGTGGAGACTGAAGTGATAATATCACAGCTGTGTAGCATTCAGAATTGTATTTGCAGAGAATTAAAATCATAGCAAAGATGTGGGCTTCAGTTTCCATGGCATGGTGATAACATACATGAGATGGTCAATGGAGGTAAAATGTTTCTCTGCTCCTGTGAAGCATTTTCTTATCCACGGTGAATCCATTCACCTCTGTGTAAAGCTTAGCACTTGCTTTGGACAGGAGGGTTTTCTAAAACCTTTCCTGCAGTTTTTTGGCCATTTATATGTTGGATGATTTCCCATCAGAACTTTCCAGTGAAGAACAGAGAGATTCATTCAGAAAAAGAAAGCAGAATTATTAAAACACAAAGAATTAACTAAAAACAATCTGACAAGTTGCAGTTTTTTCCTCATTTCTTTCAGGATAACTAGTCACAGCAGGGATAATTTTTCACATCTTTTTCTCCAAATGTAAACTCAGTGTCATAGTGCAAACATGAAACTGGAATTCAGAATGATGGTTGGGTATTTATCATGCTGAGTATGCTTACTAGTTTAATGATAGACTTTGATATCTAAAATTAACAAAATTTGTACCTTGTCAGCCCTGAAAAAAGGAAAGTCACTTACTGTGTTGATTAATTGATTTATTGCTTCTAAAAGCATCTAATTATGCAAAAGCAAAATGGTTATTTATGAAATGAAATCTGTAATGAATTCATTACATTTGATTGCAACCAGTAATATTAGAATCAGTTATTTTGTCAACAATATTGCAAGGAAATTATACAAAATGAACAATGACCTGGACCATCTTTTGCTGTTGTTAAGCTAGAGCTCTGGTGAGCTGCTGAACACAGAGAAGGGAGTGAGCTGAAATGAGCAAGCTGCTTCAAGCATTTTTTGAGAGTATTCTGAATAAAATAGCTTTTGTCATAGAAAACGGTCATGTCCCTTGCCACCCAAAGCTGTGTGGAGTATGGGCTTGCTGTGATAAGAATTGATAATCAAGCTGGTTGTAGGACTTTGGCTGATAAGTGCTTTAGTGTTTCCCCCATGGTATCATTGAAATACATTCTTCATTCAGATGCTCCAGGCTTCAGATGCTGGGGGTGGTGACCACCCTATATTGCTGCCTGTGGCCTAACCCTGCTCCCCCTTCTTCTCTCACAATGACAGCAACTCCAGCACTGGCTCCCTCCTCCACTCCCAGCCCCTTTTCCCTTCTTGCACCTTTGTCATCTAAGTGACATTCTCCATTGTGTCCTCCAGGTCTGTTAGAGATATACTGATTAGTCTTGGGGAATGTGGATGAGCACTTGTCTGAGTAATTCATGTGGAAGTGAAATCATTGGTGGTAGTAAAAATGACTTTGTTTCCTTTCCAAAAGTATCTCAGCATGGTATTTAAAATTGTGTAGCAACCTGCTTTTACCCTGTTCCAGTCATGGTGCAGTTTAGTATCTGAGCATTCAGTTCAGTTTTTAGGTGCTTAATTAATTTTCCTACAGTGAAGCCCATGGTTTTGCTTATATCATCATAATTCTCTTTGATATTACTCTAAAAGCCTCAGTGCTGAGAATCTCCCAAAGTAGAGAAAAGTAAAATGAAAATATTGCAGTAAAAGGGGTTTGCTTTTTGGTATTAGCTTTAAAATTTTAATTTATAGAAAAGATAAGACATGCTTGGAATTACAGAAGAGTCTGATCCTAGCTGAGATCTGCCAAATAAATGGCAAGGCAGGGAGAGACTGACAGCAGCACCCCAGTGACGTGGGATAAAGCTCTTCCTTTTCTGCTGCTCTTCCTTCCCACATTGCTTTTGTCATCTGCTGATGTTTAGCCTCCAGGTTATGCTGAGGTGTGAATGCTGCATGAAATCTAATCCTGATGCAGAACTGCATTTTACTCTGAATGATCCTTATGTCCAAGTTCCCTTTTCTAAACCCACTTGAGAATTGCTTGGTTGCTTGAATAGGGTATGATGAATCTGCAGACATACTCCCCAAGCTATTTTCTGTAATCCCTTTGGTGACTTTGAATTTTTCATATTCTGAAGCTATGATAATTCTTGATTCTTTTTCCATTTTCTGAGGGACTTTCACTTTTTACCTCTGTTAAAAAAGCATGTTTTCTTTCTTTTTCTTCTTAGTTTCCTGCACTGTTTCTCTGCACAGACTCTGGATGATGAGTAGCTTGTATTTGACTGGTTTGCTACCTTTGCTACAGTGTTAGAAAATCACTGAGATACTAATGAAAGATTAAGGAGAGAGATTAATGAAAGAGTTGGAGAAGAAAAAGGTGCACTTTCCCAATATTCAGTAATATGCATCTCTTCTACCTCACTAAAGGATGAATGTGGAGACAGAGCTGGCTTCATGAGAGAGGAGAGGTATATCAGATGCTATAAGATGAAGGGTTCAAGATGGGCCAGAAATCTCATTTCACATGATGGTGAAGAATTTAACTGCACATTTAAACCAACCCTTCTGAGTGCTAGCCAGCCTACTGTTCTAGACCAGCAGCTAGTTCTTTCCTTTTGCATATGAATGTATTTTTTGCACTGAAAGTATTTTCATCTGCATGCACTGTTTGGTTCTGAGAAATAGACCATTAAAGAAACAAAAAGACCTGCTTTATAGTGTGAGATTCACATGAAATAGCAAGTCACAGCTCTTGCCAGCTCCTGTAATTTAATGAAAAGATTCCATTTGGTGTTTCTACCCCTGATGGCACAATTCCTGGAGACAGGCAACTATGTGAGAAACCCAACTCATATGTTTAGGAATCCCACCATTATAAATCTTTGGAAATGTATATGCCACAAAACCTAAAAAGCAAGGTATTTTTGGGTTTTACTATTGTGAATTCCAAAGCTATTCTTATGGTCTTTTAACGATGATAAGCAATAAAATTATTCATAACATGTTCTTCTCTCTGCTATGAAGAAAACAGGAAAAAAGCAGCAAGGTTATTTGATACCCTTCTGAGCATTACTTTTCCAGGTCTTTTATTGATCCTGTGTTTTATCTATACTCAACATATTTTAACTCAACAATTTTATTTTTATTTAAATTAGGCTGTAATTTTTAAGCACTAAAATAATATTAAAACTTTTATATTTGTTTTCTAGAACATTTATTTATAAAGCAGCTGTTTAAAGATGAAATAAGGGAAAGGAAAAGTCACAAGCCATAGGACTTTCATCACAGAGTTTGGATATGAGAAGGTTTTCACAGAAATGTATTTTGTTCTTCTGTTACAAAGCTATAGGCATGCACTTATATAGCAAAACTACATTTGACTTCACACAGAAGTATAACATGTATGTATTTATCCATGTGCAGTTAACTTTTGTAGGCACTTGATTAAAGCCCTGCATAGAAATTCTACTGGACTTACTGATACACTAATATTCAATAAAATGCCCTACACTTTTTTTTTCAATGCCGCCTACTATATTTACTTGGATAACAAAGAAGCATATTGTGACAAGATGTGTTTTTAGGAATATGACCTTTCTTTTCTAACTAATAAGTGTGAATAGTACAAAAAAAATTCTACCTGGAGAAACTGTGGAGAATTCCCCATGATTTCCAAGTAATAGGAAACAGGGTACTGCTTCTTAACAGATATGGAGCAACCTCACTTCCAGCTGGGAGCCTGCCCTAGCTGCCAAAATTGGCTTTTGAAAGTGTTTTCCTGGCTGCAATGAATGTTTCACAGACTGATTCAAGGTCAATATGGCATCCATCAGTAATCTTTGTTTTTTCATGTGCTGGTCTTTTAAGACATACTGTTCCTCCTTTTAGAGTTAGTGGTCATACAGTTTTCTGTCAATACACGTTCTTTAATTTGAAAGCAGCAAATGGCATAGCATTCCTTTGGGGAGAAAATATTACAGTGGTGAACTCCAAGAGGAAGTAAATTGGGACTTCAGGACCCTTTCTTAGTAAGTAAGGGTAAGGCTTGTGCCAAATAGATCTACTCTGACCATGGATAAATTTCAATGGAATTCAGAATAAGCTTTGTAATTGTTGAAGGAATAAGATGTTGAATCTGGCTTTTAAAGAGGAAGACCAAGTCAAATTAGGTCCAAGGCAGATCTTGTGAAGCAGATGGAGAGGGTGCAGTTGTCTGTGACGGCACAAGGTTGGACTTGGAGAAGCTGTCACTACCCTCCAAGCCTGTGTTCCCCTGTCCTGCTGGCAAGAATTGGTTTATTGCACAGTTTAATGCATGTTCTTAGAGGAATTGTGAGGGCCCTTAAGGCCATGCCTGTGTGAGGGTGTTTATACTCGAGGTGCAAAGTCTGAAACCTGCTGAGTCAGTTCCATGTTTCTCAGTATTTCCTAGCTGACAGCACTGGCAGAGCCAACAGGGACCCAAAAAGTATGTTTGGTATTTCCCTTCTTCACACCCCCTTCCTTTGCCCTCTCTTGCTGCTACTACACAGACAGGTCAGTATGTAGAAAAGTTAACACATGCTTGCGGCAGAGTCTTTGGCTTAAGGCATTTCTAAGCCCTCCACTTTCAGTGTTTATTCCAGTGTGGCTTTTTTTCTGTGTATGTCTGATTAGTTGGTTTTGTCACTCTTGAGACATCAAGCTAAATAACTTATGCAGCAAATGTCCTTCCTGTGTTTTTGCATCCATCACCCTGGAATTGTTACATAAATGCATCTACCAACTGCCTTATTCTGCTGTTAGTTACAATGTCTTCCATGAATAAGCAGTTTGAGATGAAGACACTGCATCTTCTGCATGGTTATACAATAGCGAGGTGTCTGTGAGCCACTGAAATTACTGCCCTGTACTAGATCTGCCACTTGCCAATCACAGAATCATAGAATGGCTGAGGTTGGAAGGGACCTTAAAGATCATTTAGTTCCAACCCCCCAGTGTCTGGCCTGGGCAACAAAAATAGGTTGAGAGGGTAACACTGATTTGTATCTACCTCTAATGTGATTCCTTACCACAAGAAGGTTAAGCTAAGGGATTTTTGATTGTTTGTTTTGTTTTAATTTAAAACAACTAAAAGAGGCAAAATATTTCTCTTAAAGAGTAGAAAGATAAATTAGTATGTGTTTTTCTAACTCCTGTTCAGAGAAAGAGTTAGCCTCATTACAGAGTTGTGTTGATAGCTAATTTTAAATGTGGCTTTATTGTAATGGGATTCAAGCATGTCTCAGAGAAAACAGCTACCCCAGCTCAGATTTTAAGAAAGCTGGCATTTTAATGGCTAAATGATTCTCTGTCACTTACCCATGACTGGAAAAGTCGATATGAAAGGAATCTCTGATTTATACTGTGGCTGCCACAACAGTAACAGGGTCTTTATCTTGGTAATTTTGTCCTGCTAAAAAGCAATCTTAGCACAACACACATTAAAAATTGCAGGGTTTAATTGCTAACTTTGGATGTATGCTGTAATGTTTTGACAATGCAGAAATACTCCTGACAAAGAGATGATAAAAAGATGTTTTGTGATTTAATTCTCTATTGTTTACAAAATTAATTGATTTTTATTTAACGTATTTAAAGCATGAACCCATCAAAGAAAAATGATAGTGCACCTAATCCAATTTTAAGAGTGACTTTGTTAGTGCTCCCCAAATCATTGCTGTTGTGTTAGAGATAGAAAAGCACAGAAGTGTATCTATATTAAAAGTTCACTGTAGGGAACACCTCTCCTTATTCCCTCCTACATTCCAGCCCCCCAGATCTACTCTTTGTTCCCCTTCCAGGTGTTCCATTCAGGAGCAGAGTAATAATTTATGAACTGTAGTAAAAATAGGTATAAAGAATTAAAAAATGCAGCTCAAATTAATCAGCCTAACCAAATTTAAATACTGAGAACTCCAACAAATTCAGTGAACAGTAGAAAATTACACCCTCATCAACAGCTTATTTGGTAGAAGGATACTTTAGTTCAGCTAATCAAAACTGTTTTCTATTACTGTGTAGGACTGTCAGTAGTCAAGCAAAATAAATGGCTCAGCCGTGGATGCACTGGAAATAAATGTGTTTGGATCTTGGTGCAATTGTATCAGCTATTTGAAGATTATGAATGATAGAATGATAAATTTGATGGTGCTGACTTCAATAAAGAATAACATTAAGATAGCTGCAGGCATGCAGTTTTTAAGATGTCAGTATAAAAAATCACCTTTATGCTGTTACAGTGCATGCCTGCAGGAAAACTAGTTAAAAAGCAAATAAACATTATAAGAGAACTGAGAGAAAAGCTTTTTCTTATAGTAATTGAGCAAAACCTGTTACGATCTGTTGAATCTGCAGTGCAATTTAAATATATTATTATTTCCTTCTCAAATTAGAGTCTAGGAGTTGCTGGCAAATGATCCTCCTTGAAGATTGTTGCTGGTCTGTGCTTTCACATTTACACGTCAGAAATTTTCTTTCTGGAAGAGAGGTAGTCAGAAGGAGTTCTGTAATTTCTGGAAAACTTGCTCCTAGAAGGAAGTATATTGTCTGCTGACTTAGTGTAGGTGGAATCAAATCTCCTGGTAGCTGCTCTTCTTCAAGTAGTTCATAACAGACTGATCTGGGGACTAGGCAACAGGCGCAAGATCAGCAATAAGATCAATAAGAACAGTCACAAGATCAGCAACAGCTGTTGCCCTTGGTTTTTTGCATGATCAGCACCCCTGATTAGCCCTGCACCTCTGTGGATGTCTGCTCCATTATGCAACTGGAATCATGGCAGAATACTGCCATTTGTTCCAACCTTTTGATTAAACCTGAATGGGACTCAAAGATTGTGCCAAGTTTTCCTCTTCAGCATCACACCTCAGAGATCATAGCCTCCTCTTTTAAAGGACTAGCAGAACAATACCAGCAGTCCCTTTTTCAAGTGAAGTGTACATCACAAACCCAAAACCATGAGTTGGTTTTCATCTTAACAAATGCAGAGACACTTAATGCTTTTATGTATGTAGTTTGTTTACACACAGCTTGAGAAGACAGAAATACTACATACTGTTCTTTCAGTGTTCTTGAAGGTCCTTTCCAACAGTGATGATGTTTCTATGTTTCAACTCAGCTTTAAGTCACCCTGGGAGGGCAGTAAAGGAAAAATCACTGCCATCACATGAATTACATCATAAATTGTAACATGCAAAAGGAGCAAATGTTTCTTTACTACATCTTTCACTCCTAGCGTAGGTAGAGAACAAGCTGTTGGGTAGGGAGTTGTTCTACCACAGATTGCTATGTGTTGTTAAAAGGGAATTTTCTAGTCAAACTGGGTAATCATCTCTGACAAAGATATCTTTGTAAATGGAAATCAATATGGTTGTTAATGATAATAGGTTTCCAAGAGTAGTATGAATGTACCTGGTAATTTCTAGGCAATTGAGTGATAAAACAAGTTCCATTATATTTGATTGCCTTTTTTTTTTTGTCCTCTTCATAGAAGTGTCTTAAGGAAACTCTTGTGTATCTTGGATTAGCCAGACAGTCAGGTTTCAACTCTCAGGTTAAGACCAAGGTACAAAGCTTCTAGTTTATTTTGTATATAATCTGCTTCTGCCTTTTTCTTTTTGAATATTGGCAAAATCTGTAATTCAGGCTCTAATTTCTGGAACTTTGCACTGAGTTTAGCTTGCACCAGGAGCAGAACAAAACTTCTGTGGGAGATCATTGAAGCAAAAGGTGGAAATAGCTGTTTCCAATTAAATGCTGTGACAATATGTGAGGTTCCTACAAATCTAAATTTTGCTTCAAAGAACAAAGGGACTGACAAAAAATGAACTAAGATCTTTAACTGCAATTTCTGTGTATAGACATGTATAAGCATTTATTTAGTTAGTTATAAAATTCCTACAATAAATGATATATTTACATGCTGCTTTTTGATACCCCCATTAGCCTCAACATTGTTAACAAAATCCTGACATTAAAGGTGTCAATCTAAAATGGATTCAGACACTGTTATCTTCCATTCGTTGGAGCATAGCACCAGTAAATTGGTATGAGTTTTTACAGACAATGGCATTTAAAACAATCCATGACTCAGCCAACAGCTATGATTTATTGTCAGTCAGTTAGAGCTGCCAAAGCACCAGAGGCAAAGAATTGCATTGGAAGAGGTTTGTGTGGGTGATGTACCTTCTTTTTGCCTCTGTGGCTGGTGTCAACTCCAGTAAATTCCAAGCAAGAATTTACAGGAGAGTGATGAGGCCCAGGTAGAAAAATAACCATCAGTGAGATGAGGTTTCATTTGTATCACTGCAAATTGATAGACAGATTATTGGCAGTGCTGTTGCTTATCAGCAGTGTCCTGCATTACTGTAGGCTGTCTACTCTCTCTCTTGCCCTGTATGTTGGCCAATTTTTGTTCTTTCTGGCCACCTTTGTTGGGGGAGAGGATGAACTTTCTTTAACTTGGTGTGTCTTGTAGCACTAAGAGAGGTTTTTCTCACTGTGAGGAAAAAGTTATCAAACTGAGGCTATAATTTTCCTGTTAGTCCATGTAAGATATCAGTATTTTTACCTATGGCACTGGGTTCATACTGCATGTTCACTGGTAGTTCTACAGGCAGCCTGTAGAACTGAGTTGGTTGGTTATGATATTCAGAACATTAAGGAAAAAGACTCAGCAAATGGATTTTTTCACCCTCAGTCTTGTATGATTATTGCAGTGATTTAATCTGTTTACTAGAGAGAGAAACGTGTAGCCATTGCAAACTGTCTATAATAATTAGTTCATGATAACAAAGTTATGCCTGGATGATTGCAATGCAGACTCCTGAGTGCATTTTTATGGAAAAATATTAACAGTGCAGAGTTAAATGAAACTGAACTAATCCTGTTGTTTATTCTGTTTATATTTTATAAGCAAGAGCTGTGAGCTTGACCAAGACAATAGGAGTGATGTATACTCAGTTATGTATTAAATGATCTGAATACAATCTCAATGGCAGGTAATGACCCTGTGCTGAGGTGTGTATCAGTGGCTGTTTCCTCCTAGACCTTTCAGACAGAGGTACCCCAATTTCTTCAACCAGCCTACTATTTCTTGTCTTCCTTGAGGTCTACCCTAAAGATGGCTAAAGGGATAGCCACAGTTTCTCATGCAAATGGATCTTGCCTATCATGGAAGGCTATCTACTGTGACTTTTTTCCACTAACACCCTTTTTCCTGATGTTTTGCCCTTCTGATGCAGGCTTGCTGTGAGCAGCTTTGCCATCCTAGTGCAATGGTTCTGAAAATTCCTGTGAGAAGCAGAAACTGGTTTTCATCAGCATTTTCAATTCATTTTTTGAAGGGAAATGAATTGATCCTCAAGTAAGACCATCTGTGTAGCACACATTTGAGGAACCAGAACATGGGGAAGGATACTTATGGTCCTTTCTGTGGTACAAAAGCAGTGTCTAAAGCCTTCTCATGCTCTAAGCCTCTGTCACTGCGCTGAGAAATATAGCTGCTGCTCCTCGCATGTTCTATGGGAAGGCTGGAAAGCATCATACTGGTGTCTACAGCATGGTTTGCTAGAAAGTGAGGATGTACATGTTTGAAAAAAGGACATGATTCCCAAATGTTCAAGTGGACTGTCCATTCAGCTAAGCAGTTAAATGCTCTGGATTTTGTATTTGCTAGTGTCATTGCTTGGTTGCCCCTGAAACTGATTAGTAGTTACAGAGAATTTACCTTTCTCTTCTGAGGTACTTTAAAATGTCATAAAATTAGCTTTCCTTTGAAATTAAAGCAGTGAATATGCCCATTACATCCTTCCAGTGTTGTGTGTTTTGCACAAAGTAGGCTTTTCTATTTATATATTGCTGTTATAATTTATTTCTGTGTAACTGTTTTCTAGAGTAAGAGATATCTGTAGCTATGGCCAAGTACTTGTCAATTGCAGTTCTGCCCCTCCTTGGGGGTTACACTTATCTGTGCTGACCTGAAGCCCCAGTTGTCTTTGGAGAATGATGGCAAGAAGCTGCAGTGGAATTCTTCAAGGCAAATTTTGTTCTGCGCTGCGCAATCTCAGAGAATGTGCTGTTTGCTCTTGCACCATTTCTGTAGTGTGTGGAAGGGGCAATGTCTCTGCAGCTGGGTAATTGGGTAAGTGAGATATTTGGCTCTCTAAAGCAAAAGCAATTATCGTGTGGGCTATTGTGAGCACAGGAAGCTTTCCCATTCTCCAGATCATGCATTAAGGGTTCACATGCACAAGGCTTTTGACAGAAGATGGATGTACAGCTTGTGTCCCTTTACATCCTCTCCTGTGCCCCTGGAAAAAGCCTTGGCTGAGGCTACAAAAGTCGGCATTCAGCACAGGGGTCAGGGAGGAGAAAGTCTCCTCCAAAGCCTCATGCCTGTATGCAGTCCATGAACCAGCCTGTGCCATTGTCACTGCTGCCATCCACTGAACTGTGCTCAGCGGTCAGCCCTTTTTAAGCTGCTTGCTGAGCACTGCAGTCACCTTTACTTTGAGCAATCTTTGCTGTGTGGCAGCAGCCAAAGAGTCAGGGCAGGCTGTTGGCACGATGGTTTGTGCTCATCATCCCTTGCTGTGCTCTCCCTGGCTCTGCTGTGGTACCTTGGTGGGGCTGCTTTGGTATCACTCATTTAAACCCACTCCATGACTCACATGACACAAGACTCCCATTGAATGAATTATCTAATAGTCTTTATAACAGATGATGCAAAGCTGAGTTACTACAGGGCTTTTGTATCACTTAAGGTATTTTGCTTGCTGGGGGGGTGTGTGTGTAACATATGCAAGGATTCAAGGCTTACTTCTGATCCTACTAAAGTAATATAAAACCTAATCCTACCATGGCAGATTTATCAGAGCATGACTGCTAATGCTCTAAAGCTGAGTGAGACAGCTATGTGCTGCAGACAGACACCAGCTGAGAGTTCACTCCAACAGCTACCACAGGAGCAGGAAAAGAGCAATGAGTAATAAGAGTGGCAAATTTATAGCAATTTAACAGCAGGCAAAATGAACATAAATTGATAATGTGCTCCCTGCATTAATATTAATTATTTATCTCACCAAAAGAAAATGAAAAAAAAAATTGTAAGCACTCATTTTAAACTACTAAGACTATATTTTCAAGGCATTTATATAATGCATTTGGGACCTGCTTTCCTGTTCTGCATCAGAAATACGAGTTTTGGCACAAGATAAACAAGTGAAAAGGAAGAATAATACTCAGAAAATGAAAGTCATGACAATTTCTCCTTGTATTATTTTTGTTTTCTCTTCCCATTTGAGATGCTACTCTGCCACTGTATGTTCTGTAGTTCTTATTCTCTGAGAATGGGATTGACTGCAGTGGGTCTCTGGTAGAATTCAGTCCTGTAGAAGGAGTGATTAAAGTTAGGTGGTATGGGCTTTGGTTGCAGTTCATAATCTTTCCATAAATAGCAGTATATGGCTGGCACATCAGGGTGGGAGGTGAGGGCTGGCTCCCACATGTTGTGCCCTTGATCAGATAGGCGGGTAGCTTGCTTTTCCACATGTGTGCTCAAAGATGTGAGAAAGCAATTCAAAGCTGTCTCTCTATGGTAGCCATGTAATACAAGACAGCATGCATCCCTTTAAGCCAAAGATCTTTCTTTTTACATGCTTGTATACCTATAATGTGCTTTGGGCTGATATTTAAGCAATCAGTAATGATAGTGGCATATTCAGATGGTAATATTGCAGGTCCATCCCCATCAGCTGTCAGAGGTGGATCATGGTTTCCCCTATCTCCCCCATTCCTACTGATAAGTATTCTGAAGTGCTGGGCTGTGTCCTATGTGCATCACAACCCCTGGCACCAAAGTGAATGATGTGCCTGTAGCTTGGGGGTCAGTACAGAGACAGTCATCTGTCAGTGCTGAGCAGCCAGTCTCTTCTGAGGGAAATAGTTGCACAGGTAGAAAAAATCCCAAAGGATCAATCTGGCCTACAGAATTGCCAGCTGGACCATACACGTCTAGGCTACAGTCTCCTAATCATGCTGAAGTCATTTTCAATTTTCCATTGCAGAGGAGGAAAAAAAAGATGGAAAATCAATATAATTTCTGTTTTCCAAAGAAGACAATGGACAGATTGTATGCTTTAAGGTCAAACAGATGTTTCTTCTTGAATAGTTGGGGTTTTTTTAATCTTTTAAAACAGTGGGGAAATATATAAAGAGGAAAAATGATTCAAACAGTTTAAAGGTATAGTTTTGCTTTATTGCAAATATTTTAAAGTCATCCAGAAAGAAAAACATTTAGCTCTGATTTAACTAATAAAGTCCAGTCATTTCCAGAGCCCTCTATTTCTTTTATTTTATACAGAAACAGAATGAACTTTCTAAGTCATAAGTAAGGAAGAGAAGAAAGAAGATGATTTCATTCTTGTTAGCAATTGTCAGAAGATGAGATTCTAAAAAGGCTGATGTTTTGGTGTTTAATGTCAGGCCTACTTCAACAACTTTAAAAACCATAAGCTAACATGCTTGGAATAGTTGTAAAAACAAAAATTCCAGTACTACTCTTTAAAATCTCTCTACTGAGAAACAGAGAAAGCAAGCTGCATGTTACATGAAAATGGCAATGTATGGGTAGCAGCATCAGAGCTGTCACCAGAATGCACTCACATTTTGGCACATTTAGTTAACAGGTTCAGCAATGTGTGGGCTTAGAATATGGAAGTAAGGAGTCAGTGTCATCCTGATTTCTGATAAATATCTGTGTTTGCACTGTGGTGATATAATGCTCAGGGTCCCTCCTGAGCATTTACACTAAAGCTCATTGTGGAAAACACCAGCTATTATTTTGTGCTTGTACAATGTGTAGTGTGAAAGAGCCCACATGCATATCAATGATTTCTTTCTAGTTTCTGAGTCCAGGCTGGCTTGTGCACTCAGCCTTTGAGGCAGGAGCTGGACTACCTAAGCTTCTTTGCAATATATCTTCACTGGGAACTTACGCAGACAAACCCAGGGACCTGCCAGTGACATATGAGGTAGGCTGAGGGAATAATGCATCCTTCATCAGGGTTGTTGTAAAGGCAGCACAGTTGAACATACTCTGATCTGTAAGGTTTAGGAAGAGTTTATTCAAAGAGCACTTTTGTGTGCCCTCTACAATTTCAACGTAAGATAACAAGCTTTATAACCCTGAATTATTTATAGGTTGGTATTATAGTGTATCTGACCTTTTTATAGGGTAGCATTGTGCAGAAGGGAATGAAGTATTTCAGCACAAGGGTCATGCACACAGAGCACAATCTTGTTGTTTCAGTTGTGATGTCCCCAAGCTTTGCTCTCCCCTAGCCATTTTTTGGCAATGGCATTTCTTGTTTCTTATGTGTTAACTGAAGGAAAATCATGCAAAACATCTCTTGTATTCTGAAGGAGAGCTTTCTGTTTCAGCTGTGATTGATCAAATGCAGTGTTGTGAAACCAGTTTGAAAGTTGTACCTATTCTGCTCATCCCATCAAGATGAGCAATAAGGCCTCTATTTCCCAGTTTGCTGAGCCTGAGCAATATCTTTTACCTGCTTTAATGCAAAAGCATTGAATTGAAGAAAATTTGTGTTGTACTCCTATGAATCACCAGAACAGTAGGGGAATAATACTTTATCTATGGCATAGGAAATCCAGTGTTTATCTCTTAAAAAGTGGTTTATTATAGTCTTTTGGATTCTGAACCCACAAGTACATGATAAATCCACATGCTTCTCTTGAGTACTTTATTTTGATTTCAGATCTGATTTTCATAGATATTAGTTTTAAAAAAAGTTAAATAAAATAACTAGGCCAAAACCAACCCAAAACCTCAATGTATGCACTTTTGAGACTCTGAGGAAACTCTTGTATGGGGTAGCTCATGCAAGTCCAAGTTTATTACTGGCATTCATGTATTAAAAGCTTTCTCCTCTGGTCAGTAGTTGCTATATTTTATATCTGCTGGCTTTAGAATGTGCCATATAATTGTTTCTCAGTCTCACTTCAGGTCAACCAACTTCTTCATTGCATCTTCCAATATGAATGTGAAAAACACATGGTCTGGAAATTTTCCTATTCTTCATTGTAAGAGGCACGCAGGGCAATGTGCAGAGACAGCTGATAGCTCACTAAAAGCCAAATTTTGAACATCTGCATCTGCACTTTGGAGCAGCCCAACCCAGAAGAGCTCCTTTCTAGAATGGGAAGAGGGACTGGAGACCCTGAACAGCAAGTGTGTGTGTGCACTTTCCTTCCCTCTCAACCTTCAATGCCATTTTAAAGGCAGGACAAAACAGTGCTAGGTTCCTGGTTATTTCTTACTTCCTAGAGTTTAATCTCTCAAAAATGCAGGCTTGGGCTGCATGCACACTTGCATTTAACCTTAGTGCATTACATTTGTAGAGGGTTTGCACTGCAGATCTGAAAGTAGAGTGATGCTTTAAAGCTTGCCTCAGGTGTGGGGAGCAAAGATAAATCCAATGAGCAGCAGTGTTACTCATTTGTGCACTGCTATTTAGCAGGACATTTTTACTCACCTCAGATGGTAAAATAGGGACATTAAAGATTCAGACTGAGCAAAATGTGAATGTGAAAAGGCTATACTGTCACTGGCTTTGACATAGCACAGTAAGGAAGTGGTGTGGGCCAGGGAATAAAGGCAGAATAATGACTGCATGTAGGCAACTTTTGAACATCACTGCTAGATACTTGACACTTTTAATCTTTTAATTTGTCACAAAGCCTTTTTTCCTTTAAAAGCTTGTGCTGTAAAAGCATATAGCATTTCAGCAGAAGTGCTGGTGACTTGTAGGGAACTCACTTCTGTCAGTGCTGTGGCTAAGGTGTCCTAAGAGCTCCAGCATGGCTCTAACTACAGCTGCTTGCAGCACTTGCCCACAGCACTCTCACCAAAGGAGACCTTGATCTGCTGGTGTGATGGTGTAACCCCAGCCAGCAACTAAGCAACCACACAGCCACTCACTCACTCCTTCACTGGGGTGGCGGAGAGAACTGGAAGAGTAAAAGTGAGAAAACTCATGGATAAGAACAATTTAATAATTAATTTAAATAAAATGTAAAAATAAGATTTTGTTTCAGGAGCATCACAGTCATGTTGTGAAGCTTCACAAAGATGTTCTAACTATGCTTTCCTAAAAATAAGACTAAGAGAAAATGAATAGGGGTTTACATGAAAAATGGAGACAGACTGTTTAGCAGGGTCTGTAGGGATAGGATAAAGGATAATGGTTTTAAATTAAAAGAGAGTAGATTCAGACCATATAAAAGGAAGACAGTTTTTACAGCAAGGGTTTTGAAACACTGCAACAAGCTGACCAGAGGGGTGGTAGGTGCCCCATCCCTGGAAACATTCAAGGTCAGACAGACTGGGCAACTTGATCTAGCTGAAGATGTCCTTGGCCACTGCAGGGTGTTGAACTACATGATCCTACAAACCCCAAACCATTCTATGACTCTGTGAATGGGACTGGTGGTGAAACAAGGCTGGAGACTAGAAAACCTGTATAAACAGCCATTTTACAGGAAGGTAGATCCCAGTATAGTTTGATGGGTTTTCCCTAAATTCTCACTTTATATTGAAAAGCTGCAACTTTTCATGCTTCCAACAAAGTCATCCTTCATGCTCCACAAAACCCATGCAGCTCTTTACAGATTTCCTCAAGCCTTTTTGTATGCATTGAAGACATAACCTATTTTGAACCTTGTTGATTTAATTTAAAGGATGAACTACATGCATTGATATTAAAGCAACAATCTGGCTTGATTATACAGCACAATTCTGTACTAGGAGCAGTTGTGCAATCTTTCTTCTGTGGATAAATGGGTAGTAATGTCATAGGGCATTGCAAAGAGGAATTTAATTTTTTGAAAGGATAAAGCTACTGCAACAAGAAAAGCCCATGAGGAAAATACTCTGTTGGCTGTGCAGGGTTTGGATGCTGCATATGCTAGTGTTTGATAGACCAGGTCATGCAAAATGCTGGAATAATAGCACCTGATGAACTCAGCATTGCTCATAACGCAGGAGCTCTGCTTTACAGGGCAGAGCTTTAATGAATAATGACCATGGCATAACAGGAGAGTTGTCAGAGGCAACCAAAGCTTGGGATCTCTTAATGCTGCAGCCCCACATGAGCCTTGTGCCAGTGCAGTTAGTTTCTGAGCATGTGAAGGAGGGCTACCTGTGGAGGTTTCGTGGAGGCTGAGGCCATGCTTGAGGTCAGCACCAGTGCTGAGTACTCTGTGCAGCCACTGACCTATGGGGACAATGAGGGTGTTCAGCTCTCATAAGAATCTAGCTGTTCAAGCTTGTTTAGGCTTTTAAATCAAACTGGTTTTGATTTTGAAATTGCTGAAGCTGAAGTATCATCCTCTGGTGATTGTAAGATGTGCAAATTACAGACTTTATGTGTGTAGTATTTTCTAGCTGGGAAACTTAACCTGGCAATGCAAACTTCTTTGCAGTAACACAAATTCATGGGATCTGCACAATTCCCATTGTGGGAGTGAGATTTGCATTTACCTGAAGTGAATTTTTTTAATGTGTACATAAGTCTGGTAGAGCATAGTCAAGTTAATGCTTCTCCCATTTCCATTATGGTGGTAGCAGTTAGAATCACTGCTTTACTGCTATGTCTTCCTTTTTGCCTGAAAGCAACTAATCACAGTGAACTGAAAGTAGGGACCTTTTATTCCTGTTGTGTTACACAAGTAAAAATAATTTATTTACTGTACTGGAAATTAAATGCACTGTATAGAACTGTTCTGCAAGCATGTATGTCTCTCTTCTTAGGACATTTACTCTTACAATGAACATCCTATATAGCTGGGAAAATTAGGATTTCTTTTCTGTCTGCTGCAGGCATCTAGGCTGATTATTATAAAGTCTAGGCTGATTATTCAGTCTTTTCACTCTCCATCCAGGCAGCAGAAGCAGTAATATTTTCCTTACCTCAAAAGCTGTTATGAAGTTGAGTCTACTTAAGAGTGCCAGAAAAAAGGTGATATTGAAGTGGACAAAATACAATTGAAGAGACTAAAGCTTATGCCACAGCCCAGATATGTAGTCTAAAAAGAAAAAAAGGAAAAGTGAAGTTGACTGTTGTTGTTTATAAACTTTGGATCAAATCCTTAAGTTCTTACTTTTACTGGGATTTGTTGCTGATTCTTATGTGCAGCAAGACTGATGTTTTGACAGTGCTTGTTGGTTTTACAATTGAAATGAAGGACTTCACATATAGCTCCTGTCTTCCTTCTCACTGCCTGCACCAGCATGAACTTTTGAATGCTTTTGTCTTGGAGCCACCTGTGAGGAGGACAGTGGCTGCTAATGCTCCTGGAGCAGACAAAAACATCTTTAGTGACCTAAAGTGTATAGCTGCAGCTTTTTATCCTAATCTTAAGAAGATCTTTTTAGATAAGGGGAAAAGGTCTAGAAAGTTAAATAAGATGTGCTGTAACTGCCCTGTGGAGAGTTTTAAGTAGAATGATTTATGTTAATTCCAAGCAACCTGTAAAAATCTGACACTCACTTTAGACTTGTCAGGGGATTTGTTTTGTTTTGATTTTTGTTTTGGGTTTGTTTGTTTGTTTTTGTGGGTGGTTTGTTTTGTTGGGGGTGGGGATTGTGGGTGGTTTTTTCCCCCTTCTCTGACTGTTATTTATATGTTGGTTCAGGATCCATTTCCTATATATGACAGAGTGCAGGAGACATTTTGTTTCACCAGATAGTTACAGAATTGATAGAAAGTAGCCAGGAAATGAAACAGTGTGGACAATGCCTGCTTCTTCAGCTAAGGCCAGGATTTAATCTTCTGAGCCTTTTTCTTATGACACATACTTCCTGCTTGATATGCAGCAGAACTGTTATCTGTGAAACACTTTGAACTTTGTCTCTCTTATCCTTGTTTGGTTTTCTAAGACTTACAGAAACCGGAGATGTTTTCAACAAAATGACAGTGCTTTAAAGCTGTGTCCAGCACCGTGCTGCAGGCCATGCTGACATCTGCTTGTTGCTTAGAACTGCAGCTCCTAAGAGGGTGCCATCAGCTGTAGTTAAACACAGAATTTAGGCCTCAATCTGGCAGTGAAGTGTGGAAATAGGGAAGACATGCATCTGAGTCCAGATCCTATCTCAGCTTTGACAAAGTAAAGAGGAAAGTAGAACAGTCACTCTCACCTATTCAGGCATTTATGTTTCTTTTTGTAAACATCTGACTTTAAAAGACCAATTACAGAGCAATGGCCTCATCAGAGATGATGAGTTTTCCCATTGCATCTTCCACTGCCCAAAAGTGCTTGACCTTCTCAGCAGCAAGCACAGCTCAGTCTGACTCCTGACCCTAGTGCCTTTGGTCAGGCCAAATTAGCAAACAACATGAAGAGCCAAGCTGCTGCCATCAGCCACAGGGAGTGTGAAGTGTCCTAGTTCTGGTTCCCCTTTATGCAAACCAGATCTCAACACGGTATAGGATGCATTTGCAAATTTGTTGCCCACTTTGCTCCTGCAGTTAAAGTGAGGACATAGGCCAGTCAATATTCCCTGTGGGTATTTGGTCTGTGAATTGTTGCTGTGTTTGGAGACATTTTGACTTGCCAGAAGCCTTCTGAGTTTATCTTCTGCGTGTGTGGCTGTCTACAAATCTAGCAAGATGTAGCTGGATCATTGTATTTCTACATCAGCCTCTTGGCATTATGCAGCACTATGCAGCATTTAGGTCCTGCAGGACCACTGCAGTAGCTGCTATTTCTCTGCTACACTGAAAGCTTCTGACCAGTTAGTCCCAAGTGTACAAGAGGAAGAAGGACCTTTGTATAGTGTATTAACCTTAGACTTGGAAGATACTAGTCCACTTCTCTGCTCTGTAAAAACATTTCTCTGGTGGCTTTTAACAAAGAATTTATATTCTTCTGTCTTATGTTCACTGCCTATAAAATAGATATAGCATCATCATGCCAGACTGCAGCTGGGAGGATTAAGGCTTTGTGCGTATAGAAAGGATATCGTGTTCTGTTCGGAGTTTAGATTTCCTCTGTTTGGGAGGTGTCACCACAGCCATCAAAATGTTTCCATGTAGTACAGGAGGCTGGTTGGTGTCTTGGAGCAGCCTTGCTGTCAGACTCTTAATTCATTGGGATTGAGCTTGAGGCTGCAGAGCAGCTGGGTCACATCAGTGATGTGTGATTGGTCCGTGAACTGCTGCATGAAGCTGGCAGGAGAAAAGCTGTGCTGCTTCCTTGCCCTGCTGCCCATTAGGGCTTGTAAGTACAGCTAAACTTCTAGGTGCAGCAGTAATGGGGCAGCACTCAGTCTCTGACCATGTGAAAACCAGAAACAACTGCAAAGCCAACAGCAACAAGTTTTGGAGTGCCTCAGCAAAGAATGGCATGTTTCCCTGCCATTGACTTTGCTGTCAGTAACTGCTTGTTGTTGCTTTGTCCTTGAACAAGTTCTGAATGTGAAGAAGCCTCTCTGAGAACAAGAACAGCATGTGGTATGGAAGCACGTAAAGGCTTTGGCAATTCTCAGGCAACTGAGGGTGACTCACTGCTTTAGCACCAGTGCTTTGGATCATTTGGCAAGATGCAGTTTCAGTAACCAATAGAGTCACAGGGCCAAGTACTTTCAGAGAGCAGAGGCTTCTCCTAACCCAGTGTGCCTGGATGTGATGCAAAGGTAAGCCTGGCTTCTCATTATCCCCAAGGTATGGGCTAAAAGTATTCTTACATTTAGCTGAGTCATCTTGTCTGCCTGATGACTGCTTCTTCAGAGCTTTGATATGGTAGATGTATCCAGTGAGTGATGAATTCAAGAAGATAACCAAATGCAACATGATATGCCAAACATCTATTAAGACAGAAAAGCTTCTGCCCTCCCTCTCAGGAATCCTGTTCTCTTGAGTCAGGCAAAGATGAGGTTTGTGTGCTGATTAATTACAGTATCCTCTGTGAAGTATTTGGCTCAGCTGACAGGGAGTCACTGCGGTATCCTGCTAGAGCAGCAGCAGGCAGCCAGCCCTTCATGGCCAGCTCTACACCCTTTAATGGCAAACCTGGAGATCTTCCAAGAGAGAAGTTCTAATAACACAGTTAAAAGGATCTTCTCTTAATCTCCATGGCACCTGAACAAAATTGGAAGGTTGGATACAAGTCATATAGGTGTGAAAAAAAGCAAAGAAAGAATAATCAGATGTTGCTGTTGTAACTTGTATTTTCAGCCAACTTTGTTCCAGACAGCATGTGCTGAGGGCAGCTGGCTTGCAGAACAGGTGATGACATATAGCTGATGTATCAAAATGCTGAAAAATTGCATGACTTACCAAAATAACAGCTTTTCAACTTAGAGTATTCAAAGGATGATTATTTTGAACAGCAGCAGTTTGAATTTTAGCTGTTTGAACTAAACCTGATGTTCTAGAAATAATCCTCTTTATTAATAAACCAGATGCTTTATTTCCTAAGAAGTCATGTGTGAAATGGTAAATGCTAAGTAAAAGGAATACAAAAGACTAAATCTGTTTAAAACGTGGGATCTGGCAAACTTTTCTGTTAGAGAAATGTATAACAGAGGTTGGACTTGGCTTTTCCTAATTAGATAAGAAAAATTGTTTGAAAGGAAAATGTGAACTTGGAAGCACAATTGAAAAGATTCCTAGGCACCCACTACTACTTCAAAGGTTATTTTCATTTAGTGCAGCATCACAAACGAAACCTACATTGTACTTCTGAGCTGCTGTGGAAGTTATTGTGTCTCTGCATGGGAAAGCCTGTTAGCGGCTGAGCTCGTGTTCTGCCACGGTCTGCAGTCAAGCACTGCAAATCTGCCTGCAGACTTCCCATGGTCCTGCACATCACCCCTATCCAGGCATCAGGTGTTAGTGACATGGGTACATTTCTGACAAATCTTCCCAAGAGCCTTCTAAGAGTTGAGAGGTCAAATACTTGTGTTTGTTTATCTACAGAAAGTTCTTTTAAAATGTTTAGAGTCTGGCACTGTGTAGGAGATAAATGGACTTCAGGTGAAACTGGTGGTATCCAGCCCTTCCCACTGTCTGTTCATGAGAGAAGAGCCTTGTGAGGCCAGCTTTGGGTGGTGGAAAAGGATTTTTGTCCCCTGCCTGTTCTGCTGCTGAGCTTTGGAGAGTGGAGAGGGCAGTCTGCAAGTATTTTAATTCTTCACCTCTTTAGATGCAAGATGTGGCTTTGAGAGAGCAAAGGAAGGTGGTATATTTGCTGTTCTCACCTGCTTTTAGGAGGCAGAGAGAGCACTTCAGAATGCTGCCTACCCCGCCGTGCTACCCTGCAGCACGGAGACCCTGCCTGCCTGGTGTGCCTGAAAGAGGTAGAGATGGCAAAGCACAATAGTTAAAATAATATTTTATTGATCACTTAAAAGCAGGTAACCATGTCAATGTACAGTGTGTGCTCTGCCTCACTTAAGCTACAGCTGAACTCTTCAAACCTGCCTCTCAAATGAAAATTAAATGTTTTGCATTGCCTCAGTGAAGTGGAAAAATGAGAGGAGAAAGTTTAAATGAAAAGCTGCCTGTAAAATGAAATGAAACATTTTAGTTTGGGAAAATGAAGGGTTTGAGTTACAAAGCAGAAGGAGGTGGCTGTTAGATAAAACTGGGCTTGGCTTTCAGGCTCAGGAGATTCATTTTTCTCATTGATTTGAGAAGATAAGAGAACAGTAAAACAGCTAGCCAGAGGGGGTTCTAGTATTAGATGCCATAGTTTTGCCAGCTGAGACTTCCTGTTTTGAATCAATAGAGAGGGCATTTGTTAAAGCAGGGGCCAGAACATGGGCACCCTACCTCCTGGTGATGGCCTGTGTCTCCAGGCTGCAGCACCAATTCTGTCACCTGCCTAAAGGAAGTTGGGGGAACTAAATTCCAATCACTGCTTTTAAAAGCAAGAGGACTTCCTTCAGCCCCTCTTTTGTACTCAGTTCACTCATATGGAAACATTACAGACTGGCTCTGTAGCCTTGAAGACAGGATGCCCTGTTGTGTAGGTATATGAAGTGGAACAGAGGGGAGACCGAGAGCAGCTCTCCCCAGAGTAACCTCAGACATTCTGGCCTGCATCTTGCTTGAAGCGAGCAGGCATCTCCTGTCACAGTTGCCTCGCCACAGTTCGAAGCTCTGGGGAGGGAAAAGAGAGGAAAGAAGAGAAGGGGAGGGGTGAGGCAAAGAAGAGGAGGGGAGGGAGAGCTTCCCTTATTGTATGTCTGTGCACCTTGGAGTTCGAGCTGAGTCTCTGTGCTGTCTAGGCAGTCCTGTCCCTTAAAGTGATGACTGCAGCATGCTCCTGAAAGGGGTGTTCAGATCCTTTTGGCAGAGGGGAAAAGGAAATTTGCTTTCTGCTGTCTATGAGTGCTCTTAAATACTCAGGAAAAGGGAGACAACACTATGACTGTGGAGTCCAAGAGCCAGATGCAAGTACATCTTTTCTAAAAAATCCCTTTTGACAAAAGTAGTTTCAGGTGCAGTCTGAATTTAGGGTGACTGAAACAACATTTGAGGATGAATAAACCATTGTGAACACCTATCTGCCTATGTCTGTAGGCAAGAGGCAGAGATGTGATACAAATGAAGGCTGTGCCAAAGGCATCTTTTATGCTGGCAACTGATGGTGCCAGAGAGTCTTGAGTTTGTGGTTCCTAGTGCTCTTTCTAATAGAGATTGGCATGTGGAGGTTTTCAATATTCAGATTCATTTCTTGAATACACACAATGATAAATACTTTAAAAATTAGTGTTCCAATCAACCTGTGAGGAATTTTATGCTAAATTATCCTGGTTTTCCTCTTCTAGAGCAGCTATTTTCTTCAGGAGAAATTTGGGAATGTTAAGTGTGTTTGACAAGTTGTATTCAGGATCTCTCATCTGGAACTTGTAAGGGTGAACCTTTACCAGTTGTAACAGAAAGGGACATCTTGCACAAGTAATATTTCCAGGTGCTCATAAATTTTTGTGTGGCTGACATGTGGCATTGCAGTATATGCTGGGCCTGCAATATCTTCCCATGAAACAGACCATTTTGCCTCATTAAATACTGGAGTTTTGCCCTGTGTGTGTGTCTGTGTGTGAACAGAAGGACTAATGCAACATTAAGCAGTGCTGCTATGTAAATAATAAATACAAATAATGGCATTGGTCATCTCTGGAAGATTGAGGAATTGCTGTAAAGCAATTGTGTGAGTGAAATACACTGGTAGAATACCTCTGTCAGTGTTTGAATCTGTGTTTGTCATGGGACCTAAGTGTCTGCTTTTACAGAATAAAAATTCCTGAAACAAAATAGATAAATACAACTCTAGAGGATTCTCTGTGAAATTCTTTTGAGGGACCTGTCTATTCTTGGCTATTTTAATTAACTCAGTTGTGTATTTTTCAGACAGGAGACAGCTATCAGTTTTGATGCTAGACGAGGAAGACAGGGCCACTACTTATCACCAGCTGCACCTGGACTGCAGCAAACTGGCAAGACCTGTTCCCAGGAAGTGCTAGCTAAGAGAATCTTCTCATAATGAGAAGACCTGAGGCAACTTGCTACAGTCAGCTGTTTTCTTCTCTTCAAGGTTTTAAGCTCCTGGCTGTTAGTTAGGACTCAACAGGTTTGACAGCTGCTTTGGGAAATAGCAAGCAACGGACTTTTTGTTGCTGATTCCCTTTCAGTTATTAACTGTTTCCTTCTTGTGTAGTGTTATCGAAGCAGCGCTTTTAACAGGAGAAGGACAGATGACTTGAGTGGTACTGGGTGTTTGGGTGTGCTACCTAGTCTGACAGACAATTCATTCTTTTTTTATGCAAAGCTTCAGATTAGGTTGTTTTTTTTCAATACTATAGCTGAACTTTGAGCCTATTAATTCAGAAGGAGACAGGTAAAGAAGAGTTCATGCTGTCTTAGGGAATGGATGCAAGGAACTTTCAGGTGAGCTTAAAGTAATTCTCAGTTTATAATTTCAAGAGCTCCACAAGCCATGTACATCAGGGACACTGAGCTTTGGTTTGTGTGGATTGATTTGGGAGTGGCCATTCAAAGGTAGCTGAAAGACTTACATGCTCCTGAGACTGGTGGTGCCTGATTGATTTGAATACATTGGAAAATACGTTTGATACCCTCTTGGAAAGCAAAATATCTGCACCTGTCAATCACTAGAAGCCTAATGGCAGAAAGCAGATGAAGGAAAGCAGAGAAAAAAGTGCATGAAAGAAAGATACCAAGAGGAAATTAACTTAAGGAAACAAACTATACTATGTAACTAATATCTGAGAACATCCTTGCTTTCCTCTGCCTCCATTTCACACCTGAACTTAAAGTTTCTCTTGAATTAGAGGGGAGAAAAATTCCTAAATCCTTGACTCACACAAATTGTCTGAATTCTTTCAGGAAACACTTTTTAAATGGTAGCAAGCCACAGGCAGCTTGTGGAAACAGACTTGTGACTCTGGAGAAGGCATGTTGTACAGATTATATGACATTTTGTATAGCTGTAATTTAGATGACAGAGAGGTAAGTTCCTGCTGTGCTTTGGGCTCTCCTTAAAGCAGTTTTTGAGGCAACATTGTCCACCCAAGAATGAGGGTAACATGTTGATCTGGAGTAAAAGATGAGTTTACATGAGATGTTCGTGTGTCAGATGTGTGTACACAGATACAAAAGCACCCCATGTGCCAAAAAAAAATTATTGTGTTAAAAAAGCAAAAACAACCAATCAAACATGAAAATAGTATTTTGTAGGTGTTGCTGCTAGGAACTGCTGTCATTTGGTGGGCAGGAAGCAGAAACATTATTTTTTAATTTACTATAAACAAGTAGTTTCTACAGAGCATTTCACATTTTGATAAGACATAACTCTCAAATAGTATGACATTTCAGCCCTCAGAACTGGCATAATTTCCCCAAAATTTTTTGCCTACACATTAGATATTTGCTTGTAATAGCTACTTTTCCTCTCAGAAATAATGAAGTTCTAATATATCTTTAGCAAAAAATATTCCAATGTTTTTTTTCTTATTACTTTTTTATTCTTCTTATAAATTAGTGAAGAAGGTTGCTAAATTAGTTACAATGTGCTATAACTGTGACTATCTGGGTAAACTGTTGACCTGTGTCAATGGTACAGCTTTTAGTTTTAATCATGTGGTTGTCCAAGTTTACTAATGATAATGTTTTAGTGCCTATTTTCTGTCTCTTGATGCCTGCCTCAAAACTCTCTAGTGATCCTATTGTAGATCAGGCAGGTTTTGTCTGTTATTTCCACTAATTGCTCTAGACATGTAATTCTGCCTTATTTTCAGTACTATTTTGTAAAATCTTTTTCCTTTTCTCTCAACATGAGCATAGGCTGTAAACATGAATTAAAATGAGGAGTCTTGACATAAAGTAGTAGAGTCTTGAGTTGTGCAGAACTTCTAAATAAATAATAGTGACATGATGAAACACTAATATTCAAGCCAGTATTTCTAGAATTTCTAATTAGGCTACAAACTATGCTGTCACAGAGAAGAGCTTTGGTACTGTTGAAGCTGATAGTGCTCATGACAGTAACAGCCCAGATGTTGTTCTGTATAGGCTAAAAACCTTGATCCCTCTATTCATCTGGATAGCATGGATGCTTATGAAATGATGAAGTTGTGTTTCTTCCCAACACTTGCATATTAATGATCCAGTAGTGCACAGGAGTTTGATTTTTGAAAAGTAAGCTGATACTGCTCTCTCTAAAGGACTCTCCACAGAACAAAGACTTTTTGGAGGTGCAGAAGGGCTGTGCCAGTCCACATGTTGGCTCTTGGGCTGTGTGTGCCTAGGTATATACCTGAGATTTCCTGATATCAGCACTCCTGATACCAGCACTCCTTCACAGCTCCACTGCCAGGACCTTCCAAATCTTAGTTTGTTTTGAGTTTTCAGATTAGTACTCAAAACTAGAAATATTCAGGAGTGCCCTGAAGGGGGGATGTGACATTAACTGGAGAGAAACCTGTTCCTTTTCAGAAGCAGAAACCAATTTTGCTGTCTTGGACAGTAAATCTAGAGAGAATTTAATGGTGTCTGCAGCATTATTGTATTTTTTGTGTGGCCCTAAGTCTCACACACAAATCACTTGCCGAAACCCAGAAACAACTTGAGACTACAAACTGGGTAATTTGCATCAACCTTTAAACAGGTATGTGAATTTTGAGGATTGTGCCTTGAAACACAAACTATATAATGGGAGCTTCACTGTCACCTGTGATAATGTCACCAGTGTACTTACATACCTTCTCACATATCTACACCTCTGCACCACAGAGGTGCAACTCAGAGTAGCATTTAGTTCAGGAATTGTCTAGTTAATAGGTAATGGAAGTGTAACCCATTGTAGATTCTGGTGGAAAGCTTCACAAGTCTGCAGCATTGATCCTGTGTTTTGTGAAAAGGTAGGACCAGTAATTCCCTCCTTTCTGACAAGCCATCCCATGTTATTGCAAAAGACAGTCTTATTTCCATTTCCCTGACACCTGTTAATACACTTCTCTAAGGATTCTACATCATCACAGACTACACTGATTGCATGTTGCTTCAGTTTCTTTAAGATCAGTGTAAAAAGCATTTGTATTGTTAAGCCTTCTGTCTCTTTCCTTTTTTTCCTCTTGCTTTCTTCTTTAAAAAAAAAAGAGAAAAAAAAAAAAGAAAAAAAGAATGATTGGTTCCCATTTTCATTGGACTAACATCAGCCTGAAGATATTCTCATCAGTTCTTGGCAGATGCTAGATGGACTGTGAAATAATCAATGCCTTTTTGTGGTTGTTTTCCTCATGCTTACGTCCGTTTTCCATGAGCACCCTATGAAGTCATTTTAAGCTTTTAATTGTTTGTGATAGCTGGTGCTTCCAGATTCTGAATGTTTCTGTATCTGTGAAAGACAATTGTTAAGCAGCAGAGAAAAAGTGCTGCTGTGCTACTTGCTGTTAATGCTGAGATAGACCTGCCAAATCTTGCAGCATTTGTGCATGCTACTGAGGTGGAATAAAGGGAAGCTTGCAGAGCTAATAATAGCAGCAGCTTTGTGTCTAGGAGCCTTATAGTTGTAACTCCATGATGACAGTCTGATTCAAACTGTGATGAAATCCGTATTTCTACCCATTCCTCTGGGTCTTGGATCAGTTCTTCCAAGTCAAAGTTAAAATGTTTGTACATAAGACCAGAAGATCTTTTCCACTTCAGATGCAGGCAGGCTATCATAGGCAAGTGGGATGTGCAGGTGCAGGAGGGCACCAGGACCTGCCAGTGTATTTCTCCACTTTTCTGAGTAAATTGTCCAAAAATAAAATTGCTGTTGAGTCATCATAACTGCATGCCAGGTTGGATGGGTCTTGGAGTAACCTGGTGTAGTGGAAGGTCTCCCTGCCTTCAGGGAGAGTTGGAACCTGACAGGGGAGTTGGAAGTAGATGGTCTTTAGAGTCCCTTCCCATCCAAACCATTCTATGATTCTATGCCTCAGCTAAATGTTAATATGATTGTAGTAATCTGTGCCTGACATAGCTATTTTTCAGGCTTTTGGCAAATCAAGGCTGAGACCACCACAGTACTCACAGTTATGGCAGATTGGGAGGCTTTCCTTTTTCATAAAAATGAAATTATGAAAGGAAACTTGGCTGCATGAAGTATATGCTTTTAGGCCTGGTGCTTACATTGCTTGTTATTTCATCTCAGTTCAGGTTCTTTGTTCATGTTTTGGTCTTCATATACCATTAAAATGCTCCCACCAGGAATTTTCTTTGTGCTTAGTTATTGAAGAGGAGGTTGTTGTGGAGAACTATCTAGCTTGCAAAACAGAAGTCCTCTGTTAATGTGGTGTATAATGTACAGGCTAGGAGATTTTGAGGGTACAAAGCACTTTCCTTCCCAGACAAAAATGAATGCTACAGACAGAGATAGAGGAACCGCTCTAAAAACTATCTTAGGATCTTTGCCATAATATCTTGGGGGTTAACTTTGATTAAGATCCATGTTTGTAGCCCTATCAAATTCCACATGAAAATTGCTGTGCAGTTCCAGTATCCTCTTCCTTATAAGAAATCAAACTTATTTTCTTTCCCTTTGAACTCTTACTGCTTGTGGAAGCAGGTGTGCATACATGAGCACAACAAACACATTTTCTGAATACCTTGGATACTGCTGAAGCTGTTTAGCCAGTCAAAAATTGATCTTCCGTCAACAATTAAAAGAAAACAGTCCAGTTATCTGTATTTTCATTTATAAGGACATGTTACTGCTGAGCTTTGCATAGTTGTAACACTTTTGCTTAGTGCATAAATACAGAGCTGTCTTGAGAAAATGTGGCATTGGGGAGCTTGCAAAAAAACGAGACAAGTGACAGCTTTGCCTGGGCTTCCCAAAACCAACTCTCTGACAAGAATTTATCCAGTGTCTTAAGAGTTGGTTAAAAGAAGCTAACCCGAGAGTCAGAGGCTGTGTCCCCTGGCAAATGTGCATAGCTTTGATATGCACCACATGAGTGCAGCTTGTCACAGAAAAGTATAAAAGATTTCAGGCAGGAGGGGTTGCTTTGGAATGCATTTCTGTGTTCATGCAGAAGATAGCCGCCATGGTCTACTTGCCTTGTAGGTGGTGTGAGGCCTCATGTGGAAAATAGAAATTAGGGGTCTCATTAGCGTGGTAGCAGTTACACGTGGCAAAAGCAGTATTTATGCAATTGCTTCCTCCACATATGTTCCTGTTTCTGTTGCAGTCTGGTCTCCTGAAAGCAAAGGAGCGAAGGTATGTTCAGGAATCTGAGGCTGACCATCACACAGCAAGAAAGCTGATGGCAGCTCCTCCACAGCCAAGTGTGCTTAGTATCAACAGGGCTCATCTAGGCAGTTCGATGTAAAGCAGTGGATGCTGTGGGGAGATAAGTACTGACAACTTGTCTCTCAGTGTTCACCTTTTTGCATTTGCTGGTAAATTTGCTTCTCATGTGCTCCAGTATGGAGTCCACTCTACCAGCTGTACTGAGATACAGCCATGCCCAACCTAACATGGGTTGAGCTAGGCTGTTAGTAAGTTATTGCTTGAGACTTTCTCCCTTGCAGGGGCAGCTTCAGACAAGTAACTTACCCATTAATGTTACAAAAGCCCATCATTACATAGTGAGAGGTACTCCAGTGCATACTAGACAAGGTGCTGAGCAGGCTGCAGGCTGCATGCAGCAGGGGTTGGACTAGACAAGGACTCTACAAAACAGCCAGACCTCTAGCTGTTTCAAGCACCTAGGTGCATTCCCTGATGACCCTTATGGGGCTGACCATTGCTCCACCCATTCATATGCCCCTTCTGAGCATTTATGGAAAACACAGTCATGATCCACAGGGCAGGCTGAGACTGCTCGTGTACAAACAGATGCTCATGTGCAAAGTGACATGAGCCCTGTTAACTACGTTACCATCTGGCACAGTGCCATGTGGGGTGTGGGTGTCCACACCAGTGCCAAACATACAAACTCACTCCAGGAGAGGAAGAACTTGGGGACACAGAATTTTTCAGACAAATTGACTTGGCTTATAGTTGCCTTGAGGCTTTGTGCCAGCAGAGGTGCCTGCTACTGGAGTGACCCCTGAGATCCTGCCTGGCATTGCTAGACTCTAGGAGAGCATGCAGGGTGAGATGACACTTTTCCTTCAATTAAAGCAGGGGAATGCTAGTGTGTGGGAAGCTGTTAGCCTGCAGCATTGTATTGATTCTCCCTTCCCTGTGAGTAAGTGCTGTTCTTTCACTTCTGAGGATTATTCTGCTTTGTTCGCTTTGTATTGAGCTCACTGAAGACTGAGTTTCCTAGGGAAAAAAATACTGCAGAGTACTGTTTTCTTATTCTTATCTCACATCTAGGTTCTTAATTGCAGCTTGGAAATAACATATCCTTCCTGCTGTTGTGGCTTAGACCCAGCTGGCAGCTGTGCCCCATGCAGCTGCTTGCATGCTGCCCACCCACCTCCCCCACCAGGTAGGGTGGGAAGGAGAATTGGGAGAGAAATGCCAAACCTTGTGGGTTGAGATAAGGAAAGTTTAATAGAACAATACAAAGAACAGGCAAACAACAAAAGTGACAAGAAAACTAATGAGGTAGTATATAAAGAAGCAATATAAAACCCAACGGTCTCGGTCTCACCCAACACCACCACATGAACATGCCAAAAACCGCTGTCCTTGCCCACAGCAGCCCTCCCCTTCTCTAGCAGGCATGATGTCAGCATGGTATCAAATACCCCATTGGCTGGGTGTCTCCTGGGTGTGGCCCCTAAATTAACCCTAGCCTAGCCAAACCCACAACACTAATGTTATTTTGTATTTGGGAAATGCTGCCAATTCTCATAATTTCTTCCTTTCAAAATTGCAGTGTGGAGATGTTTCTCCCTTCTTCACAGTGGCTGTCAAGAAGCACTGGAGTCAGGAGAAACAGGCAGTTTGTGTGTACCAGGGAAGGAGTGTTTATTATGTTTAGTTTAATTTTAATATGCCTGCAACAAAGAGATGGGTTTATTTACACATTTCCTAATAATGATTTGAATCTGAAAGTTATTTCTGCACTGAAGTGTAAGGACTTTGAGTGGATTTTCCCAAAAGCAGCTAGAGATTAGATATCAGCGTTCAGTAGAAGCTGAGGGCTGCATCTTTTATGATATGTACAAAAAAAAGTGTAGATATGGCTCCTGGGAGCATAGCTTAGTGGTGGGCATGGTAGTGTTAGGTGGACAATTGAACTAGATGATCTCATAGGTCTTTTCCAGCCATTATGATTCTATGAAAACTTAAGCTTAGGGGACCTCCCATTTTCAAACCAGACTATTTACTGTTTCTCCTTTAATCCCACACTGGAGGTTTTTAGTGTGGAAAATACCAATACTAACATAAAATGCATGAAGTTTTTGAAAAGAACATGTTGCGATCCGGTCCAGGGAAGCAACATGGCCTGGTTGCACTTTGGGGTTGTGTCGGGGCACTGTGAGGCTGTCATCAGTATCATGAGGCCCTTGGTCTCCACCCACAACAATCACTTAGCCTACAGGCTCAGGAAGATATAATTAGGAGGGTAAACACAAAAGTCATGTTTGTGTGAAAATTCTCCTTTTCCATAGAAATAAATAAACAAAGATGAAAGCTCTTCAAGCCTCTGTAGTAATCAAGCAACAAGCAGCTTTGCCATGTCTCTCAGAGCCCATTCCCCACTGTCTTTGTATCCTTGACTGCGGGACTGCCTTGAGCTTTGCCTCATCCCTAAACCGCATGTTACTGCCAGAAGAAGGTGTGGGAGAGAAGGAAGAGTAAGAAACACTTTGCAAACTGCTCTTGGAAAATCCAGAGTAGTCTCTGCTGTATTGGCACCATTACTGGCCAAGCTGCACTAAACTAATATCAGCTCTTTTGCATGCCATGTAGTGAGTGAGCTCTGGGATGAGACTGATGTAAGACATGGGAATGGCTTTCCGTGATATTAGAAACTTAGTGATAAACCTTATCCTAAGTGTCAGGAAAATAAACATAAGAAGTCACTTTTAAAACAAAATAGAGCAAATCACTTCCTCGGATCATTGTACGTACAATGCCACTGCTTTGCCAACCTCTCAGTACTGGAGAAATCCTTTTCTTCTTTTTTTTTTCTCTTTTGGGTCTTATAAGACAGATGATGTACGCTCTTAAATAATCAAATAAGCCATGTTCCATACAAGGTAAGATACTTGTAAATGTGCAGAGGCTGTGCATTTGTCAGTTTAAAAAAGTTCTTTCCAATAGTTTTTTTCTCTACTACTTTTCCCTGTTAACAAATGTGCACCTAATCACAGAGTGAAATCTCTTTCCCCCATAGATTGTGTTCCGGAAAATCAGTGATGTCAAACGAGAAGAAGAGGAGAGAATGAAGAGGAAGAACGAAGCTCCTCTGATCCTACCCCCAGACCACCCAGTCCGCCGGCTGTTCCAGAGGTTCAGGCAGCAGAAGGAAGCACGGCTCGCAGCAGAGAGGGGCAGAGATCCGGATGACCTGGACGTGGAGAAGGGCAGTGCTTTAGGGGAGCACTCCTCCACCCGTGCGGTGGTCAAAGCCAGTGTCGTGACTGTACGGGAGAGTCCAGCAACCCCTGTGCCATACCAGTCTGCTTCAACAGCTGGGACATCCGACCAGGCAAAACTACAGGCCCCAACATCAGACCATGCAGGATGTAAAGTGTCGGGGGAATACCCCCGACGAAAAGGCTGGGCCAAATTCAAAGATGCCTGTGGGAAAGGTGAAGACTGGAACAAGGTCTCTAAAGCAGAGTCCATGGAGACTTTACCAGAGAGAACTAAAGCTTCAGGAGAAGCTACCCTGAAGAAGACAGACTCTTGTGATAGTGGCATTACAAAAAGCGACTTGCGCTTGGATAATGCTGGGGAGACAAGAAGCCCGCAGGACCACAGCCCGGTTCTCCCCGAGGTCAAGCACTCCTTTTATCCCATCCCAGAACAGACTCTTCAGGCCACCATGCTAGAAGTGAAACATGAGTTGAAAGAGGACATCAAGGCTTTAAACACAAAAATTACCAATATAGAAAAACAGCTTGCTGAGATACTTAGAATATTAACCTCAAGAAGAAGCTCCCAGTCACCACAGGAGTTGTTCGAAATATCGAGGCCCCAGTCTCCAGAATCAGAAAAAGACATGTTTGGAGCTAGCTGAGGTGTTTCCTTTTAAAAAAAAACCAACCAACCAACAAAGAAACAACCACCCCTAACATTTTAAATTTAATCTTTCTTGAAAATGAGTGAGGGACCAGTTCACTGAGCATGTTCCCTGTGTCTAAAAAGGTACGGTAACAAGAATTGCAAGCTCATGTCAAGATGGCAGCTGACTCTGAAGCCTTTTTGACAGCAAGGGTACAGTTTCTAAAGTTTTTCCTTTTCTCTGTTGGTGTCCATTCCCCCCTCCTCCCTGTCTCTCCCTTGGGATGTTGGAATAAGAATTCTGACAGCAGCAGCCATCCCCATGAGCCCCAGGTGACCTTGGAGGTTTGGAGCATGCCTTATGTTGTTGGCTCAGTTTTGCCCATATGAATAAGCACCTGCTAGGCTGCTTATGTTTTCAGTGTTTGGTGGGTTGTTTTTGGGTTCTTGGGGTTTCTTTTGCTGCTGCTGTCACTGTCTCAGTCACATGTACAGCATGTTAAATGTCACAGTATATTTTCATATGTCTGAAATAATGCAAAAAGCAGCAGGAAACATGTATTTCATTCCAATAGACTGTGTGTGCTACTCAGTACAGAAGTTATTTTTGGATAGTCAAGGAAGGGCTGAAAAGGTGAAAACAATGTAATTGTAATTTGTACAATTTGTAATTTGTAGTTGCAGAGTGACATACTGCTAAAGCAATTGCATTGAACAACATCTTTAGCAGTAGCCACAGAATTTCAGGTCTGTTCATAAACAGGATCTCCCACATTCTTATTCACTGGGTCAAGGTTAGTGATTTTCAAAAACTTAACTTCTGTATCAGATGTCTTTGAATATTTATTACCTTTGCTTTTAACCCCAGCCAATGGAGGACAGAGGGTTGGGTGTGCAGTGTTCCTAAGCACAGCCCACTGCACAACCTATTGTGAACATCAGTAACAGGTCCTGCATATTTGCTTCCCCATGAAAATATACTGTGGCATTTATGCCCTGGTTTTGCTCTGAATCTGCGCTTGGAATTCTTGTTAATTTATTCTTTAGAAGCTTCTGGTTTGATAATGTTCATTGTAGCCAAAGGCTTTCACCAAACTTTTAAAGATTTTGCATTGTGTGTAGTGGTTTTGCCCAGGCAAAACCACTACATTGTGGCATTTTCCTCTACATCCAGATGTATTGTTCCTGATCTAATCTATTTAGTAAGCAATGGGTAGTAGAGGTGGAAATGCAGTACTTACTATATACAAGTGCTATTGTAGCAAGGAAACAAAAAGATCTACTTCTTAAAGAAGGAGATGTTTCCAAAACATATAATTTCATAGCTTTTTTTTGAGGAAGTTTGAAGCACTTTACCAAAACTACTTTGCATTATTCATTAGATAGGGTAGGATAGCTGCTATCATGGCATGGGTTATTACCTTGGGATACAGGTATATATTCACAGTGTACTCTCTCCACTGATCCGGTATGTTCACTGTTTAACAGTAGGCTAGAGCTCAGAAGCATAGTGCAACACTTTTTTGGGGTTTAATTTTTAATGACAATAGGTCTTACCACAGTGTGGGACTAGTTAGGTCTTATTCTTTTTCCATGGTACTAAGTCATGTACAAAAAAACATATGATTTTTTGGGGAAGATTTTTGTTCACTTTAAGTAAAGAGATAAGGAAGACAACCCATTTTAAGGGATTTTTGCTGGTCTGATGCTTGCACAGTGCAATGCAGAACTATGTCAGCCATCCCTGGGGAAGTGTGAAGTCCACTGATGAACTGGCACAGTGGTGAGGCTGTACTGTGCAAAGCTGCCAGCTCAGGCCTTGAAGTCAGTATGTTTGTCTGTACCTGTTCCTGCGGTAACTGCCCTTGCTCTCAAAGATGCTGATTATTCTGAGCGCAGCAATTTCCAGGTCCAGAGGCAGCTGGTTTAGGATTGACTTTCAAGGGTCTTACACCTTGGTTCAATATGGAAATGCCCATAGATTGTGAATTCTTACCCAAAGACTGAAATATTCCAGAGAAACAGCTATCAGGATCAAATCTGTAGGTTACCCTTTTCCTCCCACAAGACAAGGCAGTAGGGAGGTGACTTAGTCTGAAACTGAGGTGCTGTTTCCTTAATTTATATCTGGTTCCAAGTTTAGGTTTTCCAAGTGGTAACTGATGTCTTTTACAGTTAGGCAGTGCAGGCTTGCAGTAGTGAGGAAGTCTCTCTTTGACCAAAGTCACACTTTGTGTTTGGTGCTTTAATCACTGTAAGTGGCAACAGTTACCTGTAATAGGTATGGCATCACCTGTGGCCACAAGAAATCCATACATCAATGGTTTCAGTTAGAAACTGATGATTGATTTTTTTTTTCTTTCTAGTCTCCTCAGTCAGTAAATTAATGACATTATGCCCAAGTAAACCCCAGGTATGCTGATATGCAGATATTTATGCCAAAAAATTCCAGCAAGTTTTTAGAGATTGGCTTGGAGACAGTTTCCTAATCCAAGCAAATTCCTCTTCAGCATTATGTTCTTGACACTAGCTTTTCTTTCTAAAATTTTTGAAAGCTGAAAGACTTGCTGAATGAACTTAGTAAGCACTTTGTGAAAGTGTCACCCATTTACTTGCAGTTGGAGAAACATGGAAATTAACTTATCCCAGGTGGATGACGGAGGAAGTGTTTATAACCTCCAAAGTATGTGCCTAGTATCTTCAGAGTTGCAGTGAAGATGTAGAATTAAACGTGCAGTTGCAGGTTACCTGGCCCTTTGTTGCTGATGCTGAGTTGATATTTCTGATTGGTATTTTTATGTGCCCTCAGGGATATGTTAAAGGCTATTCTGGTGTTGCTGATTGCCCATGTCTGGAGTCATGGCAGGGTCAGTTCTAGAAGTCCCATAATTAGCCACACCTGTCAATCAAGGAAGACAAGTCCCCATTTTCTGGGGGTACTTCTCATGTAGCCTGATGGTCAGTATGACACTGAACTCTTGTACACCCTCTATGACAATGGGTGGGTGCAGCACAGAGAGCTTTTTTAAGGCTTTTATGAGGCTTTTGTAATGGTCTATAAAGCCATTTATAATGCCTTCAAAGATGGTAATGTGCTTAAAATTTAATGTCTTTGAAGACTGTGGCCAAATTTGATTTTGTTTTGGTCATGAAACTCTGCTCCTTACAATGACACCTTCAGGGTGTCTGCTGCAGGTCAGCACTGACAGCAGTCAATGTCATTCACGTTTATACAGCGGTGTCTGAGATGGGACCCATTTTAAGATGATTTTATGAACTGGCAGGCACTAAAAGTAGTTGTAGTAGACAGCATCATCCCTGTAAGAGAATTAAAAAAAGATATACTGTGTAGGATAAGCTTTGGTCTTTGGATTCCCTGGACTAGCAAGTGGTCCCTGCTATGGGACTGATCACTCTTTTGAACTTCAGGCTAATTTGGACCTGTGCTGCGCTGTCCAGGCTCCGCCAATGCAGCACTTCTCCTTTAAAGAGAGGTTGAAAGCACCTGTGTTACACATCTGTCTTTCTCCATTGAACCTCATGCTTAGATGTCTGCAGCTGGACAGCGTGTGTACCCACTGTATTTGGTACTTGCTCTTTCACTTAGGTGGCAGATTTTCTTTTGTTTCTCTCTAGATTTGGCTAAGCCTTACCACTGAAATGATTTTCCAGCTTAGAAATGAATGATCTCTGAACATGACTCTGCCCCTTAACAAGCAAATGCTTGTACATACTATGATTAAAAAAGAAAAAACAAGAAGTTTTAACAGTGTTCTGGCATAGTGCTTCTGCCATTTAACAACCTGCTAAATAACCTACCTTAATCTAAAAGAGATAGTGTGCTCTATTTTTACTATAGGATGGAATTAGATTTAAGTCAAAAGAAGGTAGTTGACAGAAAGAGCCTGGGTTATGATTTGGTAAAATGGGAACTTCTAAGAGAATTCATGCTCAAAGTGTTGGAAAGAATACCAACATGCAGTACAGGATTAAAAAAGCAAAACCCAGCACTCATCCCTCCCATGTTCAGATACATTTACTTCTGTCTGGTATTACATGTATGCATTTAAAAACATCATTCTTGCTTTAAATCTCTTTCACAGTGCTGCCCTGAATCCCAGCGAACACCCTAACAGCTTCGAAGGTGATGTTCTGTTTCTACAGCACTTCACTTTAATGAACTGAACAAGATATTTTACTGTGAATATCTGGTGATATATTTTCAATCACTCTTAACTAGTCTGTGAAAAAATTTAATGCATAATTTGTCTTTACTGTATAAACAACAGTGTGTATGATTACACTTGTGCAGATGCGTGTACATACACACACATATATATCTCTATAATATCTCTGTATAGGTAAGTCTATGGATTGCATTTCTGTTAAGTAAAAGCACATCCCTCATTTAATGATTCCAGTTCAAGAAGGGAGCTTAAATCTTCCCAGTAGACATTCACCAAATGTCCTACTTAGTATCTTGTTTGCTAACTGTTGAACTTTTACGGTCCTGACATTTGTTTTTTCTAGTTGGCCTCAACTTTACACTGTTAGTCTGGTGAATGTTGTGACTGAGAAAAGATCTGGCAAGCATTGTGATAGGAAACAGAAATACATGTGAAATTGGAAAAATACTGTATCCTAGTCAGTGGGAATAAGACTCATAAGCCACTACTTGTTGCTCACAATATCTCTGAAGCTAAGCTGCTGTGGTAGTGCTTCTTGTGGCTTCTCCTGCAAGACGGATGGTAGAATAAATGGATTTATTTTGCCTGCTAACAGGGGCTGTCTCAAAGGTGCTGAGCCTATCCTTCTTCTCATGGGCAGTGTAACACATGGTTGCTACACCTCTGCTTTCTTGTCCTGGTGTTTGGTGGTGAAAAACATCTTCTGCTGAATTCATTTCCATATAGTCTCCTGTGGGTGTATTGGCAATAATAAAGTCTGTGTTTCAGCTACACTTCTGATTCATTAAGACAAACGTTTTTGAGAGAGTCCCATGCAGGGGAACCTCCAGAAATCTGAGGTGAGACACGTTGTGGCAAGCATTGATTCCATTATATAAAATTAAGCTTTTTGCAATAAGATATATCCAATATTTAGCCTTAAGACCCTTTCATAAGTGATATAATTCAAACTGTGATTCCATTCTCCCTCCTTCTTAATGTTCTGTAGTATTTACAGTGTTGCCTAAAAATGAAGCACTTTGATAACCTTTCTAAATCTAATGGAAGTCACTTGCTGGTAATCACTTTTCTTTCTCCACGTATTGCCACCTTATTAGGATAATGACTGACTCCAGTAGCCCTCCCCTCACAAAACAAAGAAACCTAACTATTGTCTAAACACTTTCGTGTATCAGGGAGCCAACCAATCATATCATGAAAGTGTTTGTTTCAAAGATTTTTTTGTAGAGTTCTAAGCTAATGTGAATTTACCTGCAACTGTCATTTATTTCAAGCTGATTGTTGAGCGTTGTGTAAACATATTTGATGTGTAATCCCAGAACATCTCTGTAACTGGTTCTAAATGCCTAATGTTAACAAAACAGTTTGGAGCTTTCACTAGCTGTTCTCAAAGGCTCATGGGGTTTTTTTTCCTTCTTCCCACTGAATCTGTGACCACTAACATAGAAAAAGGATCATTTTAGCTGTAGATGGAAGTTCAATAATCTTGTATCAGGATGAACTGCTATATAAAGAAATACCAAGTTTTCTAATGAATGTGTTATACTATTGTATCTTCATGCAATCAATATTTGTACATCTGTTGGAGACCTGTCTGCGTTTCAATATTTAGCCACCACTGCATGGACACTTTATTGATATGCAGTTAATGCAGTTGCTTTGGCGCTTTTCAGTGTACTTCACTTGTTTTTATCCTTTCAGAAATCCACCAAATACTCTTGGTTCTTTTTCTTTGCATTTGTCACTTTGTTCAATGAAGCATGACTAGAAAAAGAGAATGAGTAGATACTATTTTTGTGGTCAGCAAAGCAGCTGCCAGTAGATAGACAGTGTGTGTATGTATGTGTGTATGCATACGCACTGTCTGGGAATGTTTCAGTTACAAATGCAACCACCTACATTAAAGATATCCCTGTACAACATTTTTAAACAAGCACAAATAATATTTGTAAAGAAAAAGTTTAATTTTATTTATTATAGTAATAAACTATTTTATACATTACAGTTGCTTTGGTATGCTTTTCTGTGTTGAATATTTGCTTCTAAGGTCAACAAGGGGGTTTTAAGTTACTCTCTAGGACTTCTGGCTAGCCATTTTGTTGCTGGTGTTTTGTATCTTGAGTGTTATCAGTAGAGAAGTTTGATATTCCTGTTTTGGTCATAAACAATTCAGGTTGTTTCCTCGGATTTCTGTCTGCTGTGTATCAGTACAGTTGGGATTTACACTTCCAGGGTCACTGTGAACTGAACTCGGGTGGTCTGTAAAGTGAATATCCAGGCAGCATCCTACACTGTGGCCTCCAGTCTGGGGCAGGTGTCTGCTGAGCAAGAATGTGATTGCCAGAGGATTAGCTGTGACCTGTCTGAAATGACTGTTTAATATCCTGAGGGTATACATGCCTGTAGTTGGTCTGTGGTCTAGGCTGTTTTACTACTGCAGTATCTGAGAACTGTTACAAAACTTCTGGAAATTACAACTATTACAAAACAGTACTAGAGATTAAAGAGGCTTTTGCTGTCCTGCCATCAGCTGCAGAAGAAGGTGACCTTACCATGGATTTATATGAAGACAAAACCAACAGGAACGTAGCCCCTAGTAGTGTGTCACCTGCTAGTGGCACTACTGGAATGGGTAGCAATGGATATTATTCTGTTCACCACCTCAGCAAAGAAATTGCTAACCAAAGGTGGCAGGAATTGGAGATCCTTTCAGGTCAGGATGGGCATAGGTGATAGGCCCAGGGGCAGCAACCTTCCTGCATGCCAGCAGCCACTCTGGATGTGTTCACAAAGTTTTAGTCTTCAGGATGTCAGCTTGGACCCCATGAGCTTCCCACTCATTTTTGTGGATCATTCTCCATCTACTAGCTGGAGGGTCTGCTGAACATGGCTCTCACCTGTATTAAGACACTTCATGGGATTGTAAATCTTGTCTTCAGAAGAGCAGCAGTAAAGCATAAGCTTTCAGATTGCAAGCTGAGGCTAAACTGTTCTGAGGCCAGCTAAGCTGCGCAATGAGGAGCTATTTTTGATACCATTTCTGCATCCACTGGAGTATGTGGTGTGACAGGATCTCCAGTCACTAACATTGTTTCACTGGTCAATATGAAAATGCAGCTTTCTTTTCCTAATGTTACATGGCTGCTCCCTGTACTTACTAGAAAAGGGGAAATTACCATAGTGAAAGCAAGTACTTCTGGAGGGGTGTTTTCTGAGGTCTGCAGAGGTTGTTGTTCTCATTTTCTGACCTCTCCATTATTTTCTTTGCTCAGGCTTTTCCTGCATTCTTAGCAGCCTCTTTGCTTGTGCTGCAAGCTTAAATTAGTGCAGAGAGTGACAGCATTGTCTGCACAATATTCTATGTCCTGGCCTGCCTCCCTCCCAGCATTTCAAATGAACGGTTGAAAGGTTAACAGCTATGACACTTTTTGCCTGGATTTGTGAGCTAAACTGCAGAGGCTCAGCTGAACAACATCAGCCCACCTGTGCCAGCCCCAGCTCCTCATTCACTGCACCTGGGAGCACGTTCAGAGCAGAGACAAAAGGTGCATGCTGTGGCTTTTGACTTTTCTCAGCAACAACTGCAGGTAATGTTGCTTCTGTTTTGTTACAAGTTAGTGGGCAAAGAGCAGCACCTTGCTCTGTGTATGTTGGGGGCCCCTCCCAGGGATGTGGGGGCTTTCACTTGGGTCTGCAGCCCTTGGGCACTCAGCTGCAGGGGCAGCAGCAACTCCCGGGGCAGTCTGGCATGTTGTCTTGTAGGGAGGTGAGTGGTGTTTATGTGGTTTTGAATTTTGTGTTTGGTAATGGGGGTTCTTTAATTGCCCTATGGTTCATTTTAGTGTCTCTGGTGAGGTCAGAAGCACTTGGACTCCAATGGTTTTTTTGCATTAGATTAAATATGACCAGCAGAAACCAGCTTGTTTGTGCTGTGAGAACCTGTGGGACTCGACTGCAGCACATCTAATTCCTCCTGCACATGTGTAATACCAATGTCTTCTATTTGCCCCCTTCATCACTGGATGAACATCAGAGCTGCTTCTCTTCAGTGCATAAAAAGCAGCACTTCTGCCTGGTGTGGGAGGATGCTTCACAGAATCATATGCTGCTTGGGACAGCCCCCTGAAACCTGAGGGGAGCAGTGAGCCTGGCAGTTGCCTGCCCCCTTGCTTAGTGAGAGACTGCCACTATACTCCAACCTGCCCACCTATGGAGGCTACAAAGACCTGGGGAGGTCCTGGCCGATAAGCTGCTTTACATGCTTGCCTTATGCTCCACTGAGGGAGGGCAGCTAGAAAGGCTGCACATCCAACCCAAAAATGCTAAGGATGCAGTGTTGCCATGGTATTTATTACTGCCAGTGGTGTGAGGTGTTTAATTGCAGCAGGCATACAGCATATGAAGGATATCAGCAAACACAAATATTTCTTCACCTAGAAGATTGAATTTTTCCCCCTTTCATTTTAATTCACCACAGCCTCAGTGACAGCATGTGGAAGCTGGGGGGAATAACCTGTCCTGTTCTTGAAAGGCAGAATGAGTAAAAACCTGCAAGAGATCTAAAGGCAGCATTAGAGTAATTGAACTAATGTGTCTGACAGAAGCAGATATGAAAACACTTCTGCACAGCCATATCTGAAAATACATGTGCTCAAGCCTTCTCTTTTGGGCTTTTCCCTCTTCTCTTCTTTTTCTAGCTTGTTCTTCCTTCCCAATTCAGTTCAAGCCCTCATGTAGCACAGCCAAGTTCAAATTTAAGCTGTCCATGACACAGGCATAGGTTTAAAACAAGCTTAACTTTGGCAGGTTCATCCATCATGACCAACTCTCAGCCTTTCTTCCTACAGTTCCCACCTGCTACTGATGGCAGCAGGAGTGTGTAAGCAGCCTCCAAGTGTTTGCTTTTGAGATTACTTTTGTTGTCCTACACAGTGTCTCTTTTATTGTTGTTGGGTTGGGTTTTTTTTAAGCTTTGTTCACTTGCAGAGTTTTCCTTGAATGTCTTTCTGCTCAGGTGGATGAGGAATGAGGCCAAGATAAGGCTTTGCTATTAGTGTCTGCCTGGGGAACGTGTAACCCCTGCCAATGTCACTGCAGTTTGTACGTGCTTTGCTATGGGTGTTTCCCTCCACATCTCCATTTTCCTAGCTGAAACACACAACTCATGGAGAAAGAAACTGTTGAGAGTATCTATTACATATGTTGATTTTCTCTAAGAGGAGTACTATGGCCTCTTCTTGACCAGGGGTTTCCACAGGGGGAACTACTAAACAGCAGAAATGCACTGAGTGCAGTATTAAACCTGGAAGCTACTATATGCTCAGCCATAGGCCAAAGACAGCTGAACAAGAAATGGTTCCCTGTAAGCAGTGGCTCACAGTGAAGAGAAGCACAGCTTGCTTTCAAACCTCTCTGGCAAGCTTTTGTGGTGAGTTTTACAGTTAAGGAGAAGGTATTTTAGAAGAACTAAAGGTAACAGGAAAATTTGCTGAATGCTCTCAGCTGTGGCATAAGGATGGGAAAGGGCAAAGATCATCCTTCTGTAGCCCCAAGTCAAAATAAAGTATTTGTTTTAGTTTTCCTTAGGATGATAACACTGCACATGCAGCAGGATTAAACCTGCCTATTGGATGTGAGGAGACAGGAATAGAAACTAAAACCACTTCAGATGAAAGCTAAATTGGAAAAGCACCCTTCAGGAAAGTGCAGAAACTGTGCATGAGCTCCTGCATGAAATTACAGTTCTGGCAACAATAGGGGTGGGCATTGCTCCTTTGTGAGCATCAAGCAAAGCAGCTGTAGTTAGGCATGCTGAGAAGCTGCAGGCTGTGGTAGACTAGATGCCAGAAGAGTCTAAGGCTGTGGGAGTAAATGGAAGATGCATCTAACGTAGCCAAAGTATAGCCTTGGATACCTGTACCAGTGAGTTGAATCCGCTGCATATTTTTTGTCCAGAAAATCATTTATGGAGGAAACCTAGCTGTGCCACAGGAAAGCACCTGAGAAAAGCCTAGAAAAACAGGCTGAGAGGGTGAGCGCAGTCTGCAAACTCACCAAAGGGAGCAGAGAGCAGGGGAAGGCACAGTGGTAGCTAAATGAAAGGACTGGCAACACTGGCACCAGAGCAAATGGGACTGATTGCCAAAGGAAGCTCCTTAGCCTGGAGCTTAGCATGGTCTGTAGCCCTCTTGAGTTACTGTCTGCTAAGCAGCTGCTGTAGTTCCATTAGCAGAGTGTGGCTGTCTTCTGGAAGGAGCTGTGACAGAAGAACCTGCCTTGGTTGTCTGGGCCCACTTCTTGGGCAGCCTGGTCCTGCGAAGATGTTTGCTAAAACAGGACCTAGGCCATGCCCTGAGGCACTAGCCATCTGATCAAGGGATGGCCTTGGGGCAGGATGTCAACAGGTGGGGGAAGACAGCTGAGAGATCACTGAAGTAGCTTGGAGCAGAGGTGTTATTAGCCTGTAATGTCAGTATAAGCTACCACCTCAGCACAGAACTACCACCACAAGAGTAAAGAAACCCATAACTGTAAATTAGCAGTAATATAATGTAAGGAACTGTCTCATATCTCTGCAATTTGGCCTGCTATAAGATAATTCTCCCATATACCTGAGCCCTTAAAACAACTTAAACCCTTCAGCAGTAGTCTGAAAAAAAAATCAACTGGATTTTCTTTATTTTCCCTAGGACTTGCCTTTTAAATTAATTTATGAGCAGTGTAGATATTTCTGGTCTTCTAGTTGTTCCATTTTTGCCACCTGATTTTGGAAACTCGGATGCACCAGTGCAGGGATGGAAGTCCTGTGGTCCATAAAAATTAATTAATTTTGTCAAGAAGGATCAGCTCTAGAGGGAGTGCTAATACAATTTAAACTTCACAGGTCATAACCAAAGTTAGGCTTCTGTATTATTTCTTTAGTAGACTTTAATTTTTCAGTGGCTGGCCGATGCATCTGTCAGCAAAGATTCACCTCAGCTGCCCAACCATATGTAAAGTTTTCCTCAAATCCCTGTGGATAGTGATGCACTTTTATTATCTGTAGTCTGGCCATTGCTGGGGAAGTCATATGTCACAGGTAGACCATTTCAAGATGCTGGTACACAAGTGCCTAAGGTTATTTACAGTTAAGACCAATACAGTTAATACCAATCTGGCCCTGGGTATGATGGAAGGTGGTGCAGCTTAGCTTGTGGTCAAAATTTGCCTGTTAAATCCTGATGTTAGCTTAACTTGCTCTCACTCAGACCTTTGTGACTCCCAGCACAAAGAATGAGGAGTTTGTTTATCTTCAAGCCTGTTTGATTCCCCTGACAAATAAATACTATCTCGTAGTTTTCATCCTGTCATCTGTGGTGGGTACTGAGTGCATGTGCCTGTTTCCTCACAGAGTAGTAGTTTCCAAGGCCAGCAATGCTGGCGTGAGGCTGGAGGACTTCTGTCGTTAAAGCCTGTGGGAGCTTCCAGTGCTTGGCCTCCAGCTTGGGATGCCTGAGAGGAGTTGGTCCATCTGCAGTAAGCTCAGGTGTAGGTGGCTTGTGCCACAGGCAGCTGGGACTCATTCTCAGATGCTCTGGCAGGATCTGGGCTTGACATGATTGCACATGCTGGAGGCGTAAGTCTCAAAAGAAATAGTTATCTTCATCTTTCTTGCACACAACTAATGGAGAAATGGCTTCACAAGCACCTGCTGATGAAACTGCTGTAGTTGGGGCACAACACCCCTTGTGCATTTGCATCTGCAGAGGGATGGGTCAGAGATCCCTTAATGCAAGAAACTGTTGGAATGCAGATTTCCCCTCATTCTTCAAAGGCATCACAGTCTCAGAGTTCTTTGCAAGCCCTGCAAAGAGTATTTCAGCAGGATTAAAATATATGCTTTGACTAACAAGTGGCTGTGCAGTGAGAGAGTTATTTTGCAAAGCAATAATGGGCAGCAGTACTCAGGGGCAGGGAGGGAGACTATAAAGCACAGGCAGAAGCTGTGGCAGACCATGCATAGCAATCTCCTTGCTCTTCACAGCTCCTTGAGGAAAATCGTGCCAGGATGCCTGAGGAAGGCAAGCCTTCCTTTAGCAAGCGTGAGCTGCAACTGGCTCAAGGGTTAGCAGTGACAGAGGAAATTAAGTGGGTGGGCAAGAGAAAGGACTGGCCTTGTCTTAATGCTGTGACTAATAACAAAATTGCTGCAGGTTTTCACAGTTAAGTGGTTTTTCTTCTGACCTGTGGTAAGCTGGTTATTCTAACTAAGCTGCTTTTAGCTCTCAGATATGAAAGAGATGTGAGCAAAGCCTCACTTGCCCTCTAATCAATGTGGCATTAAAGAAAGAGCCACTTAGCATAATTTTACCATCCCCAGAAATCCAGCAATGATGGCTGAGACCTTTGTTCACCAAGGAGGGAGTTAAAGGAAGGACCTGCATGTGTGAGAGCCTCTTGATTACTACACCTTTGTGATAGCCATCAAAGCCATATATTGCAATATGCTATGCTTGCTTAGTCAATTAAGCATGTTTTTTTCAAAACCACTTGTAAGCTGTTTCTGTCAGTAGCCATCATGTGTCTGTTCAGTTCAGTTTTAGAGCCACCACCTTGGAATTTTTTTTTTTTGGGGGGGGGGTCACTGTGTTCTTGTGACTTCTAGGGTCTACCAGCAGTAGTGTCCCTATCCACCCCACCCCAGACTAGGAGTCCCTCCCCTTTTGTTCAAAATGGCCAGTGTCTTACTTTGGAAATTTCTGTCTTTGTCAGCTGCTTCCTAGGTCCCTTAGATAGCTTTTCTTTAGTGTTTGGAAGTCTTTCTCCTTTTGCTCTCACCTACTTTTACCTTTGGTAAGTGACTACTTCAGTCTCTTCCAGGTCGCTACAAACTCCCAGAGAGCTCACAGAATACCCTGAGTTGGAAGGGACTCACAAGGATCATCAAGTCCAACTCCTATTTAGGCACAGGACAACCCCAAAGTCACACTCTATGCCTAAATGCATTGTCCAAGTGCTGCTTAAACTCCATGACAGTTGGTGCCATGACAACCTCCCTGAGGAGCCTGTTCCAATGCTCCACCACTCTCTGGGTAAAGAACCTCTTCCTAACATTCAACCTGAATTTCCCCTGGCATAGCTTCATGCCATTCCCCCGGGTCCTATTGCTGGTCAACAGAGAGAAGAGGTCAGCACCCACCCCTCCCTCTCTGGTGAGGAAGTTCTAAACTGTGATGAGGGCACCATTAATTAGGCAAAGGTCTCAACTTGCTCACTGTAGCCTTCAGACTCTGTTTTGAAGCTGTGTGTTTTGCTATTTCAGCCTTGCTTCGTTAGTTTTAGCCAAATCAGGGCTGTCTTATCTTCACAAGAGCCCCTCCTTCAGCCACCTGGCAGGCCAGCTTGGCAGATTCTGTTTGCAGAGGTAACCCAAACATTTTCTTGGTGGTCAGCATCTCAACCTTTCTCAGGGAGTGCACTCTATTGGCCTGCACTTCTTTCATACAGAAAACTAGGCCTTAATGCCACAACCAGAACCTCCCAATCCCTTTCTACAAGGCTGCTCTCTTTAATGTTTAAATAAATACTTAAATGATGCTAGTATCTATTTCTTAAATTGTGTAAATGACTTCATACTTTTGACTCTGGACCAGGATAACAAGAGTCTAAAGGAAGGCATCATTTTACTTGCACGCTTCTCTCAATGACCGTTCTCAGAAGCTTCCCATGCTGAAGTCTCACCTTAATACAGAGATCTATTTCCTTTTTAAATTCATACTGTAAGGGAATGCATGCCCCATGCAGTGCACAGGGGAGATAAATATGCCCAGTTCACACTGCACCCATCCCACAGCCTTCCAGTGCATAGTAGTGTTTCTTCACAGCAGTGAAGCCCTTGGTTTTCTTACACCAAACTGTGGGGGCTTTTTAACACCGTTCTTGAGTGAACAGTCAGTTTCATCTTTATTTAAAGAAACAGGAAAACCAGAAAAGGATACAAAATTACAAAAGCAGTATAAAGCGTCCAAAAAAAACCACCCAAACAATCTTAGTTCAGAAACAAGCATACACTAGATGACCTTCAAGATCATTTCCATGTAGGAGTACGGAGTTTTGCCTACATATAAATTGGAATCTAATCACTTAATAGTCCCTTGTTTCATTTAGTAATGGTAATCAATAAGACTGAAGAACAGACTCATGACTAATTCCACTCAATTACAAAGTTTGAATTAAGTTTGAGAAAGTTCTTGCCCTTAGCTCAGTTCTACTCCAAAATGGAAGCCAGTATCAGATCCTTTCAGTAAAATCCAAGGCTCAGAGACTATACTTCTTTCTTTGTGGCTGAGAGGATCCCTGCAATCATTGTAAGTAAATCAGGAGGGTAATGTCTCTGGCCAGGAAGTACTCAAGGTAAGTCTTATTTTCAACAGACCACAGTGGAGTTACTGAATGGTGCCTTTGCTTAGTCTCTACTGCTAAGACTGGCCCTCAGGAATCCCAGTCCATGGAGGTAAGAGAGAGAGAGAAGGCCTGGAGGAAGGAAGACTCTCTCTTAGTTGAGGAGGATAATGTTAGAGGTCATCTGGACAATACTGCTAAGCTACTCTCCATTATTTTTAAAGGTCATGGAGAACAAGAGAGCTGCCTAAGGACTGAAGGAAAGCCAAGGTCACTCCAGTCTTCACAAAAGGGGCAAGAAGGAAGACTCAGGAAATAACAGGTCAGTCAGCCTCACCTCCATCCCTGGAATGGTGATGGAACAACTCATTCTGGAAGTCACCTCTAAGCATGGGGAGGTAAAGACTATCAGGAGAAGTCAGCATGGATTCTCAAAGAGGAAATTATGCTTGACCAATCTAATAGCCTTCTATTACGGTGTGATTAGCTGGGTAGATGAGGGGAGAGTTGTTGTCTCTTGTCTGTTGTCCAGTTGTTTATCCGGACTTCAGCAAGGCTTTTGACACTGTCTCCCATAACATCCTTATAGGCAAGCTTAGGAAGTGTGGGTTAGATGAGTGGACAGTGAGAAGCATTGAGAACTGGCTGAATGACAGAGCTCAGAGGGTTGTGACTGGCAGTGAAAAGTCTAGCTGGAGGCCTGTAGCTAACAGTGTTCGCCACGGGTGAGTACTGGGTCCAGTCTTGTTCAACATCTTCATCAACTATGTGGATGAAGGGATAATAGAAAACTGGGAGGAGCTGTATCAGACTTGGCTGAAGCTGCAGGAATGATGGACAGCAGGATGCAAACTGTGCCTCCCAACAGTCTGAAATGGCTTTGGGTGCAGGAAGCTGCTCTAGGAGAAGGCTTTGGCAGGTCTGGTGGGCTTTTGCCAGGCCTAGAGGGAATATCTAACTTTAGAAAGACTAAAGGTCTTCTGGCTGCTCTTTAATATCAGTCTAAAAAAATAACAGCTTGGGAGACATCCCTTGTGCCAGATGGGCATAGGAACTCCCCTTCCCTAAGAAAACAGCACGTGGTGAAGCACTCCTGCAGTCTTGATGCAGGCAGGCAGGAACTTCCCAGCACTGGGCAACCCAGTCTTTTGGCAGAGATGGTGCTGTAACAGGTCTGGCTGTGAGTAAATGATATGGGGTTCTGGCTAATTTGGGATGTGGAGCTCTAGCTAAGCTGATGCCACTGTATTGGGCCATTCTGGATGTTTAAAATTTCTTTAAAAATGATACTCCTGGTATGTCTTCAATATTGCAGGAGCTGATTGCCTGGACACCAGAGAATGAAGCAGACTGAACAGATTTACCATTCAGTTAGACCTGAGTCACCTCCTTTTGTAACAGAAAAACAGAAGAGGCAGACTAAACAGTTCCCTTGAAGGTGGATTCAGCCCATAATAAAGGTAGTACCATATGCTTTAGCTCTACCACAAGGCAGAGAGCACTTAAAGCACAAGGAGCTATAAGGTCATATTTCATTAAAAAGAAAAGCTGTCCTTAATACCAGCCTCCCTACTCCCTCTTTTTGAAGAAACAAACCATTCCAAGATAAGAAAAAAGGGGTGTCATTTTAAAGGCAAAATTTTAAATGAAGACATTAAAGAGAAAAAGCAGACTTTGCTACAGTAGGCAGAAAAGTGCCTTAACACTGCAGTCAGTGATAATGGCAAAAATGGTCTAGCTTATAGCAGAAAGCAATCAAGAAGAACTGATGAGCATCATGCCCTTCATGAAGTAGTGTAAGTGCAGGGCATAACCCTGTATGCCTCTGGACAGAGGCTGTGAGAGATTGGGCTTTTTGAATTCCACAAGGTAGGAAAAATTTTTTGCTTCAGTATCTTGAAATAGTCAACAAAACATTGGAATAAACAAAAACAATCTTCAACCTATACAAAATACTATTCTGAGATGCATGCTTCCAGTGTACACAGAGATGATGTTTTATAAAAATAACATAATTCAAAATGCTTCATAATTTCTCCCCACCCCTGCTGTAGCCCATCAGTGTTTCTGGTTCAATTCCTGCAGTCACAATCCAGAATCAATTCAATGAGCTTTTGGTTTTAACACACTGACCAAAGGCTTGGTCTGGTAGATCCTTCTGGAGACAGGATATCTAGTGTAGAAAAGCCATCAGCCTGTCTTAGAAGTCATTGTTTTGCATCATTCCTAATTCACAGCATACATTTGCTCCCATTCAATTCCAACGTGAGAATAGCAGTAGAGGAACCCGAGAACAGTCAGTGTCACCCATGGCCAGCCTATAAATAGAAAGACAGACAACCCTAGTCAGAATAATTAATGGCTGCTTTGAGTAGAAAGTACTCTTGGGATAACCAACTTAAGACATTTCTAATTGATTTTATTAGCAATTCAGTCTCATAAGCAAGTAGAGCCAACCTACAGAATTTGACAGGAGAAATCTGGATTACCTAAGCTTCAGGGATGCCTGACCCCCTGCAGCACCAGCCTCTTCCATTTTCAGGGAACTGTATCAGGTTTATTCCTGCTCTGCACCTCCAAATGATACTTGTTGAGCTAAAGAGTTCAGTTTCAATCGTCTCCTTTGTAGTGGATTTGTCCATCAAAGTACCTTTGGATGAACCCATCAGACCCCATAGACTTAGAGAGATCTAGTTGAAGATATAACCTCTCCATAACACAATGCTCCAGCAAGAGCATTTTTTCTGAAGGTATGTTTACAAGGTATTTTGCAGGCGGGCTTTGTCCAGGCTTCAAGCTGCTGCCAGTCTGGAGAATGTTTAATCATGCTTAATGTCCCATTGAGCTTTAGCTTAACAACCTGTCCTCAGCAGGGCTCCCTGCCTTGAGCTCTTGCACTTCTGGGGACTGCATATTCTGGGACCCTTCCTCTGTACTCCAAGAGCCTCAGCAGCATATAACACTTCACTCAGGGACAGGTCCAGAAAAAGTCAGTCCCCTGTGAAGAGCTGTGTGCTTGTTTATGAATCTCTAATTGTTCTGGCCTTGATTTGTGGCAAAAAAGTCATAACCTGAATGGTTTTCATGGTGACACAAATATTAATTACTTGCAATCACAACACCATAAAGCAAAATTATACTTTTTTGTTTAATTATTTGTTTCACAAAACAAATTGCTGAGGTATTTCTAAAGGGATTTTTAACATTGAAATAGTCCGGGTTTTTTCTTTGGTGATATTAGGCTACTGTAGATTGGGTTTCACCTTCAATAGCAAACTAAAGCCCAGCTGTGCTTTTGTCTCTGATAAAACTGTATGAAAAGCATGCCAATAAATGTAATAAAAACATACCTCTTCTGGCAGCAATACTGTGGTGAGTGCTTTATACAGACAGAGCATTTTTAAATACTTTAAAGCTCTGGCACACAGAAAATATGCCAACAGTAGTCTTCACTCTGACTTGCTTGTTATCCCCAGGCAATATAAGAGAGATCTTGTCAAAATACATAGGTATGCACTGGAAATCTTTCCTAGATGCCATAGATTTATGATAAGATTTCTGTGTAGTGCCCACAACTTGGGTTCACAGAGCTCTCGTGCTGCTGTAATCAGGCTTGTGGTAATCCTCCTACTGGAACCTACGGAGTCTCTCCTGTACAGCAACAGGAGCCAAGGGTTGCATTCAGATTACCTCCTCCTGATCTAATTAAGATGGAAAGGAAGGAGGAAGAAAAAGTGACCCACTATGGGTGAGGGAAAAGGGGAATTTTTTTATATTTAATCTTGCTACAGCTATTCTAGGAGGAGCTGCACAGAGCCTAAAGCATTTCTTGCTGCATGGGTGGGAGGTAGCCAGCCCTGAGCCAGGGTGAAAGAGAGGGCATCTCTGCCTTGCGGGCTCCTTCTCACCGTACAGGAACCACGTGCTCCGCTGCTGGGCTTGGAGAAAGGCATGTGGTGCTTCTGCTGTAAGTGAGCAGTCTTAAAACTGGCAGTCTTTCTGCCACAACTGCAAGTAGGAAAGGAAAAGAAAACCAAACACAGTTTTCAGATTAAGAAAGGGTTAACCTGAAAATTGGAAGCAAACTTCCTTCTCCTCAGAGGTCCATAGCTGAGAGCTACACACAGCTAATGTGAAATCAGAGCCCACAAAACATGAAATCTCCATGTTTGTTTACTTATTTTTAGAACAGACAAAAGCTTTCAAAAGCATTCTTGTAAATAAATTTGCATCTTCATCTAGGAGCAAGGCAAAATAGCTACCTCTTCAGTGTTGTGTTATGCAAAGAAAACATTTGAGAGTAGTATGTCTGGGTTGGTGAGCATAAGGACAGCACTGTGCTTAATGAATCATTACCTACTGGGGTATTCCCAGTACAACCTCTTTAAATACACTGTGAAGGATTACGGAAAAGTAACACTTGCAAAGATTTTAGGGCATTTTCCACTTGTAATTATTTGCTGAGGGCATTAGAGATGCCAGTCAAAACATCAGAGCCATGAGCATCCTTTCCTTACAGCTGCAAGATGAAATAGGACAGTAAAGAGCTAGCTCCCCAGAAGGACATGAACATCCCAAAGGCAGAGCTGGAATGCTGCTGCTGCCTGGCAGGATCCTGAGGTGAGCATCTGTCCTGCTGAGCAGAGAGATACCTATGTTATATAGAGAGAGACTTGGTGAGCAGAACAGTGAATTAACTTCCTCTCTAACAGAGCTTCAATTCCAGAAGAATTTCTGTAACAGTCTAATTTGGGTTCTTGGATGTTGGTTTGTATGTCAGCCTTTTTGCATACAACAAAATTCCTTCTCTAGTCTTTTAGTGCTAGTGAGCTCTTAAGAAATCATGGCTATATACTCTCAAAAGAAAAGGATTTAAACCAGGGATTCAGACAGGTATCATCAGTCACCAGCAAGCAAACATTTGGGTAAAAAGATGAAGTACTATAATTTATTTCCCCAACCTTATTTCTGGCTAAGGTACCCTGGAATGGTTATGAATATAAGATGCTTAAATGATCATAAAATAATTATCTTTAAAATGTGAAGAATTACTTAAGGATGAATTATTCAGAGTCTTCTTTCTACCTGCAACACAATTTTAAATCTACAATCTTTCCTTGTCATCCTCAGAAACACTTAAGTTCCCAGACACTTGCAGCAATTCTGTGGTGCTACTTTGTCCCTTCACAGCATTATGAATAAGCAAAAAAGCAGATTGTGTGACAAATTTAACCACTATTTACAACCAGCTACGCTAGCAATAAACAAACTGTAACTTCTTATCAGAGAGCTCTTGTACCTGCTGTAGAATGAGAATTATATTACCTTAGAGTTTAATGCAGTAAGAGAAGGGCTGAGACCACATTGGCAATTCACAGGAACACTGCATTTGAGTTAATTGCTGTATCATTGTAAAGCTAGCACTACAGGTGAGGCCACTGAACCAAGTTCTCAACAGAAATCCAAACATCTTGAGGGCTGGAAGTGCATAGATGAGGTAACCAGGCAATCTTGCCATTGCTTTCTAAGCCATAGCAATTCATTAAGGATTGGCATTTTTAATGCCACTGGTCTCAGGCTGTATGAAGTTTCTGTCCTTCTGTTTGTGTCTGGTCTTCACAGCATTGCCAAAGGGCAAAGTAAAGGCCTGATGCAGAGTTAAAGCATGCAGCTCTGGAAGAACAGTGGTGCCTGAAGGTGCTGATGAGCCAACAGAAAACATTAACAATGAACAATCTCATCAAACTGGAGGCATATCACACAAAATGTGATTGTTGCATGCAAGTTATCTGGAGGAAAAGGGCCATACAAGTTTGACTTTGGTTGACTAGTTTTTGATATAACAATTGTTTTACTTCTCACCTGTGTAAACTGACCTGACCCTGCTGCAGCCCATATAATGATAGCAACTAAACAGAAAAATTACCAGTAAAATAATTCAATTAGAGATAGCATGACTTGATGCACAGTTCCACTTGATGCTCTCTGTTCCACCTACTATTCAATGTAATAAAAGCAGTGCTGCAAACCTTTAACAAGACTGCTGGTAGTGCTAACACACATATCTTGCTCAAAACCAACACACACACCTCTCCAAAAGAAACTAGTGACCCATTTCTATACCTCAGCTCTGTAGTTTTCAACTAGTTTCTTGTTGCCTTGCCCAGGTGTACAATGAAGTGACACAGCAGTGATTCACAGCCTTGATCATGTTTGCTGTTGAGCAGGAACAGATGAATTTAAGTCAGCAGTACAGCCCTAGACTAAACAACATGACCTTAGCCTGAGGGCAGTGAGGGGTGGATTTGCTCAGCATCCTCACCAGAAGCTGGCTAGGCCCTACGTGGAAGGCACCAGCAGGGTCTCATTGGCCTGACCAGACTTAGCAGGCACTTCCAGGGTATTCCATTTACACACAGACCATATGCATACTGTCTCTGATTGCTACTTGACTTCCCAGCTCCACCTTGGTCCTGTCGCATCACCATGGCCTTGCCCAGCCCTTGCTGGCCCCTTGGCCGACTCTGGGTTGATGCCTGTGGATAGTCTTTGTCCCATGCTGAGGCATGTTGGCAAGGACAGGATCCTACCAGCCTTGCTGCCTCCCTGTTCCTCCTTCCTGGTAGAGCAGCCTCCAAGGCAAAGATTAGGCTTCAGCCCCAGCCACTGTGGGATTTATCCTAGTGCTAATTTCTCATCTCATGGGTAAGAAATATAATGAGAACTGGCTACGAAGAAGTAATTTCCATCTGTAAATGGGATAGCAAGCACAAAGGGAGAAATGAGAACACATTTCCATATGCACAGTCCCTGCTAAACAATCACCCCTGCAAACCTCTCCACAGTGTTGCATGTATCATGCTGCCTTCTTTACAGAATCAGCCACACAATCAGAATAATTAATTAATCTAGGCATCATCACATCAGCTCAGAGGATCCAAAACAACAGCTGGATCTGATTTGTTTTATTTCAGAGATCACAGGTCATGCACAATGGTGTGGCCACACAGATCAGTTTTATTAAATACAATTTGGGGCTAATTAATGAATGCTGCATCTCAAGTAGGCCCAGACCACAATCCAACATCTTTGTTTACAGTCACTACATGTTTAAACAACACTTTCTTATATCTCCCTTTTAAAAGTAAATCACCAAGGCACAGGAAGTAACTCACCTGAGGAAGAAAGCACAGTGGCTATAGAGGGCTAGCCAGGCATTGGCAAAGCTGGCATGGAAGCAGGATGGAGCACTGGGCTAGCAGAGCAGCACAAAGAGCAGCCTGGCCCTCTGGGCATACAGTGCCTCAGCACATGATGGCAAGAACATGAGACAAGGAACAGCTCTACAGGTGATGGGTCAAAGGTCCTGTTTCACTATTAGCATCATTCCTCATGTCACCAATATGGTCACTAAATAACCCAATGGTAACTGGGCTATGCAGCTGTTATTTTTGCCATGGCATAAGAAATGTGAAAAATGGTACATTTTAAATCCTTAGGTGAACAAAATATCTTGCTAGATATGATCCACTTAGATGGGTGTGGTAATTGGCTGAAGGAAAACTAGCTACCAATGCTACTAGCTACTACCAGCTGTGATTTTGTAGGGGATGCAGTAAAAATGGGCTTAATTGCCAGTGCAACACAGGTTTTACTGCAATAAAGATAGGTGCTATTTAATTATTTTCTTCAATAAATGGCATCATGAAGTAAAATTTGCATCTTAACAAACAGCTTAGCTCATACAGTAATGGGCATAGAGCTCCATGACAGTGTCATCACCAGTCAACATCAGGCTCAATGGAAAAGATGCCTTAGAAACAACAGAATGATCTTGCTGCCACTAGGAAAGGCCTTAAACACTACCTGCTGTGACAGGGTCTGGGATTTTACAGTCCAGCATAAAGCAGCAAGATGACATCAAATGCCCTAGTAAAGCTTTATGTCCCTTACAACTAAGCTGCACACACCAGGTAACAGGATAAGACTGCCCTCTGTGCAAGTATGGCCCCAAGCATATGAATTGAGAATGCAGACCCAATCACCAGCTAGACAGAAATCCCTTCATGTTTTTTACCTCTTTGCAAAGTGGTCCTCCAAAAAAGTCCCATCCTTATGCCAGACATTCTTTAGGAAGTCATTAATCCTTGAGTAATTTGGCATCTTGAAGTTACTCTGCATCCCTCAGGGCTAACCTCTTCTAAATGCAGTGGACCAGAGCTTAATTACTGTGGTTCTCACTCTAACTAGAGCTAGCCTCTGTCCCTTACACCAAGAGGGAGCCATCTGTAATCTTCCCCCAGGCAGCATAGTTCATTACATGCTGCTGTCAAGTATTAAATAGCTTTTGGCTCTTTTAGACTTTTTTTGGTTTTGTTTTGCAGCATGACACAGAATAAAAGACAATGTGCATTGAACTGTTTATGTGACAAAAGGCATGACTGCTACTACACAAGTTAAAGCAGCTCAATAGCTGAAAACAGCAGCTTCCTGCAGAGAATTGATGTGACAAAACTTGGACTAATTTTTGGAGTGAGGCAATAGATTTTCAGCCCAGTATAGAGCAGCAAGTGTATCAAATGCAGGCTGGGTAAAATCCAGCATGCAGCTTACCACAAATTAGCTTTTGTGAGATGGTCTCTTCACTTGGAGAAGATTTCTTAAGAACAACACCTTGATGGTGTTTCCTAAGGCTATATAACTGCATGTGAAAGAAATGAGGCTGACTGCAGTAAATGTAAGCCCTTACTAAATATTTAATTTGACATAATAAGGCTCAGATTTACTACTGTGGTCTTTGTAGAAAAATAAGTTTACCTGAGAAAAGAAGATCCAGACATTTAAATCTGGTACTGACAGAAGGGTGGGGATTTTGCCACCAACCTTAATGGAAATAGGACCAAGTTGCTGGGACATAATGCTCCTTGTTGTATGGTGACAAGCACTCCCAGCAACTCAGGCAGAATGTAAAAGCACTTAATGATTTGCAGATCTTGGCTTGAGAGTAACAGAAATATTGATGCCTACCTCACCTTGGAAATAAAGCATTTGCTTGTGACAACTACTGAAGGATTCCACATTTATGAATACATGACAAATCTTTCTCTCATAATTCCACTCCCCCACCCTGCCCTGGCCAACCCTCCAAGCTATCCTCCACACCTTCCCATCTGAGAAAAGGAATACATTTAATATTTTAATAAATAGCAATACATGAGTATTAAAATTATATATATCTCTAGTAAAACAGTTGGAGGACAGGAAAGTAAACAGAACTTATCTACTTCAGTGAAAAAAAAGATGACACAATTTTGTCTAGACAGATCAAAATCCTTCTTCTATAAAATGAAATTGTTTCCCAGACCTCTATAAAGTGTTAGATCTCCTACTCTAACTTTCACAAAAAGCATTTAAAAAATAGAAAGTGACACTTGTGTCTACTCTGAGTCTGTAAATTTCACTTGAACAAATTTTGCTATAATTCCTCCATCTATCAACCTTTTCAGTGCAGCATTTGGTTACCTTACAGCTACCAACTACTTTACCTGCATGATCATTCTGACCGTGGAAGCTCTGTCACCCTTTCATCATCCCCACTGTTCATCTCCAAAACCTGTCAAGCTCTGCTATATGCCTTCTCATCTGGGGGGAAGGCTGCAGGGACTGCATAGCTCAATAGTAGCCTGAATGTTAATACCACAGGGTTTAACAACTGCCTGTATGTGAATACTGTGGTGTGCAAAAGAAGTTCCATTCAGGACTGACAAACATGGCAGAGTAAAGAAAAAGAAAGTCCAAATAAAGTAACAGTAAAAGGAACAAAACTGTGGCAGGGATAGGAACAAACAGCTGAAAGTTTTCTATAGAGTAGACAGATACCATAAGAGGAACAACTGTCTGAAAAGCAGGCCCATATAGCAAAGCTGTCATGCTGAAATCAATGACAAAGATTGGTGCAAAATTACACAACCTAAGAATGGGGAGAGCACAAGGACAAACACTACTTTCCATATTGTGCAGACAGAAGTCTGCTTTGCTGACTCAGAGCTATGCAATAAATCCATACATGCTTGAGCCTTATGCTTACAACTGATAAATGCAATACCTTTATGAACTTGCATATGGGAGACTCAAGCATTGCAGAAACCCAACCCAGAACTGGATGAGCCTCCAAGCCAGATGCTACTTTTGTAGTTTTTTTGCACTTGCTTCCAAATCACATCATAGACAAGTTTGCATCTGTCAAGACGTGGGCACAGCACAGCCTTGTACAATCAGAAAGTGTGCCCAAGAATGGACAATGCTCCAGGGTTTTTTAATGCTGCTTAGTCTGATGGTTTCATTGGACTGCCATTGAGACAACACTCTCTCTTACACTGTAATTGTCAGCTCAGAGATAGTAAGGCTGGATTTTGTTCCCTCTCTCTCCTCTGTCAACATACAGTTAATGTTTAAGTGCACTATATTTAGCATATAAGTGAACCAAATTTCATCTATTTTATTGCTATGCTACTGAAGCCTTGTGAGATCCTTCTGCACCTAGTCACACTTGCCTCATGTCTTTTTTACCATTAATACTCAGTATCATCAGCAAAGTTTAGCACAGGATGTGTGCAGAGAAGTAATATGTGCCTACCAGGTACCTTGCAAAGATTTCTTCTTCCCCAAAAGCAGAGAGAGAATAGGACAAAGTCAGAGTCACTTTTCTTTTATATTCCATTCAGCTCTTGAGGAAGCCAAGTGGCAACTGCTCTGGGCAGCATCTCTGCCTAGAACAGAGTGCACAACGTTAAGGCTCTGTCCTGCAGTCCTGACACAGCTTCAGATCAGTCTCCATAAATAACTTAAACAACATTTACATATCAAAAACAACTGCCCTCATTAACTTGAGCAGGAATTTCTGAGTAAGAAAAAAGTGATTGGACAATTGCCATACAAAGAAGGCCAAATCCTGACAAAGGCAGTAGTTCCTCACGTCCAGGCACACACCTAGATCCTCCCCATACTTCACTTCTCCTTTCCTCATCTCTGACCAGACCAAATGTCAAGTCCTGCCTCTACCCTTTCACAGAAAACTGCCAACTTGGTTTTATGTATTTCTGCCCCACATTTAGGGATGCCTAAAGTGTTTTGGCTGAGACTTTTCAGGCTTTCCTTCAGGCTTTGTAGGTTTTGCTGAACACAGAAATATCTCACCACAAACAAAGAGGCTCAGGAACCCAGACAGAACTGAAAGATGGCTCTTAGCAAAGACAAAAGGGCCTTTCAGGAACTGTCACAAAAGCGTACAAAACAACCTCTACCCAAGACTGTTTTCTAAGACTTAACATGGAAAAATGTATTTTCCATTCCTGAGAAAAAGAGGTCATTTCTGTTACTGTTATGAATTCATACACATTAGTTCAGTTCCCACTTTGGATGGACTCCGCAGCCCGGCACGTGGCATGCTGGTGCAGAGCAGGGAAAAGACCTTCTTCCAGTTCCACATTAGGAGGATTTTTCCTCTGTGTGATTTTACATGGTAAGTCCAGATTGTTGATCAGCCACCCACAGCTGATAGTCACCTTTCCAAAATCCTCTTTAATACTTAATTCAGCATTTTAGAATGTTAAGCCAAGTCCATGCAGCAGGAGACCATGTGTGAAGAAGATAAAATGGAACACTTAACAAAAACCAGCCTCCCCATGTCCGTGACAACTCTTAACTGAAAGACTTGAAACAATAATGTCTGGCACTGAAATACAGCTCCAACATCAAAGTGCTTTACAGACCCCATGTACACTGCAATAAAAGACTCAGGGAATATAAAATGCTCCTCTGTCAGGACGACCGTGTCAGTAATTCTGGTTTAAATACTGCATGTCAGGAGACTTCTACCAAACTGCCTGAGGGCTTACTCCTAATCTCACAGATTCCCTGGAAAAATCTTTCAGACTCTGTAACTAACTGAGCAGTTGTTGTGTGCAAAACTTAGCATCCCACCGATTCAGACAGAGCATCCAAATGGACATGAACATGCCCAATATGCAAACCTAGGAGCAGCAAGCAGCCAGAGGCTCTCACTGAAACTTGTTTCCATGGCAGATGTGAGGAATCTTAGAGACAGAGGAGGTGCAGGCACAAGATGTAATGCAGCAGAAGACTTAAACAGAGCAATGGAAGGAGAAACAAAACCTATTCCAGTGCTCATCCACCTTCACAGTAAAGAAGTTCTTTCTCATGTTTAGGTGGAACTTCCTGTGTTCCAGTTTGTGCCTGTTGCCTCGTGTCCTATTGCTTGGTACTATCAAGAAGAGCACGTTACTGACTGATGGACAACTTGTTGTCCACAAAGACCCACAGGTCCTTCTCTACAGAGCACCTTTTCAGCAGGTCACCCCCAGCCTGTATTGGTGCGTGCGTTATTCCTTCCCAGGTGCAGGACCCTGCACTTGCCTTTGTTAAATTTCAGAAGGTTCCTCTCTGCCTATCTCTACAGCCTATCAAGATCCTTCTGGATGGCAGCACAGCACTCTGGGGTATCAGCCCCTCCTCCTAGTATTGTATCATCAGCAAACTTGCTGAGGAGGCACTCTATTCCTTCCTCCAGGTCACTGATGAATGGGTTGAACAATACTAGCTCCAGTGTTGACCCCTGGGGGACACCACTAGTTACAGGTCTCCAGTCAGCCTCCCTGCCATGGATCACAACCCTCTGAGACTAGCCATTCAGCCAGCTCTCAATCCACCCCACTGTCCACTCATCCAGCCCACGCTTCCTGAGCTTGTCTATGAGGATATTGTGAGAGACAGTGTCAGAAGCCTTGCTGAGGTCCAGGTAGACCACATCTACTTCTCTCCACTTGTCTATCCATCCAATTATCCCCTCATAGAAGGCAATCAGGTGTGTTAAGCATGACTTCCCTTTGATGAATCCATGCTGACTGTTCCTGATCACCTTCTTATCTTCCACATGCTTAGAGACGGCCACCAGGATGAGCAGTTCCATCACCTTTCCAGGGACTGAAGTGAGGCTGACTGGCCTGTAATGGTGTATAAAGTCACTATCTACTGTTACTGTCCCCTAATTTTCAATTAAGCCCATTTATGATAACAGGACTCACTACATTTTCTGCTAAATTTAATTTAAAAAAAATTCAAAACTACTTTAAAAAGTAATGTACAGAGAAAAGCAACATGGGTTTATTTATACCAAGGAAGAGTGACTCAGCTGGATCACAGTATCTGAAGGTTAGGTTTGAGGAACTACAATATGAATTACAGCAACAGGAAGAAAGCTGTACAATTTAAATGTGAGGAGATCTATCCAGCTTGTCAGCACTGAACAGCTGATCTTGACATTCTACAGTATATTTTAAAACAGCAAGTTGATTTCCCAATGTAACAGTATTCATAGTTACAGTATTTGCCAAGCATAAGAACCACAAATAAAAAATATTAATTGCCTCCTCCCCTTCCCACATTCTGAAAAGCACTTAATTGAATCATTTCCTAAATTTTTAATGCAACTTTTTCATTTTTTATTTCAAGAAAGAGTAATAAAGCTCTGAGTGTTGATGCTAAGCAAAATCTTTGTTTGCTTCACACAATCTGTCTTATGACTTGCAAGGGTGTAATAATCTTTCTATATTCAGATCAGGAGCAATGTCCAAACATTGTTTTAACCTTGAAGCTCTGAGAAATCAAAAAGCTCATGTCCTCTTTCCAGTGGTAAAAAGCACCTGTCCTACTCCTATTGGATTACAAGATACTAAAAAATCATCCCATTTTTAACATCTGGCCTCCACTTATCACCACATTAGAATTACAAGGTAGTTTTAGCAGGTAAAAAACGATGACCTCAAAATCCTGAAGATAAGTAAACTCTGCTTTCACTGTACAGACCTCTGGCACAAGTAGACAGTAACGTATGTTCCCTCCTGCATCTAATAGGGGATGGAGGATCTTCCTGGTCTTTCTTTTGCTATTAATATATTTATAGAAACTTTTCTTATTATCTTTTACTATGGAGGCCAGGTTGATTTCTAACTGAGCTTTGGACCTTCTAATTCTCTCCCTGCATAGCTTCACAACAGTTTGTAGTCGTCATGAGTAGCCTGCCCTTCCTCCAAAGGAGATAAACTCTCCTTCATTCCCTGAGTGCCAGCCAGAGCTCCCTGTTCAGCCAGGCTTGTCTTCTATGCTGCTGGCTTGCCTTACAGCCCATGAGTACACACAAGAGAGCACTTAATCATATTTACTGCTTTTGAAATATACCTAGCAATCCTAAAGAGTGAAACAGTATTGCTTTTCTTTCTCTGATAAGACACTTTTAAATCAAGAACTGTAATAAAAATATTTTGTATTGAGAAAAAATATGCCCAAGCACACAAGCAGGGTGAAGTGTAAGGCAACAGACAGGATAAAAGATCTCTCTCCTTCTCAGTTTAGATCTTTTGTTGTATTAATTACATTAATTACATATTCAAGGGGATTTTAATGGATGCCACACCAAAAGAAATAACTTCAATTACTTTAATTAGTTTTCCTTCAAAAGTACATATGAAAATGAGAAATAGGAATGATGAAACTGATTTCCATATACTTGCCTCTTAGTCTTCAAGGACTATAGGTTTCTCTCTCTCCATTTTCTTTTTCCTTTCAGTTTGTGTTTTTCTTTCCTTTTTTTTTTTATATATCTACTGCATGGAACAGATTGTCTCAAAAAGAACTGCATTCTCCTATGTCACTGTCAGGGATATTGTATTCCAGTAAAACCAACAGATTAATTAGTGAACTGGCAATTCATTCTCTGACTATAGCTCTTGTCCACCTACTGGTAAGTTAATGAATCAGTACTAGAAATCACCTGCTTTTAACTGGGACACTTACCGTCAGAAAACCTAAGGTCAAACCAGGAAGACAATGCTGAAGGGTTTTTTTTCCCCCCAATGTTTTCCTCTCCATAGCTGTATATTTTTCTTTTCTGTGATAATTATACTGATCTTTTTAATGCATAAATACACCAAGTTTTGATTATAACTTGGAGAAAACAAATCTCATTATTCAATAAAAATACACCATGTATATATATTTTAATGCCCTACTTCTGAATATCCTGCCTGGACGCTTGTGGGAGGAACATGTCAAGCAAGCCTTTCCAACAGCCTTTGACAAGACATTTTAATGAGAAAGGTAGCAGTCAATGCAATACTGCTGCCTTAACAAACCAAAACTGTTTCTGCCACATCAAAAAAAGAAGTTTTTTGCTACAATTTTTAGTGCACTACTTTCTGTTAAAGAAAAATGCACGTTGGTGCTGATGAGTGTGCTGGTTCATCAAAGGGGCCTGGAGGGCAGCTAAGGGCTGCAGCAGAGTGATTTTGACCCCTGAAATACTCACTAATGAGTTATCACAGCTCCTCTGCTTTGAGACTACAGACTAGCTAGCTTTGCAGCGTCTCCAAGTTCTTTGTTTCTTTAAAAGCCTGATGCCTTCATGAACATTTTGCTCTCCAGCAGGCACAGCTCTGGCTGCCGCTGTGTGATCCTAAGGCAGTCTGCTGCTAGCCGTGCTGCCAAAATGCACTTATGGACACATGCTGCTTGTGGTTTTTCCTTGATCTGCTGCACATGCACCTGCTGCCAGCATGGGCTTACTGACCAGGTCATTACTTGGTTTTGGCTGTTTTGTAGCCACTGTTAAACTGATTCTTTGCATTAGGAGGTAGGGACAAGAGCTGCCTCTGAGAAGGATTACCACTTCATATTTTAATTAAATATTTGTATGCAGATTGCAACAAAAGAACACAGCTCTCTGCCAGAAAATTAGCAAAGTGAGGATAACAAGATATAAGAATCAGAGAGAATGCAGTGAGCTTCAGACTAGCTGAAATCCTTCTGCATCAAATGATTGTTTAATGCCTTAAGTAGGCAAGGAATCATTCAGCTACTTCAGTAGGATCTGAAGGCACACAGTGCAAACACTCACCACCCAACAGTGGCATTGTAGGGTATGAGATGATAGTAAGAAACGAGTTATGGACAGATATAGTTATATTGTACCATATGCCTGGAACTGGACCAATGTCTAATCTTATATCTTTTAGAGGGCTACTAGAAACTGGTATATTTTGCTACAGGCTAAATATGACCAGCTGTAAAACACTGAATTGTTTGCCATAGGTTAAAGATCCTTAAAGAAGGATTGCAGTCGGAGGAAGACTACAGGTGAACTGCTGGTTTTGCAGCCTACTGTCTCCATCCAGGGCTTCCAATTCTTTGTAATACTGACCAAACTTCTCTCCCTTTGAAGAATCTGATGCTGAACTTGCAGGAAGAAATGTTCAAACTTAACTCACAGAAGCGTGCTGCAGCAGGAGCCCACTGAAACATTCTGGATTCAACACAAGGTATTTATATACTAGTAGCTGGCTGAGAAGTTTTCTGACCAAAAATGTACTGACACTGACTCTGCAACACTGGACAGGGATAGCCAAACTTGTATGAAGCTTCTGTCTCTATTTCTTTCATAAAATATCCCCAAATTTGAAGAAGGAGAATATTTTACTATTTCCTAGAAGAGAAAAAGAAAATATTGCTGCCCCAAAAATCTTCTTTTGAAATGCAAGCTAAGACTTTATCCTTCTATTTAAAAAATTCAAGTCTAACTGAACTTTAAACCTAGGGTAAACACATGTCCCTGGACCCTATCTGACAGTTCAGGAAAAGTAGCTGATTTTTGACTGGTTTTATCCCATATTATGACAGGAAATAGTTTGGATGCTCAGTACCTCCCTGAGACAGGAAAACCATTTCCCATCCTGCTCTGGTTTTCAAGAGAGACTTTGTTGGATGAGGATGTGTCTATTACAAGACATTGGCCAAAGGTTGCCCATTTGAACTGAAAGAGTACCTACTGCCTATCAGGAACAGGAAAATTCAGGACTATTACCTCCAGCCCTATGCTATCCCAAAAAGTCCAGATAACTGCTACAAATCTGTTCGACTGTGTCCAGGCCAAGTCACAGAATCACAGAACAGCCCCAGTTGGAAGGGACCTTAAAGATCATCTAGTTCCAATCCCCCTGCCATGGCAGGGACACCACACACTAGACCAGGTTGCCCAGGGCCACATCCAGTCTGGCACTGAACACTGCTAGGGAGGGGGCATCCACCACCTCTCTGGGTAACCTGTTCCAGTGCCTCACCACCCTCTGGGTAAAGAACCTCCTTCTAATTTCTAGTCTAAATTTCCCCCTCTTCAGCTGGCAACCATTCCCCCTTGTCCTGTTGCAATCTGACCAGCTGAAAAGTCTCTCCCCTTCTCTTGTAATCCTCCTTTAGGTATTGAAAGGCTGCTATAAGATACCCTTGAAGCCTTCGCTTTTCCAGGGTGGACAACCCCAACTCCTTCAGTCTATCCTCGTAGGGGAGGTGCTCCAGTCCTCTGATCATTTTTGTGGCCCTCCTCTGGACTTGCTCCAACAGGTCCACATCCTCTCTATGCTGAGGACCCCAGAACCGGATGTAGTACTCCAGATAGGGCCTCAGAAGGGCAGAGCAGAGGGGCAGAATCACTTCCCTAGACCTGCTGGTCATGCCTCTCCTGATGCAGCCCAGGATACGTTTGGCTTTCTGGGCTGTGAGTATACATTGGTGCCCCATATCCAGCTTATCATCTATCATGACCCCCAAGTCCTTCTCTGCACAGCTGCTTTCAACAAGTTCCTCTCCCAATCTGTACTTATACCTTGGATTACCCCTACCCAGATGCAGGACCTTACGCTTCGGACTTATTAAACTTCATCTGATTCTCACAGGCCCACTTTTTGAGTTTGTCCAGGTCCCTCTGGATGGCATCCCTCCCTTCTGGCATATCAACCACACCACTCAGCTCCGTGTCATAATCATTTGCTACTGCTGCAAAGGTGGCTCCAAGAAGCCAAGCAGTTGGTGCTTGCCAAAGCAGAGAGAATGAAGTGTTGCAACTGTGCTATCTGACTGATCATGCAGTTCTTTCAAAGCTGTTCCTTACTCACTTCTTGTACATCACAGCCCTAATCAAGAAGTTTTTGCAGTGCTTGCTTCCATCAAGGATAAAAAAACCATGACTTTCAGAAGCAACCTGTTAGCACTGTCCTTGCATTAGCAGATTATCATGAAGAAATGGGCTCAAGCTGTTAAAGATGGACAAGTACCTCTTCAAAAAATAAATGTGAGAATTCCTGCTTAGTGACATTCACAGTGCTGTGTTAAGCATGAATAGAAAGAAGCCTTCAGCTTGCAGCTATGCCATTTCCACTCCATCCCCCAGCAGAAGCTTGGGTGTGAGGATTCCTCACAAAGGACTGAAAATCCTTCAAGTTCTTCTAAATAGCTCTAGCAGCAAAAATAAAAGTAATAATAAGATTTACAATAGGTGTACAGGCTTGCAGCTTTAACAGGTCTTTTATATTTGCTTTAACATGTCTTTTATATTTACAGACCTTTAGACTCTAACACACTGTATTTTCAGTGGAGACAAGACGTAGTAGGACTTGCTCCCACCAGTTGCAGTGCAGTGACAAAAGAGCAACAGGGTAATGCACTAACTCCCAGCTTTACTGTGTTTCCAGAAAGTGAGACTGCCTCTCTGCATGGCATGACTGACTGTATAAGCAATCACCTACGTGCACACTGAACTGAGCTCTGATGAATGGGGGGTAACAGAACATTAGGGAACCCCTGATACAGCCCATTATTACAGTACAGGCCCAGTGCTGCAATCCACAAGCACGCAGGTGAACGCACGACCAATGTGCTCATCACCTGAGGCTTTTCTCCTTCCTGTCCTAAGGATGTACTTCTATCACCTTAATAGAAGAGCTGACCTTAAGAGAAAACAGGAAGAGAAATAGCTATGAAAGACAGCCAAAGGCACACACAAGTTTCCTGTGCAGTGGTGCTACTCACAGCCAGCTGCTTATGATAAGCATCAGCACTCTCATCTGCTCATGAGTCAGCTGCACCTGCTCCCCATCACCTTCCTGGAGGATACTAACACAGCAGCACCATGCTCAGCAGCCCTTCTCAGCATCCAGCTGTTTGCAGTAGGACTTAGCCCACAGGATATGCACTGCATGTCAACCAGTATGCTCTGCTAAAAATAAGCACGCCTCATATTTGTGCCTATATTGTTCATTTTCTTCATGTGCAGGAGACACTGAACAGCTACCTCACTAGAGCATCACACCTAAACAAAATCAGATTTGAGCAGAATTAGTAAAGAGAGTTGTGAGAATATTTTAGGAATATTTAGGTTTTGAGGATTCAGTAGGTAATACTTTGCGTAGTCCTGAACCAATGTTTCAGTTTAAGTGCATTTCTACAAAGGTGCATACACAGAAACCACATCTGACTCTGCTATTCAACCCTAAAGCTTCTCTTCTTTCAATTCTTAGACCATGCAGTACTATTAACTGAAGCAAATGGGAATAATTTAAGAATCCCATGTGGGATTTCCACACAAGAATAATTCATGTGCATATTACAGTTCTTAAGGCATGACCCATTCCATACATCAATGGTTTCAATGTGAAAAGTCTTAGCAGGTAACAGGTTTTTGTACTTTCTGCCCACCCTAGTGATAAGGAATTTACCATCAATCCAGTAGTCATGATAAATCTGATGTCCTGTTGCTTATTAATTATCAACTCGACAAGCCACTTAAGCAGGAAAGAAATGTACAGCAGGCTTCTTCCAGCTAGCCTCTTTATTTGGTTTAACAAATGGCTGCAGTTTACAACACATCACATTGAGCAAACCAGGCAGTATTCCTGACTGCAGCAATGTGTGAAACACACCCTTGCATCTAACTTAGGCATATTGGTTCTGGCACTGTGAAGTCTTCCTTCATTCCAGGAAGCCAGATGGTCTAAGGAGGTCGTTTTAGGTGACTGCAAGAAACCATACCACCCCTACGTAGCCCTCTCCAGAGCAATTCCCTGTCTACAGTATACCAACAAAGCCACAGGTGAGCCCTCAACCTCAAACAAAAGCAATTTTGCCTTTTAATGTGACCTGGCTCCACTGGATACCACCATATTTCATAGCAGAGAGACTGATCTTGAAATTTTTAAACTGACCTCATATTTGACTGTCCATTTTAATCATAGAATAGAATCATAGAATTGTCAGAGTTGGAAGGGACCTCAAAGGTCATCTAGCTCCAACCCCCCTGCCTGACAAGGACACCATCCACGAGATCAGGTTGCCCAGGGCCCCATCAAGCCTTGTCTTAAAAACTTCCAGGGATGAGGCTTCCACAACCTCTCTGGGCAACCTGTTCCACTGTCTAACCACCCTCATAGTGAAGAACTTATTTTGGAGGCCATCTTTTACATGGATTCCTGCCATCACTGACACAGTGGAACTCTCACTTCCATCATTCAATCTTGCAATTTTAGACACAGTAGCACAAAGTAGTTATCTATACTCATCTGAGCTGTGGACCCAGTCAGATACCTGTGTGTCCAGTTTGACATAGGCTTCATCTGCACAACTTTAAAGTTAAATTGAGCTCAAATAAGATACTGCCTTCTTAACTTTACTTGTTTCAAAGTTGCCCTGCAGAATTTGAGTACTGAAAAGAGGAAAAACAGAACAGGCTATCTATGTCCCTTTTTTGGCTCTGCAGCAGCCATACCAAGGAGCTAAAACTTTCTGATACCTCAGTGTTTCCTCTTCCATGAAATTCAAAATAAAATTTATCAATTTCATTGGATATTGTAAGAATTTTTGCCCCAGTTATAGGTTTTGTGTTCTTGGCATGCAGAATGAATGGAAATGTAAAGGTATAAACATCTCACTACAGTCAGCTACATATACTATGGTCCATACACAGATTACCGTTCCTGAAAGACTCCCAAGTTACCATTGCTCCTATCAGTCTGACAATTCTAATTTGATTTTTGTTCTGGAGCTCTCTTTCCAGAGGATAAAATGGCAATGATCACAAAACATTGATAACATGCCTATTAAAAAGCAGATCTCACTATTTTTCTCATTTGTATGGCAGTCTATTTTGCATTTTGATCTGCCCTGTTTGCAACACCAGTTTGCAGATCAGCCCTGGAAGTCTCCCCTTCCATTTCAAACGTTGAGTGTGTGGTCCCAGGCACACAACAGCTCCCCTACTGCTCCAGGAAGGGTTCCTAACTTCTCATTTCTAGAGATCAGAGAGCTTCTGTTCTGCAGCACAGAAAACTCCTTGGATACCAGTTGAAATTAGACAAAACTAAAATTGTGCCTATTCTTTTCCTCTGCCTCATTAAATGCAGTTGGATTTAAATACTGGGAACCACACAACAAAGACAACACAACAGAGGTTTTCTGGCTGACTAAGAAGCCATTCTTCACAGAAGTGGTCTTTGTCTGGCAAGGTCTCAACTGAACATGAGATCTCGCAAAGCAGACAAGAGCTGACTTTCAGTTAAACCCAAACTTTGCTTGATTCATGTAGGACTTGTCTCCAAGCATATGACATCTGGCACATAAGACATCTTTGGATGCTGCCTTTAAATTCACAGATACATGCATATGGGAGGAGCATGAGATAATTTTGTCAAAACTGCATTTATCTAGTGCATTCACTTCTCACCATTCATTATTGCTGCTTGCAGTACTTCATCTCAGGGAGAACCTTATTAGAACACAGTCATGTTTCCTGCTCTGTACAAAGACTATTTTTACAAAAGAGCAGAACCATCACGAGATATAAAAAGCACAGAAGGTGCTCAGAAAGACTCAGAAGGTGAGTTTTGTTAGGCATGCACGAGAATCTCGGGGCTTTTATGCTCACTCTGTACAGAGTATTTTGCTCAGAATGACTGTGGCTTGTGCCATAACTGTACCATGCATTTTCTTTTCTCTGAGGAGGAGATCCAAGTGACACCATAAGACTGTCTTAATCTGTGGCTAAATTGGTTCTTCTGTGACATTTTCCCCTTAAAATTTCTTGCTCAGGTAAGGAAGGGAAGGTAGATGGGGACTGCCTAAGTCAACTGAAATAATGCCTGCAATTTTAGTCTTTAATCTGAATCACCACTCTGAAAATTGAAGGTAGCTACTTTGGAAAGTTAATATAACAAAAAAAAAAGGAGAGGCTGTTCTTGGGGAAAACCAGGCTAGTAGATTTAGCAGGCAAAACACTCAACAACAGTAACAACAACAACAGAGGAAGGTGAATTGTATAATTTTGTTTTCCATCATATCATGTTTCCAGTTGAAATTATAATGAGCTACAATTTATTAGTTTGGCCTTTACGGGAGTTAATAAACGATGATATTCCCTACTGCCCTTTAACAAAACTGCAGGGCAACAAGAAGTAATGGAGCTAATGGGAGATATCATGAAAACACTACTAGACAAGCTGATAAACTCTTCTGGACCTCATGATACAGCTGGGTTTTTTTCCCAATGCCCTATTTTGCTTAATGACAGGAGAACTAGATGTGCTGAACGTTACTGGAAAGCCACCATCAAACACTATAAAATAAGAAATTTGGCTCACTACTACAGTTTGCAGCCAAAAATCCAATGATAGGGAAGCGAGGGTTTCAGCAGGGTCAACTGCTACACCTGAGTTAGCAGAGAAACATAAGGACAGCAGTCACTGCTTCCTAAGCTGCAGTTCTGCTAAGTGGCATGGCCACTTGCCCATCGCTGCCTGCCAACTCTATGCTACTCTAATTACAACCGGTTCATATAGGAATGGTAAGGAGAAGCAGGGAGCCCATTATTACAGAGCAATGCTACAAAGCACAGCCTGATTTTACCTACACGAAAGACAGATTTTTGTCACTTGACAGCAGCGTGAGCAGAATCCCACTAATTTCCATGCAGCAAATAAAATGACTCATAGCCACAAAACTGCTGCAGCTCCTGCTTTCTCTCAGAATAGATTTATTAGTTAGGTGCTACAGTGAAGTCTTCTGTTCTTTGCTTTTTATCAGCAGCATAATTTGGGTTCAATATCCTGAATATTGAGTGGTCTTGTTCTGTTTTACCTAGTAACTTGCTACATTCTGCAATAAATAACTTTTTTATGGATCTAAATCCTCCACCTAGAAACCAGTCACTAAAACACTCACCAGTGTTTCCAGGTATTCAGTTTCTCCTTGTCTGTAGCATCTGCAGTTTGAATCCCGTTTAAGGATGACAGTGCTAGTCCCCTGTCTAGCTCAGGATAGAGAAGGAAGACACTCAATGTTCTGCCTGCATGTTGTCAATACATCTTTTTGTTTGCTTCTCTACAAAGAAGGAAAAATTTCTACAAGGCTCACTTCCTTCATCAGACTCAGAACTATGGAACAGCCCTTACGACCTTGGATTGTGTCTCAGGGGCAAGACACAATTGAGACAGGGACAAAGAGCTTCTCAGAGAAAGGTTTCCAAGGCAATACCATGCATTGCAGTCCTGCAGTAATCATCATCCATGCTGCAGAGTCTAAGCACATAATACAGCATTCCCACCAACTACTTACACCAGTACAGACACACAGTGTTGAAACACTCAAGTGTCACTGTTTATTTCTCATTATCCTACTCTGATTTGATTGGTAATAAAATAATTTCCCCAAGTTGAGTCTGTTTAGCCCATGACAGTAATTGTTGAACAATCTCTTCCTTTCCTTAACTCAAAAAACTTTCATTATAGTTTCTCTCCCCTGTCCAGCAGAGGACATGAGTAATAGAGTGCCTTTGGTGGGCGTCTCGCATCCAACCAGGGTCAACCCATTACACTGTACAGCTTGTTTTCTTCCCTAGAACTCTGTCTGTGCAACAAGCCCAGGAATACACATCAATGCTGATCAATATCCATCAATCAACAGGGCCATTTCATTAGCAGGAGAGCTCTGGAGGCAGCCTCTCTCACTGTAAGCTGGCTGGATGCCACCATGAGCTGCTCTCAGTTTCATCCCCTGTAACTTGATGCATCATTGGCAGATAACAGAAGAAAAAAGCAGGTAGATTGTGTTCATTCTGATGCTGATTTTACTGTAAAAAAAAAGGCAATTTGGGAAATAGAACATTTCCTCCATCTCTCCTTTTAATATGTGAAATTCAAGTCAAAAGCTAGGTTTTCTAGCATACAAAGCTATATAACTCACAACAAAGATGAGAAGGACTGCTGACTACACGACTCTTGCAACCCTCAGTATTACTGTATTGACTTCAGAACTGCCACTGAGTCCGCACCATGGCTACAGCTACAGCCAGGAGCTGAACACACTATGCTTCTCTGCTTCTGTCTAAGTACCAGGTTGAGGAGCCAAAGCCATAACTCATTTAAAGTCTAGCACTGATCTGATATTTAGATGACTGCTCCAAGCGAAGGCTATCAGATAATGCAAAACTTTGTGGGGGAACAGTGATTTATAGAGCTAAGTTAACATGCAAAAATGAAGCTGAGCAATTAAGCTTTAAAGAGGCTGCCACTGACCAGAATCAATCATAGAATGAATCACAGAATAGTTTTTCAACAACAGTTTTTCACCAGTGATTAATTTTAAACAATTGATTGGATCCAACAATCCCATCTGAAGTAACCTCTTCTCTTCATGAAGCAAGTCACGCATGGATGTAGATGTAGGTTAGGACTATAGAATACTACTATAGACTAATGTGGTCAGAAGGGACCTCTAGAGGTCATCTGCTCCATGTGTCAGAAGCACCAGCCCAGGTTGCTCAGGGCTTTCTTCAACTAAAGGTCCACAACCACTCTGGCTAATCTGTTCCAGTGTCTAAATGTCATAATTCTGAAACCTTTTAAATCACATTTAATTGGATATTCCTTTGTTGCAACTTTTGAGTGATGCTTTTTATCCTGTTACCATGCAACTCTAAGACAATTCTCTTCCTGTCTTCTCCATACCCTCATCTTAAATAGCTGAAGAGATGGGAAAGATCCTCTTCAGCCTTCCCTCCCTGTGCCTGAAAATTTTAACGTGCACCCATGTTACAGTATCCACTCTGAGACTATTATACCACGTTCACATTTTCATTTTTCTTGTCAAAAGCATTTTGTAACCAGCAGACCCTCAGCACTGACTGCTGATGCAAACGCAGCCAGACCCTGCCCGTTTGCATACAGCGAGCCCAAGAACAGCATGTCCAGCAGCACTACAGTGCACTTAAACAGGTTGGGGTTTTTTTGGATTGGCTATAAGCTGCAAGAAGCTTAATTACATTAGCCCAAATAAGTCATGCAGTAAAAGCTTTCCAGCAGTCAGCCAACCAACAAACCCTTGAATACAAACTCATCCCTTCAGCATCAGTTCTCCATAGGAATTAAGGAGAATTAACAATATTTCAGCTATTTCAAACACAGTCTGAAATGGCAGCTGGCTAGCTGCTGGTGGGATTTTGCCACCGTCACAATTTCACAGTCATCCTCAGCACTAACACAAAGCTAATGTGATGCAGTTCTGAGTCATCCCTACTTTTTTATATGTTTAAAATCTCTGTTGCTTCCAGCAGCAACTAATTGTTTGTTAATTCCAGCACAGAAGATGCAAGGGATTTACAGTAAGGAATAGAAGCTAATCTGCTTTCTGCCCTGAATCGTCACTGCCACACAAACTAATGAAGCGGTGACTGATCCCCAAGCTCCAGAGGTGCAAAAAGGAAGCTCAGTTCTGTGCTGTTTTCCCTGCTGCTCTTGAGAGGTATAAGCTTTGTGCAAGATGGTAACATGCAACAATTCTTTCCTCTTTTTTAAAGCAACTGAGAGAGGACAACTGCACCCATCAACTCGCTATCCATCCATCATCTTCCTGTCATCTTTCAATTTATTTCTGTCACTCTCTGTGGGAGGAAAGATGTGCAAATGTAGCTCACAATTATGGGCCCTGGTGACTATAACTGCAGTCCACTCCATTGCTAATCCTCTACAATGCCCATTCCAGATTTATTTACATTTTAAAAAAAGCTAAGCAATTCACAGAATTGGCAGCAGTTACAGGGCATTCTTTACTCTACTGATAAATAGCATGAGCAGAGAGGAAACCCCTGTAAATCAGAGAGCCTGAATCAGCTGAACTCTATGTTTTAGGTATGCAGACAACATACATCCCACCATTCTTCAGATACTGCATTACTCAGAGGCATTCATGAGTAGTAAGACAGGGAACAGTAAAAAGAAGCCCTCCTTTCTCTGCTTGACCCAGCCTGCCACCCAATAGACATACACTTGCTAACATACCTGAATGCTTCTCCATTGACACTAACCCAGAGTTTCCAAAAAGCTAGCTGATACACTTGCTAGGATGGCAAGTGAATTGATCCCCCTTCCAAATCACAAACCAGCTTTTCTTAAATGATGAAAAGGTAGCTGCAGAGCAGTTAGGCTCATTTTAATGGAGAGCAGCTGTAAATGCTGGCATGTATAATTAGTAAAAGAATGCTGCAAACATTTAGATAACAAAAACTACAAACAACCTCTGTGATGACAAAGGTAAGAGTGATAAGCAGCCATGATTTAAAACAAGCTAATTATGTTGGACAAATCTATTCTCTTTCTGGATAAAGAACATAGAAAATTTACTAAATCTGGTCATAAGTAAAACATAGTGGGATGGAGTGCAGCTGCAGAAATGTCAAACTATCCTCACAAGGTTATACTTGACATTCTGGAAGAAATGCAAACAAAAACTTGGAAGAATAATTCCTAAGTGTCCTTAAAGAACTATAATTAGTTATTGCAGGTCAAAACTACATCAAAGAGCAGGATGGTGACAAGAGAAAAAAGAAAGTGGATTTTGCCTCAAATTCTGCCATCAAGTAAAAGAAATAAATGACAAGCACCCCAAAATTCAGATGTTAATATAGTATTCTACAGCAATCCTACTGTGGTAATTATCATATTGGCATGCAAAGCTGATTTTTGCTCCTTCTTTTAAGTTATGTTATGAAATCTTGTTCTTCAATGCAAATTCTACTTCAGCTTCAATGCAATTTCATCTATGAATTTCAATTTGAATTTCCAGGAAAATACAGAGATTTTTCACGTAGTAACCATTAAAAATGCTCTAACACTAACTGTTGGCTGCTTTAAAAGTAAAAACAAAACAAAACCCCCCAAAACCCCCCAAACCAAAAACTCCAGTACAAAATAACCACAGCATATTAGATAAAAAGCTCTATGTCATGTCTCCAGCAAACTGGTTTTTCCCTCTTTTTCAAGGGAAAAATGCAATGCTATTAGAACTAGATTAAAACAAACCAGAGCTCAGTTGCCAGACAAGCAGTTTACATTTATGATCTGGATGCTAAACAATGTCTGTGCCTCACTTCAAATATAATAAAGAAATAAAGGTTGTCTGCTCAGTAGTAATGACAAGGAGTATGCTATGCTGTAGTAACTCTGGCACTTTAAATTGAGGACTCCTTAGTTTGGAATTCTGTCATTAGCTTTTCTATACAGATAAGCTGTAAGAAGCATTTACATTTAAAACATTGCAACAGAACAATTATTTTAAGAAACAGAAATTGGTAGCATGAGAAATTAGGAGATAAACCCAGAAAACTAATTACTGTCATAAAGAAAAAAAAATGAAATCCTGGAGTACGTCCCTAACATTTCTGGTAAGTTATGTGGAAATAGCAAGAAGCACAATGAATTCACCATTGGCCACTACTCCCTGGGAAACCTGGAGGGGACAGATAAGGCAGGAGGTTAGAGCTACAGGTTAAAAAAAAACAAACACAAAAATAATAATGTAAAAAAGCAATGCCAGCACATCAAGCAAAGGGATGTGTCAGAAGGGTTCTTCAGGGCATCTCAAAACAGCACTGTAACATTCCTTTCCTCTGTTTGAAAACTTGAACATGCCCATAGCAGATGGGTTGGAACTAGATGATCTTTAAGGTCACTTCCAACCTAAACTATGATTCTATGAGTCTAAGAAATTTGTCAGACAATATTCAAGTCAAAACTTCTACATAACTTGAGCAAACAGGCCATCTCAGATGATCAACCCTTAAGAGCTGCCATGTGCTTACATAGTGTGAGTTGCCTCATGACTTTTTCCTCAGCTTATGGTAAGTAGAAGGAAAAATGGCAGCACCAATTTAATTTAAATCTTATCTGTTTATAAACACATGTATCATAGTTACATCAGTGCTAATATTCAATGCCCATTTAATGTTCTGCTTTTAGGTAAACAAAACTGTAGCTTAATATTGGCCTAATGAAAAGGTATGTTTTCAGTTCATTTTAATTAAGCAAATGCAGTACTAACCACATAAGCACTCCTACTCTAACACAGTAAAACCAATGCCAATAATGGCATAAGAAACCCTGTTTCTAATCTGTTCAGGGTAAACTGAAATACTCACTTGGCCTCTCTCTACAACAGCTCTGAGACTGTGATTAAAAGTTTTTCAAAACCAAGTACCTGACTACACTCACAAAACCCGAGTAATCTTTGTTACCTGAAATTAGCCTACAGCAAAATGATGCCAGGCAAGCATTTTACCCTCCTTTAGCTAATAGGAAGACAGTTGTATTCAAACCAATCCTGATCAGACAGTTATTTCCATGAATTTGAAATGGAAACTTTGAACTTGAAATTACCTCAGTGAAACTGGAGCCAGAGTGAGATTTAAATGAAATTATTGTGTTTCTGCAGTATCCTTAGGTTTGTTAACCTGAGCATGTGGGCATAATGGCAAGCATCCAGTAAGAATTTTAAGAGACCTGGAGACAACATAAAAGACTGATGGAAAGACACATGATAAAAATAATGGAGGGGTGCAGTTGAATCTGCCACCTAAACCCAGAAGAAAATAATCTGCCCTGTCAGCTTGTACTAGCCAGGGAAGATTTCCTTGTATTAGCAAAGCCTGAGCTGCCTAACAGGGTCAGTTACCTTGCTTGGGTTATCCTTGAGAGTTGTGTCCGTGCCAGCCATGCAAGCTAAAGCAGCCACCTGTGAGACGTGGATCTGCACTCTGCTTTTATAGATTGAAAGTGTTGGTTCATATTACATTTTTAAGTAGGTATAACTTATTCATTCAACAGAATGTGCTTGTGCAGCAAGTTCCTGGTCCCACTGGTATCTTGCACTGCACGGTACACTATCCATGTCTTTTGTGCCATTTCACAGTGTGGCTGGCTGCTTCATAAAGCAACCAGTAAAAGGAACCAGATCACAGCTTTCTCCAAACAAAAAATGAGTGCCTATGCAAACCATGGAGGAAATCTGCAAAGACAGAGGAAGGCTTCAATGCAGGTCTCCAAGGCTTATTTTGCAGAAATTTGCAGTGTGAAGAAATGCTGGGGCCAGACCTTTTTCTTGGCTGGATCTGCCTTGTTGCCATTTCTTTTTTTTCAGTCCTCCCTTGTAGTCATAGTTTTCTTTTAATCTCCACTGGAGCTTAAGAAGGAGTTGAGAATACAGCTCTATTCCTTCAGAGCAGCAGTCAAAGAGCACTAATTGGCTTTTGTCTTTTGTTGTTCTCAGGCTTCAGTTGTAGTTAAGCCAAAATATTTGACTCTTCTGTCAATAGCAGAAGAATGCAGAGACCAAATACATGTTTGTAAGATAAAGAAACGCTGACTGCTTACTCAGTTCCATAAGAGAAATTAAATCATGCTGCTTCTAGGAGGTGTAACATTACATACTGCCCTAGGCAGTTATTCAATACTGCCCAGCAATTCTGTCCTGCACTATGCATAAGGGCATTCACCATCGTCAAAGGCAGCAACATATTCACTGATCAGATTTTCAATGAGGCCCAAGTAGCTTTCTTCCTTTCCAAGATTTTCCCCAGTCCTACTAATAGAGAAGCAAAAGGACCATGTTTACACAATCTTATCCCTTGTAGCTTGCACTGCTCAGACTGAGGTGTGTACTCTCCAGACCCACTCTTCACATGCTTTCTCCCCATCTCTTGGAGATCATCCTATTCCACATGTTTTCATTCCTGATATGCTATGCTAAAGATATACCTGAAGCACTGAAGGAATATATAAAACATTCTCAGCTGCATGCAAGTGACATGCTGGAATGAAAATCACTGTTTTAAGCATTTTAAATCAAAGGTAATGGCACTGGGAAATCATCCTCTGATAAAGCTGGCTTACAACTATTTACATACAAGCTACGTGTTAAGTAGAAGATGTCTTCACTATAAATACTACTAACAGACAGAGGGACTGCAAAAGCATTACAGTCACAAGACTCAAGTTTAAAACATTTTCAGTTATTTGCAGACTATTCCTCACTGCAGGATACATATTAACCTGCAGGTAACAGAACAATAAACTTGTACTTTTCTTTCAATGCTAGGAACTACCAAAGAAGGTATTCTTCCTTCTGAACAATTCAACCACTTCAGTGGCAGTTCACTACTATTTCTAAAGAGACAGCCAATCCTTTCCCACAGCAATACTCCACACAAGTACCAGGATTTGAGATTTTGTCCCATCTAGATGCAAGATAAATCTTTATTCAGATATAAAGGTCCCACCATTGGGAGAATATTTATGGATAATTTGTGTTATAATGCACAAGCCACTCTTCTCCCAGGACTGCTTCAAAGACTAAGTTAGAATTTACAGAAGGATTATTATATTTGATAGAAGGCTTAGCTGTGGGTCTAACAAAAAACACATGAAAGAGGGCAGGAGTAACAAAAATCAATAGTCCAGTGCTGTTACACAGTTAGGAGCATGGATGTTAACAATACAAAAACCCCATCATGTTATTTATTGGGGTTTGCCTGCATGCTGCAAAAATAAGGAAGTAGCTTTAAACAAAATCAAAATAACAAAATCAGTTATTAACAACAGAGCACATTTTCTGCTTATGACACTTAAATATTGGTGTGCTACTCCAGCTACAAATGACTCACACCATTTTACTAGCAGAATGGGCAGGAATAGACAAATCTGACAGATTGACAGATTTCTGGAAAAAAAGACTCAAGTGTCTCAACAGCTGTCAGAAATAAAACAGATCTTGCTGAAGCATGGAGAGCTAGGACATTTGTGAGGGGCTTTTTAAGCTAGCCTCCTAATAGTGAAAAATTCAACATCTAGGAAGATATCCACAACCTATCAAGTCACAACTGGGTTTCAGTACATGCTGTCCTTATGTGAGATTTACAAATAGTGAGAAGAGGGAAAGACAAACTGGAAGACAGTTTATTAAATAGAAACCACATTTCAGTCAGCATTTAGGAGGAAGTAAGTCCATAAAATTTATCAAATATAGGTACAATGTTCTGCTCTCTCTCTTCTTTTGTTGGAAAACAAACCCAACCCAAATCCTACCCAAAAAGACATCGTCAAGACAATGAGACAAGGCCTCATCACATCAGTCTAACTTTGTACTTTAGTTTTCCATTCTTTAAAGGAGTGGCTATTTAAGGATAGTTGAAATCATTCAGACATAAAAAGATGATAAAATAGTCTGAGACAACTATTTTTGCTTGTGAACCTAGAACAGAATTATAGATAAAACAGCATTGTTGCCTACTTACGCAGCAGAATGGTGCTACGGTGTAGTAAATACACCTGTCAAGCCTCCTTGGCGGGAAAAAAAGAGGAAAAATTAGCTCTTAATTGCTTTTCATTCCTGTTGCACAGGCAACACAACTTATAAAAGAGGATCAGCCTCCTCTGTGGCCCATGCACCTTCGCAACAGTATTGTTAAGAACATCTCTGACTTTGCTGCTAGAGAAGAAAGAGCCAGAATGAACACAGCTTGAATTTCTCATCTCAAGCTGATATGCAGGGCTGACAAACTGAGAAAATTTGATCTAGCAGATTCCAAGTGGCAGTTATTGTGGAACTCCACAATGCTATTTTAACAACACTTTTCAGGAAATAGACAACTTGGAAAGTTGTCACTGAAGTCTCCATGATTGCAAAGCTAAATACAGCTCATGTTCCAATTACCTGCTGTTAGATGGTTACTTTCTGTATTTGGGAACTGTTCTCTCAATGAGCATTTGAAAAAAGTTAGAAGTCAGGACTAGTTCAAATCTGAACACAGATGAAAGAAACTGACAGAAGGAAGAAACAGGATTCAGTGATGAGAAAGATGTAGCAGCTACAAGACTCCTGGAAACTTCTAAATATGGGAAAAGAAAAAGACTACCTCATTCTTCAGAGAACTTTTCTTGATGGTTCCAAGTCTTAGTTGAAATTATGGCTCTTACTAATCAGTTACACACATGCCACCCTGCCATAAGTTCATTTATGTATAAATTTCCCCATAGGCATAGTGACACAGTAAGCATAAAGCAGCAAAGCAAGTTTTTTATACCAGGCTATGTTACCATGAGTCATTGTGAGGCTTCTGCTGTCTATGGCAAAAAAACAGGGGAACAAGAAGGCAAAACTGTCCTCTACCCTCCTAAGGTTCTCGGCTAGGCTATTTTGCATGGCAAGAGTCAGCAAGTGCAGTGGCAAGGAAGAGAAACAGTCAGTGTGGGTCATTACACTTCTTCCTCTACAAAATTATCTCTCTCCCCTCAACACTGAGGACTAGCACAGCCTGGAGCGGAAAAGAAAGCTAATGGTCCTCAAAAATTACTCTTGTTGGTCATGCATGACAAAAGAGATCTAGCATAACCACAGTCACACTCCTATCTTCCTGTGCTGCTTCTGGAAACACCACCACTGCTCCCTCCTGGCAGCCCTCTGCCACAGCCCCTCCAGTTAATCTACTATTCCCAGGGGAAATGAGGAGCATTTCTCCTGTCTTTTTAGCCATTCCCAAAGAACAGTTTCAAAAACACATGGTTCCAAAGATATTGCTGCATGGCCTTTTGATGTGTCTGTCATTGTACATCATGGGGATGAAGACCCAAAAGAGAAAGAAATTTTAGAATTGTTAACCAAGATTATTTTTTTTAAAAGAGTTGCCCCATGAATTTTAAAACCATTCACACTCTCTTATTTCTTTGCTGAGCTCTGCTATAGGAATCACAACCTGCATTACATATTGACAAGCAGGCATGGGGTTATGGCAATTTTAACTTTTCTGACACAAAAATTAATTTTATTTTTTATGTTCATGCTGTATTTAAGACAAAGAGTTCACACACCTACACTACATCAAACTCTGAAAGACTATGCTAAACCAGCAGAACATGCATGCTTGGTGGTATCATTCATCACAGCTTCCACACTAAACTAACCACGTTGCTACCAGCAAGGTTATATCTGTAAAGTGAACTCGGCCAATCCACTCCACCGACTGCTCATTGTACCATCCTACACTCTACTGACATCATGACAACGATAAAAAGGCTGTGTGAACCTTGCCCAATTGAAAATCTGGGGGCATTTTGCCTGTGATCAGAAAGCTCATCAGGCAGCAAACTTAGCTTTTTATCAAAGAGGTGGAGATTGCCAAGAAGGCAGCAAGACATAGGACCAAGTCTCCATTTTCTGTGTGCAGTGTAGTTTACTTCATTCTGTGAGTCAGGCACAGGGTAATGCACAACAGCAAACTCTGCACGTGGAGTCAATGTACACTCAATGTACACTCTCCTGCATTTTCCTACTTCTGTATGTCATATGTAAAATAAAGGCTTTAACATGGTATATGAGCTAGGACCTTTGACTGATTCTGACCCTACAACCATACTGACCCCAGCAGACGTGTCTGCACACATTCTGGGACTTTCTAGAGAAGGATCTTTCTGCATTGATACAATTGCAGGATCAGGTCCTACGACTGTGTTGACAAATGGTAAACCACTGAAATTCAACAGCAACAGCTGAATTCAAGCATAGCAATGCTCCAACAGTTTTCACATAGACTGGAGGCTCAAACCAACATGACAGTAGAAAATTCTTTGTTTCGACTCTGAAGAAAATCCTCTCAAAACATGTGAGTATTTGGTTTTACACAGCTCTCATCCTTTGGGAGGTGAAGAGGGGAGAAAATAACTGCCTCCTTATTACTGCAGATCAAAATTCATGCTTCTTGGTATTTTGCCAGTTCACTTCCCAACGAACTGCACCCACCAAAGCAAGGTCACATAAATGATTGTAAAAACAAGTTTCCTTTGTGCAAGAAGAGGAATGAATCATTTGAAAAAATATGACATCTTCAGTACTATTCCTGCCACGATGCAATAATTCTCTAAATCATCCAATCCATCAATATAACATTCATAAATGTATTTTTGGAAAAAATGACCTTTAGCAAGTTTCTGCATAGCAGCAGCAAGTGGGACATCTCAGTGAAAGTGAAAATCTGGAGGAACAGGAACACTAGAGGATAGTATGCTAGCTACTCTACAGCAGAAGCTTCCAAACCAAGGGCCATCAGAAAACACAAATGACAACACTGAACAGTCAGTCACTGAAGCAGTCCTCCTTTTTGTTTCAGTTGCAGAAAAGTGTCACACAGTCACAGGGGTGCCTCAGCTGACAGGTCTTGTGGCCTCCTTTCAGGTCCTTCGCTGTATGATTTCATTCCTACTGCACCTTTAAGCCCCTTCATCTCTAGATATTTACGGATACTACTGCTACCAGTCTCAGAAGCTGAAGTGCAATATGGCTCCTAATACCTCATTGCATGTTATCTGGCAGCACTTCAGAGTTAAAACACCCCAAACCCCCCTGTTCAGTAACAAATTCTACATACTTTGCTCCAACTTCGCACCTGCATGGATGAACATGGAAACAATCAATGTGGAAGCAAGGACAAGTAGCCTGGCAGGAATACAGAGAAACTGTCCAAGCAGCCATGGAACAGGTTAGGAAAGGCAAAGCCCTGACAGAATTAAATCTGTCCAGGGGCGTCAAGGGCAACAAGAAAAGCTTCTACAGGTATCTAAGTGATAAAAGGAAGACTAAGGAAAATGTGGGCCCTCTCCAGAGGGAAACAGGGACCTTGTTACCCAGGATACCGAGAAGGCTGAAGCACTCAATGACTTATTTGCCTCGGTCTTCACTGGCACGTGCTTCAGCCACACTGCACAAGTCACAGAAGGCAAAGGAGAATGAAGAAGTGCCCACTATAGGAGACCAGGTTTGAGACCACCTAAGGAACCTGAAAGTGCACAAGTCCATGGGACATGATGAGATTCATCTGCGAGCCCTGAGGGAACTGGTAGCTGAAGTTAAGCCACTATCCATCATATACAGGAAGCTGTAGGAGTCAGGTGAATTCCTACTGACCGGAAAAGGGGAAACATAGCCCCTATTTTTACAAAGGGAAAAAGGAGAAGACCTGGGCCACTACAGGCCAGTCAGTCTTATCTCTGTGCCCAGTAAGACCATGGAGTAGATCCTCCTGGAACTTTTTCCTACCTCAGCTAAAGCTTCCATGTTACATAATACAGGATTTTTTTTCTTCTCCTGACCTCACTGACAATACAGAATAGCTTGTTAACATCTTTGCAGAAACAACTACCTATTTCTCCCCTCAATACTTTCCTTTCAAAACAAACCCATGCCATTTATTTCTTGGTCATGATTCCTAGATTCCAATCATGTTGCTGTATTTCCCTCTCCCTAATTATTAGATTATTATTATTTTTTTAAACTGTGGCAACCGAAACTGGACATGTTTACAGATTTTAACTTTAAACTTCAGAACATCACAGAGGAGATGAGGTTATTTTACACTGCTGTCAGTGCATCTCTGAGTAAGGTCTATTTTTGTTTTAAGTGGTATGACACTGTTGATGCACAAGGTTTGCAATCTGGTAGAACAGTAAGACACCCTTCATTGCAGGACTTCTGCCCCGCCAGTCATTCTGTACTCCTGTGGTAAATCATTTCTAACCAAGGATGAAATTCACTCTTAGCTGCGTATTTATTAAAGGACACATTTTCAAGGGTTGGACATCCAATCTAACATAAACTAGCCTGTACGAAATGCCTCTGAACTCGGTGAAGAGTGATAATTTACCTCATCCCATGGCAAGATAGACGTATGTGGGATGAACTGCCCTCAAGAGAGGCACTCCTCATAATTTATCAAGGTTAAATTGGATGGTTAAAGTACTGGTTTACAGTTATGTTAAATGATGGCTGTCCAATTTTCACACAGCAATTCAAAGTAAAATACACCTGACATGCACTGGGCACTTTTCCTCATTGATCTGGGCTCTGTTCCTCGCAAACCAGAGAAACAGCAGGAAGCATTTTATACTTTTATCACCCAATATACTTGTGTCCTCTGCCAGCTTAATGACTTTGGCCATGCTTGCTAAGGTAATTCAGATTCTTAACCAAAAGAAAGGCACGGCGCCAGTCCCAGAAGAGTCCTTACAAAGAGAACCCTCCTCAGCAGAGCCACTCATTTTGAAGTGAAGTGTTAATTACTCTGAATACAAGATTAAACCCAATCTGTTTACACAGAAGACATTTCTCCTGCTTTCTTATTAGAATGACACTGTCTTTTATATGAAAAAAGCCTTCCAAAAAAAAACCCCAAAGCAAATGCTTGCTGTAGGAACTTTTTTCTTTGTAAGTAACTTATGGGGCCAAGTTAAGTTTTGGAAACAAACTCTAAGGTGAGCTCAAGCAGTTTGAGAACAAATTTAAGAACAAATACTCATATATATATATGATGCACACACCCTGCTCTTGTAATTTTGATGCTAGTGATTTTAATGATGCACAGAAATTAAGGTTAAATCTAATTTCTTTTTCACAAAAGGAAAGCCAACACTAAAAGTACTGGTACATGGCATGCTTGAATAGACACTCTCCTTGTCAGAGGCATGGGAGCTGTGGAAAGCTCTGCCAAGGCACTCCAAAATAGCTGAAATATCAGCCAAGGAAGAATTTCAGAAAAAGAGAAGGGATAACTATAGCATGGCAAGGGGCATCGCAGCATCCAAAGCTTACGGTATGTGAGGAAACACCTCACCTAAATCCTTTTCTTAAGAAAGCAACTCACAAAGCTTTGATAACAAAGGTAGTTTGCTTGGTCCTCCTATGCTGTCCTGATGTTTTGACAGCTTTCATACTCATGTCCTGTTTTCCATACCCTTAGACAACTGTACAGATTTTTGGTAATGCTCAGTCTTTGCAAAAGAATACAGATGAAAAGGTTTTGAATAGAGTAATATTGGTTTTAATGTTTGAACCTTAAATTCACAAGGTATTTTCTCTCCTCTCAATCTAAATCTAACAATTATTGACACAAAATAACTAGATACATATCTAGTGAATCTTACTAATGTAGTGGACATTATAACACTGCTTTGCCTATCAAGTGCAAGGACACAGATTTGGGTATTATGCAGAGAAGAGGTTTGGGGGTCCCTGGCCAGATTTCTTGACTACTCTTCACAAGACACTGATGGGAGGTCAACATCTATTCTCATCAAAGCTCTTCAACATCACTATACACAAGACAAAATCTTCATGTATGAGAACTTTATATTGCTTGCATCACACCAGAAAGAAAGTATAGAAATAAAAACCCAAAATAAACACCCTTCTGCCCTACAGAACACTCACCCTCTACCACCATCCTCACTTCTTCAAACAAGTTAAGCACATGCCCATTTACTTTTTTATGAAGGTAACTACAAAAACTTGAAGACAAGCAGCTAGATCATCTCATCTATTCTTGGGCTGACAAAAGAATGACCAATGACTATATATTATAGTATTTAGTTTGGTCTGAATATATTGATTAATTTGATTCACTAGCTCAGTGCAGACTATACACAAATTTATTTAACTTTTACCTCTGCACTCTCCAAATACTTTTAACTGAAGACCATAGTTCTGAATAGTCCTTCTGGATTTGACTGGCTTCAATGCTCAGCATTTGTTCTATAGTAGGAAAATCACAATGGAGCAGGAGCACTGATGCAATAAAATCTTAGCAGACATTTCAGTTTGTACAGGTCAGTTGTCAGAACCGTAACCCAGGAACAGAACAAGCTCACAGTCATCTGTGTGATCTAAGGATGCAGGTATCATCTTAACACTAAGACTTCTACTAGTAGAGTATGAGCTGCACTAAGCAAATGCTTTTGCATTCTAAAAATAATTTGATTAACACATCATGGAAACAAAGTTGCAAAGGACTAAACTAATCTATTTTCCTCTCTTAGACACCTGGTACCTAATACCGAAGTCACTAAGTGTATTCGCATTGTATTCAGAGCAATAGACCACAGAATTATTAAAAAAAATAAAACAACACCAAACCAAACCTAGGAAAACAGTAATTCATTTGCTTTAATTAAATACTGTTCTACTGCTAAAACACTGTCCTCCATCAGATGCAAAGTTGTCAATCTGCCAACTGCTAACCCTTCTGAAGAGGAAGGCATGCTTTCTCCATTTCTAATATCCAGACTGCATTAAGAAAATAATTGGCATGAACCTATAAAACTGAAATGGACAATTTCACTAGTGCTTTGTTTTTCTTTAATAGAGAAGAACTGATGTCAAACTCTACCCCCAAACCTACTCAGCTATTTTTTTCTATTGAAACCATTAGCTAACTAACTAGAAGGAAACAACGTAAGAGAAAATTAAGCCTTTTAAAGAAAACAAATCTTTTAGAGAGCAAAAACCTAAGAAGAAAACTGGTCCTGCTTACACTGAGCTCTGGCAAAAAAATTAAAAGCTTGATTTGTCTCCTGAGTCAGCTCACAGAACAATATTGCATCCTGCTTATTCAGCAACGCCAAGGCTGATACTGTCACTTAGGTCCCCTTGTCCTCAAAAGTCAGCAGGTTCCTACCCTGACAACAGATCCACTACAAAAAACCACACCCTTAATTGCTCAATTATGCAAATCTCATTCACTAAACTTGCACAGAATCTATGGGGTTGGGTTTGGTATGCCTGTTCTTACTGATGTACATGACATACAGAACAGAAAAAACCCCTCAAATTAAAAATCCAACCTGGCTAACTTGTCACACAGTTACTCGATCTTCACTAATTTCACTGACAGAGAAGCCTGTTAATTCTCTTTCTAGACCTGATGGGAGAATGGCTATTGTTTTCAGTCACACAGCCTGCACAGTTATTTGGATTCTATCAGAGATTCTTTTTTTTTTATGGTTTTGAACAGGAACAGAAAAAATGTTACTCCCAGCTAGTACACTGAGAGAAGAACTTGGCTTAGCTCACCCAAGGTAATATTTGGAAAGTTTTGTTATCTAGAAAGCACATAGATATAAAACTTGCCTTCCATAAAGATCCTGTTCCAGTAAATTTTGCCAACGTGATTTCCTCCAAGAAATATTAGATTTGATAAAATCAACATTGAAGTGCTAACAGATGCCAGCACCGCGTGAAGTCGACGACGAATTCTTGGCGAGAAGAAACGCTCCTGTGGGACAAAACAAAAGGTGCAGTTAACAACTCCCCCAATTTTTCAAGCAAGGTTAGAAAAAGACACTGTAGTTACAACAAAAAACTGTTACACAGAAGTTCCAATCCATACAACAAAAAACTGTTATACAGAAGTTCCAATCCACATGGAGCAGACCCCCCACGCTTTTTAAATAACCAGCAGAACTCCCACTGACGCCATTTAAGTTTGGGTAAGACTTCACGATAAGAAGCAGTGTTGAATCACAGCTGAGGTTGGAAGGGACCTCTGGAGGTTACCTAGAAAGGTCACCAAGGCAGAGTCAGCTAGAACAGGCTGCTCAGGACTGTGTCCAGTTGGGTTTTGACTATCTCCAGCGATATAGACTGCACAACCTTGCTGGGCAACCTGTCCTGGCGTGTGACTATCCTCACAGTAAAAAAAAAATTTCTTATGCTTAAATGGAACTTTTTGTATTTCAGTTTGTGCCCAGTGCCTTTTTTCTTGTCACTAAATACCACTGAGAAGAGTCTGTCTTGGTCTTCTTCCTCCCTACAATTAGATATTTATATATATGGGTGAGATCCCCCCCGAGCCTTCTCTTCTCTGCGCTGAGCAGTCCAAGCTCTCTCAGCCTCTCCTCTTATGCCAGATGCTCCAGTCCCTTCACCATCTTTGTGGCCCTTTGCTGGACTCACCCCAGCATACCCATGTCTATCTTGTAGCTGGGAGCCCAGAACTGGACACAGTTCAATACATTCTACGTATTAATTACTTTCTTATTAAATATGCTCCTTGATGAGCTTTTGCTAATGTACATAAGCAGTAACAACATGCTTCTGAGGTGACTATGACTATCCAATAGGTTCCATATGGAGTAAAGCACTTCAGTGCAAAACTTTGTTCAAGAAATCAAACAAATTAACTACCATGAATATAAGGCCTAGTCCTGTATTGTCTTTCACTGACTCTCCTAGTGTATAAGAAGGGAGTAAGTGTGCTCCTTGCAGTTATTAAAGTTCCTTCCATTCAATTTCCTTAAGAATTTTACTAGAGAAGCAATGCTTAAAAGCTAATGCAAGGTTGACTCATCTTTACATCATAAATACGAAATGAAATATCCTTCACAATAGTCTGTTATATACTGTTTGAAAGGATTTTTAGGTGGAGAGGACAGATGGGTGAAATGTTCATGGCTAAAGTTGCTGCAAGACAGGATGGACACAGATGGTGCCATTATCCATACCAAAACTGCTTAGGGAAAAAAAAAAATCATCTCAGATTGCTTGCTGGGGTTCCTGTTACCAGCACTGTTTAAGGGTCTGGACTTCAGTTTCCACCCCCCATTCCATCACAACTGAAGAGTAAGGCCCAAATTTGTTTACTTCTTTACAGGAGCAGAGACCACTCAGTCAAGATTTAAAAGTGCTTCCAAGTGCTATCTTTTAGAAAATGTTCTTAGATAAATGACAGACCAACTCTTCAGTGCCTATCCCTGACCCTAGTATCACCACAAGGGCAAACACCTCAATGAATCCCCCAAATCTGGGTCACCCGCAATGCAGCCATTTGCCAAAAATAACGGGACAGCAGAAAAACAAGAGCATGGGTGGAAAGCTGAAGGAGAGCAAGGAGCAGATGGGACAGTGGGAAGGGAAGCAACACATCCTGACTAACAGTTACTGGCTATTTATCTATCTACAGTTAAGCACACTGAAAATGGAGGGCAGGGTGTGACTGAGCAGCTGGGGGAGCAGATGGGACAGAGGAAAGGCTGAAAATTGTGACAAAGCTCTGCCAAACAATGTCGATTTATTTAATTTTTAAAGTGATCAGTAGAAATGAAGATGAGTTTGGTCCAACCAGTGGGGCAACTTCTGGAAATGTTTGTTAATACACATTGTCAATGGCTAATACTGACAAAAGTGTGTTTCAAAGCCTGCAGAAACAAAGGGAGGAACTACGTGTCCTCATTAATGTTGGCAGAAATCAGGTCCAAACTGCAGCAGGAGCAAGAGAAAAGCAGCAGATGAGAGGCTGACAAGTCAATGTCATACCTACTCCTGAAGCTGAGGGGCAGGTGTTGAATAGGGTAAGAGTACAGACTAAACCGCAGAACAGAAAAGGAACAAAAATATAGAATTATGGTTGAAAGCACATGTAAAATATCTGTTTACAAAATAATTCAAAAGAAATTTTGGAATTCCCAGAGCTGTGACAGTAACAAGATAAAGAACAAGTCTACAAGTGGAAAGTGAACAAGATGTGCTACCAGATCTTACCCATCAACAACTGCCACACCAAATGGTGATTAATTTCCCATCAGCACTACCCTTCAGTAATCATGGCAATCATTCCTGTTTGCTCCATTCTCTACCTAGCTCTAATCCAGAGCCTGTCCCCTTTAATTTACGTCTTTTCCTGGCATTTTATTTTGCTTGCAGCAGTTCCTTCTCTTCTCCCCAAGCTGAACTGTGGCCTAAGGTCATCTCCTGTTTCTTTTCAAGGTATGTACTTTCCTTCTAAAGCAAAGGTAAAAATTAGCTCCTGGGAGGTTCACACATGAAGGCAGGAACTGACAGTATTATTCTCCAAGACCCAGGGTGATGCAAATGACCTGTAATCCTCTACATCACTCCTGAAAAAAGAGGACCACACAATTAAAATCAAACAGCTGTCTATTTTTACAAATAGAACTTGTTTCTGAATTTAGGAATAAATGCTATATATAGTATTTGAGAAGATACTCATCTTCTCTATTGATGTCTTACTAAACACTCACTCAACAAAATGCTGTCTTGCACTAGCTCCAGTTCATTTTTAGATTTTCAAAAGATTTACATTTATAGCCTCTCTCAGCAAACAGCCAACCCCCTTCTGTTTGAAGAAACCCTCCTACCAGCTCATATGTATGCACTATGCTTACAGATGCACGTGTGACATACACAGAAGTAAATTTCTGCTCCTACACTTACTCTTTACCCCTCGAAGAACCTGATCAAACATGAAAAAAATCAAAGTGGCAGCTTGTGAAAAGTACAAAATGAACAGCATGGAAATGCACCATCTTTTTTTCTGCTTCATGTTTAAAGCAGGGAATTTAACCAAGTAATGGCAGTGTGCATGCTCCTCTAAATGTGTTTCAGCTCTCAATAAGGGGGGAAAGGTCAAGAGAGCCAGGTACTCTCCTCTGTGTCTAAGTCCTTTACATCCTTAATTTTGTTCTTCTGGTTCCCATTCTGCCCCTTCTGGCTCTCTGAGTTCCCTCATCTACATTTAAACATTTTTACCTTTGTAATCAAATTGGGAAAGCATCTAACTTCAACCAATCATTAGTGCTGCATTTTGGTCCCACCCTTACAGCTCTCCCACACTGCCACTGTGAAACTATTAACTAAGAAATCATACGCAGTAATCATTCCCAAGGAGACACCTGATAAACACCCTCAGCCAATACAGACCTCACTTTCCCTGTGGCAAGTTTCTGTAGCTCAAGGCACTGCAGAAAGACAAGAGTGTGATGGCTCCTCAGTACTTTAGCTTGTTTTTCTTTACTTGCTGATGTATATTGTCTGGACAAATTTTTGAGGTGAACAACTGAAGGAGGCTGTATTCATGTAACACTAACAAAAGCACATAACCAGCACCACTCTGCCTTGCTCCCACCCTGTACCATGATTAACTTGCTTTTTAAAACTACATTATGGCCTGAGCAGCAGAAGACTGCCTGATGTGTCCAAAAGAGAACAGCAAGTAAGTAATGCTAGCAGGTGGGAGAAACAATTTTTTGTTGTTAGGACAACTGAGCAGCTATGCAAGAGATTTCCCAGTTGACATTGTGGTCTAAAGCAGAGCAGTAACCATCTGGTTAAAGACAGACGGAAAACCACAGCAGTTTCTCCACTGCTGGCATCAAAAATAATATTTCTTGCACAGACTTGACAAAAAAAAACAACCAACCACCCAGATGCTTGTATTCAGAAGGTAGGAAATGATAGAATGTTATATCTGAACACTTACTGCAGTCACTTTAGCATTCCCTATATAAAAGCTGGCATCATATTGCACATGCTTGTCCCGCACACAAAACAATACTTACTGGGTTTTGGGTCTGTTACTGAGTCTGAGGCAAGAAGTTGCCTATGTAAAGAAAAACCAGAGTCAAAGTGCAAGTGTGTGTCTGTATGTGTGTGCATTTTTAGCTAGGCTCTCAAAACGTTTTGGGATCTACTTCCATGAAAACAAATGAACCCTTCTATCAAGAGTGTGGAAAAGAGAGAAAAAAGTCACATCAAGCAAAAGCAGAAACATGGCAAGAATTACTTGACTCAGAATTATTGTTGGCAAAGCTAAAAGTCAGTGGAAAGAATCTAGGTGCTCCTGCCAGGCCGGGGGGTTGGAATTAGATGATCTTTAAGGTCTCTTCCAACTCTCATAATTCTATGATTCTACAGAATGCATCAGCTAGCTCATACTCAATTTTGATGGTCATCCAGCAGCTCAGTACACATCAGCACCCTGATAACTCAGCTTGCTGGTTTTGGGTACCATACACAAAGACCAGTTGTCATAAGCCAGCCCTGGCTAATGTTCACACATAAGGAAAGGAGTTTTCACTGATTTTGAGTCAGAGCACATCTACTTTGGATAGTAGAGATTTTTGGTTAGAGCAATGATATGGCCGAACTGAAAGGCTGAGGTGAGGGGCAAAGGGATACCTATATCTCAAAACTCAGTTCTGCAGAGACTAAGAGTTTGATTAAGAGACTTCACTCAACTACTCCACCAGTTGTGTACAGTCTTACAGATGCTCAAAGGTTGAAGTGACAAACCCAACAGAAATATAGAAAGAGCACATATGGAAATGTGGAACCACATATGGAAATATGGAAAGAGCACATGGAGAAGTTATGGAGAAAGTATCATTGGCAATGCTTGCCACTGAACTGAATCATCATGGTGCAATAGGAGAATACATACGAATTACATAAAACTATTAGTAAAAAAGGAAAGACCAGACAGGTTTAACATTTGTAAGCCAGTGGTATAAACACTTTCCACCAAATGAAGCAAAATAAAGATCAAAGTCTAATGTGCGCTAAAGAACTGCTAAGAAGGGTCTTTATTACAGAGATCTTATTAAAGATCTAATCTTGCAAAGTGGTGAATAAACATACTACCCTTGAATGAATTCCTATGTTTGGTCAGATCTTGCCTGAGGCAGCTGCAGAACTAAGATTTACAGTTATCTCAGCAGTTTAAAGTGAGTTACACTTGCAAAAAAAAAAAAAGTCTGTCATTAAAGGACATAGCATACAGGGTATGGTTGTGAAATTCACATGAATTTTTACTTTGGCTAGGCTGAATTTGGACCATAACATAGGGCTGAGTAATTACATCAGGAGAAGCCAATTGGTTTCTTTATCTTGCGGACTTTAAACACGGAGGCTCCACCTACTAGCCCATACTGCTTGTGTACATTTGCAAGGGGGAGGTTCCAAATAGTCGAGCTCTTCTACTTCCTTTCCTTGGCTTTTTTCTCTTACATTGTACTGCTTTAGGTGTTTGCAGATTTATTTCCATGAGATAAATCACCTAGCTATAAAGTAAGCAGAGGAAGTAAAACTTTCTCCTGGGTAAAGAGCTAGGTCAGCTCAGGAAAGATTCCAGCAGGAAGGCATGCAGAGAAGGAAGTGGTGAGACTGCAAGGAAGAGAGGAAATTGAAATTAAATCTCTCTCTCTTCAGTATCAGGGAGCTGTTAGATCAGCTTAATTCCCTGTCAAATCACAGCCCAGAGGTCAGTCTCACTAGTCAGTACCTTTCTATCCTCCAGACCAGCTGTCTGCAGCATCTCTGTGAATAATGCATAATTTATTACAAGTAACTGTAAAAATTTTTATGCACCTTGCAGAAGAAACAGGTCAAACAAAATTAAACAGAGAAGAAAATGCCTCAGCACACCCAACTTTTTAAAAGATGTCTAAAATTATGTTCTCTGCAAAGCTCAGGATGCCAACTGTCAGTGGCTACACCCTTGGTACCCAAAACAAAGGAGATGTTTTAACTATAATGACAAATGTACCAAGTTCATTCTTCTAAGGAAAAAGACCCCAAAATCTAACACACTAACCAAAAACATGGACATCATACAAAACATTTTTCCTTTTGCAAAAGGGCATTGGGAAGGCAGTTACAGTGTACTGAAATGGACTTAATTAGAGCACCTCATTAGAGCCATAAATGAAAATGCAGAAATCAAAGTATTTTATACTTTAAAAAACAAAAACAGTTACAAGGACAGTACAAATTGCTTTAAAATAAGCCATTCTTAAGACTAGTTGGCTTCTCAAACTGAGTTATTTACAGCATATTTAGTTTCCTAGTAAATAAAACTACAAATAAGCTCAAACTGGAAATACTTCATAGGATGATTTTTGTGAGAGATCTTTATGTCTCAGCTAAAGAAATTCTTACTAGACTGAATGATGTTTTCATTTTATGAAAGAATAAAGATAAATGTTGCTCTTTCAACTGAGATTAAAACATTAATTTTAACAATCTGCCAACTTCATCCCCTTTGCTACATCTTCTTTTGGATGGTTTCCAAATATTTTTTTTAAAAAACCCATTTATTTCAAGACATTGTCAGCTAGTCTAAGGTTTAAATCATTCTAAATCTATTTTTATACCAAGATCTAATTTCTTGTATAGATCTATATCTTGTTTTCCTTAAGGAAAAAAGAGAATGGAAAAAATTCAATTACTGGAAGAATGACAGCCATTAGTGTTTTCTTTCAGAAATCTGACATGTAATTTATTAAAAGTCAATACAAATTCTGTCACTGATTTTGAACAAGTTACTACTAGAGTCTCTATTCATCTGTAAGAAATTAACACAGACTCCGTGAAACAAGGCACTACTTCACTCAGTACAGCTCTAAATACCTCCTGAGAAAGTGGAAAGGAAAAAACAAAGACACAATGAAATTTCTCCAGTTTAATATAAAGTTCCCAGATATGCTCTAGCTTAGGATGCACAGCATTTATTCTTGTTTTATTTACAATGTTTTAATGAAAATGCAGTATTACTTAATTGAGCTCTAATTTACTGATATTTAACAAGAAATCTCTAAGGAAAAAAATATACATAAGACAACTTCTCACAATACAACTCACTGAAACATGGAAGTTCAGAGATATATTAGCTGAAAGGTATGTAAGAAAGAGCACCAGCTCTTTTACAGCTGAAACCTGAAAGCAAACGCTAGTTTGCAACCAGTACATATGAAAAGTTTCAGATTTAATTTTTTGGGTCAGAAAACCTACTGTTTTCAATAAATATTTGTTTATTTGCAGACTTTACTCCTCACAAACAAAGCTCATGCTTCTTTGCTGATTCAAGTTCAATATGCCTGAGATGACATCTAAAACCAGTCAGACTGCCTCAGAACTGTTATTTACCCATACTGCACTAGGTTTGAAGTGCTGAGATTTAAGCTATCATAAAATCTGCATAAATATAGGGTCCAGTGCTTTTTATATATATTTGTAGTCAGCACAAGGATTCAGGGACGGACAATACTCAAATGTGCTTTATTTAGATTTCTGAATCTGTCTTTTGTAGAACAATTGGGACAACATAGTGGAGAAAAAGGGAAACAGTTTTGATAGAATTCTTATTATTCTTGGTGATCTATTCCATTTTAAAAACAGAGCAGAATTAAAATTCAACATATTCTTCAAGTTGCTGGTTTTGTTTTTTTAATTTTACTAACTAAACACCTCTTGCTCAACTGAGTTATGTACCTCAACTCTAACAACAATGTATGAGGAGGTTTGGTAAATAGAATGTGTTAAAAAAAGCATAAACCTGTGCTTTGTATTTTTTCCAGAAACTCATCTGCTATTCCGAGGACAAAAATAAACCTTCCTTTTCAAAAATAGCCTTCTAGAGTCAAAACAGCAAGTGAGTGAAGCACAAGAATGCAGGAGTTCAGCTTGCCAGCAGATGAAGTTTAAGTGAAAAAGCCATCCCCTAGAACAGGGTTCTCATCACCACAGCTAACAGGCTTGCAGCACACCTTTCGCTGAGACAGGATTTTGGGAGCTTTCAAAAGCCAGACTAAAAGGGAAAAAAATACATTTATACAGGGCATTAGGAAATTTGCAGTTCATTTTAACTGTAAGTGGCACTTAGAGAATGTCACACCACTCCACTCCTTAACAAGGAAGGGTAAAAGTCCAACTGCTCATCTGCTCCCCAGTCTCAGCATTCAAGAAGAAAATGAGAGACCAGAAAGCAACGAAGACTGGTTTGCAAAGACTGCAGCTCATGTTGGTGTAGAGAAACCTACACAGCACAAGGCAAAGCATGACTCAGCCATAACCAAATGCAGCAAGATCTGCCTAATATACTAATTCAGATGCCAAAACTATTTCTGTTAAAAATGTTGCTTCAGAAATATTTCAGGGAAAGATGTAAAAGTATTTTCTAAGGAGGGTCTACAGACCTTTTCCAAATAGAAGAGAAAAACAAGGGAGACATGGAAGACATTGGATAGGCCTTTAAAAGCACTGGATGGAAACAAAGGGGAGGGAAGGAGTAAAATGCACTTTGTTCACTGATAGGAATTTAATGCATACGTAAAAGATCCTACTGCTAGCATTGGTTAACTACAATTATAACTGTTAAAAATTAATCCAACACACATAACCCCACTTTCCTAATGCCACATCCTTACCATTTGTATGGTATTTAAGCACTTAAATCCTTAAGAATTCTTTAAAAATTTCTAATACAGTAACATAAAACACAAAAAGCCCTTAAATACCATAAGAAAACAGTTGCCTTCCAGTCCAGAGACAAACCCATGCAGCTGGTCAGAATGTGAAGCTTAGTTTCACCCTAGAGGGAGGATTAATGGATCTGATAAACTCATTCTCTAGGAAGGAAAAAGCTGCTTCCAGACCATCACTGAATTCCCAGTGATGGACAATTAGATGATATAATGTAGCACCGGCTCTTATTGACTACTAAATTACTTAGCTGTTTCAGTTGCCACAGGTGGGATATCACAACAGTGAAAACTGAGATGGGTGGGATGGAGAGCAGGCATAATTACTTGACCATCAGAATTTTATCATGCTGCAGAGTGAGTCAGCACCACCACAACATTATATAGGAATATGACTTCTCTGCACTTATCGCTACTAAGGAACAAAGACATAGGAATTATTTATTCTTACAGTTGTTAAAAGATTTGGGATTTAACAGTGAGCAAACCTGGAGACTAAAATGACCAACAAAATTGGAATAGTGCTTTTTGCATGTGACTGCATGTCAAAGGCAATTTTGTCCTTTAGAAATGACAGCATGAAGGTCAAAAATGCAAGTAAAAACATCAGAGGTCTTCAAAGTGAAATAATACTTCCTTTACTTGGCTTTTTAGTGGCAAAAGTTTTCCCAGTGTAAACTTGGTGGCAGATGCAGGCAGCTGCTACACATGCATTTGTCCAGGAAACACATGGTTAGAAATACACACTTCTAAATTTAGTGAGGATGAATATTTTAAGACCATCCTGAGTGAAATCAGAATACAAATGTTAAAACTGGCTTCTGTTCAGCCATCTACAATGTGACAAGCAGCTGCTTACCCTAGAACTGCAGAGGAAGCTTTTGAGACCATGCATATTTCAGTGCTTGCTGTGCTGACACTTTGCAAACTTCTAGTGGCTTACCTGAAATACAGAGGGCGGGCAAGGGAATGCTAACTCTTTCATCTGGTATCCATTAGTTTTAATCTTGATTAAAACAAACTAGTAACGAGGAACTTCAGATAAACATGGATCCAGGAAACAAGAAAATGAAATGAAGAGAGATTGAGCTTACAATTACATCTTGGATCAGTGAAATAGAGAGGATCCTCTTGACGCTATTTTCCACAATTACTCCGAGCCAGTTAAGTGTGCCCCAGTACCACAGATAACTCTGTCCTCCATGCCAGTAGCTTACAAAGGCAAAAGTGAGGGCTGTGGAAAACAGCATTCCCAGCAGACTGGACTGAGATCCTCCCATCGGAACATAAATGTATCTGTAGGTGAAAAGACAGATAAGCAAGGTTATTAGTGATTTCACAGAAACCTCAGGAAAACATCCACTATAGATTTGTTATTTTTGTGGCATAAAAAAAAGAATTTGAATAATTCCCCGACATTCTCTATTTACAGAGCTTGCTCCAGTTTCTGCAAAGCTGTGGGCCACTCTAAGAAATATGTGCATATACCATTTGGCAAAAATCACAATTTTCTGGTCACGGGAACTCTTTATGAGGCAAATACATAGCATAAACTACATTCTCAAAACCGCAAAAGACTGCAATAGTTGTAAGGCAACTTATATACACAGAAATCAAATGTACTCTTCATGTGAACTGAAATTATAAGACTCTTAAAAGTTTTAAAACATAAAGCCATATAGACTCATAAGCCACAGAATATTTTTCATTTGTCAGAAAAACAGACACATGCAAACACTATTTTTAAAAGCTTGTAATTTCTTTCTTTGCAAATCTTTCATTAAAAGCTATATGAACTGAAAATATTTCCTGTCTGGTTCCTGTACTATACTCTCAGGATCATATCTGCCTAATGACCTTCAGAGCACATGCACAAAAACATCCCCTCAGAACTATATGAAACACCCTGCAAGCAATTGCATGCTGTATTTAAACTGAATCCAGGAGTCAGAATCTTCATCTTTGATGCTTACAAGTGTCCAGAAAGCAGAACTTGGTCAGTAAAAATACCAGAAGCAATGGGATTCTGAAAGCTGACATTGTTTTCTGGGTCATTTCACTTCCTTCCTGCCTAGAGAGCTACATCCATTCCTGACATTTTCTGAATAAGGCATGGCCACTATCCAGCCTTTATCCAAAAAAGTTGCATATTTCTGTCAAGACTTTGAAGCAGCTCATCAGGCAACAGAGTCACCATCCAGCCCATGGGTACCACTGAGGAGATGCAATACATGAGAACTGCCAGTGACAGTTCTCAGCTGTCATTCCATTGGCACAATGCACTGTGCTCATCGTATTTCAGACTACCCCTACCTGCCAGGATAACCCAAGGAAATTTTTGCAAGTGGAATGTTTATCTCTAGTTATCAGTTTCCACATTCATATACTAGCTTAAAAATTTTAAAGGGAAATTAACATAGAGCTTTATTCTCTCATTCTATTTTACTCATAGGAAGTAAGAGAATAAAGTAACAGGGTAAAATAAAGTGATCAGAGTAATTAAAAGGTAAAGAGAAAAGTCATTAAAAAAACCCAACTGTCAAATGCTCCAAATTGTCCCCAAGCATAGCATCAATACACCTTTCTACTTCAACCTTCTACAGAGTACATCTAACTACATTTATAGTGATTTTCAATGTAAATATGCTTTTTACCAAGAATATGAAAATAAACAGGTTCAATAGTTTTTATTTGTGTTTTGTTTTTCTTCTCCCTTTCTGGTTTTTTTGAGGTCTTTTCTCATCACATACATAAACAGTGTGGCAATAACAGATGCGTGCAATCAGTTAACCTGTAGTTACAGGCCATAGTTATAGGTGCTATATAGTTAATAGCAGAGAGGTATGTCTTAGCAGTCTTTCCACCTCTAATCACAAAAAATCCACTAAGAAGCTCAACCCCCCCAATTCAGTGACTATTAGCACACAGAGGTAATGACGGGTCCTCATGGCAGACTAACATAACTCATAGCAGAGTAACTTGACAGCTCATAAGCAGATCGCACATTTATTGCAGACGCGCAAAGAAGGCAGACTAGCTGAGAAATGTGGTGCCAACCTGCAACAACTTTATCTTAACTCATATACTCACAGAAAAAGAACACACAGCAGTTATTTGGTGGTCAATGAGCCAAAGACAGACAATTGAAGGAAGGCAACACAGTATTTTGCAAAGAGAAAAGGATGTTAAGGCAAGTAGATTGGAGGATGGTAATTAGTCATGTTGCTCCAGGTTATTTTGGAAGAATGTGTAATGCTGCACCTCCTTAAGATTCATGCAAATTACAGACAGAAAGATGAGATTTGTTTGGAAGATGTTTATTATCAAAAAGTGCTGGCTAGGTGAGTATTTAAAAATAAAACATCAACTTAAGGGATGAAAAGTCAATCCCTGGCAACATTTCAAAAGGTGAAATTTGAAGGTGAAAGAGGAGAGAAGATTTCTAGGCAGGCTGTAAAACAGGAGCTCTTGAATGCTACAGGCCAGGCTTTGCTAACCAATCCAAGACTGGCCAGATCTCTCAATGACAAGGAAAGGCACTTCAGGTTGTCAGAAGGAAAAGTTGTGCGCAACAGATGCGGACAAGGGAATGCCACGTAGATTAAATACCTCCAAACATCTGTGGAGCATTTAGGGCACAAATACAAACATATATGGAGAGAACGTTATACAATCATTACCTGAACACACACCTGACATGACTAAACATACATTAGCTCTCCCCTCCCAAGGCAAAAATGCTGTCAGTCTTTACCACATTTCTATAGAATCTGTTTTGATATCAAACTAAAACTTACATGCTACTTAGCATGTTACTTTCACAAACAAAGCATAATACTGTATGTGCATTCTGAATTGGCAAGTGCCTTGCTTTTAGTCCCACTTACAGTAGCTTAAATCAGCTTATCTACAGCAAGCAAGCTGTTTCATTTACATGACTTATCTTAATTTTAACTCACTTAGTGAACTGAAAGAATCAGATAAAGAATGTAAATGGTACCATTTAAATCCCTAAAGTAGTGCAAACACTAACATAACAGCTGAGGTATTTATAAGTGACATTTACTTACAGAGAGTAACTTTTAAATCCAATAACCATTTTGTTACTTTTCTTGAAGTGGTAATCTACAGAACAATCATAAGAGATCTGACAATCATTCCCTTAGCAAACACATTGTTTCTTTTCCTTTAATGGCATCCACATTATAAAGTTTTTATTCCGATAACTTTAGAAAACCCTTAAGAGGAGCATTTGCAACCAGTTAAGAATCACTCTGAAGGGCTTTTACTCCTTGAGGCCTCAATACACTGCACTTACTTCCACATGCATGTACTTTTAAACATATTTAAATTCTGAGGACAGTGCAAGTAAAGCACCTGTTTAAATGCTGCTCTGTCCAGGGACTTTTTTCAACACATACTTAAATTTCTTCCTGAAGTAAGGCCACACAACAACACACATGCTATCCATAATTGTTCTTCCCCTCCCTTCAGCTATTGTTCTTGGAATGTCTTATCCAGAGCAAGGTGAAATGTAAATTTACAAATTCAAGGGCTAACCACACTGTTGAGTTGGGCAGTTATACAGTCAACACAGTAAAATTTTTAAAAAGCAATAATTACATCCTCCATCATACGTCCCAACAACAGAAACTGGTTGGGGTTCTGTACAGTGATGGCATCCATTTTTGGATATGTACACAAAGTTTCATCTGGGCAGCATTATACCTACAGAATTTGACACTTTAAGTCAATAAAAAGTTCATCATTAATTATGAAATCAATGCTCAATGTGAGCTTGAACAATTCTGAGGATAAACTTAAATAGCCAAGTTACCATATGTGTCTAAATTATCCCAAGGATTGTCACCACAAAAGAGGTTTGATTGGACTGGGAAGTGTGGCAGGACAAAAGGTGAGAACTAGAAGGGGAGTTCCTTAATATATTTATCTTTAAATCTGTGTTTTCTTTCTCTGGCCTTAGACCATTGATTTCAAACTGTTTCTCTACTGTGTAATAAAAAGATTTCAGGCCCAGTTCTCTGAATCCTTACATGTGGCTGAGTTCTTACAATTACTGTTTTATTCAAACAGTTCAAACTGTCACCAACCTGGACAGAGCTATGCAGTCACATAAGCAAAGCACTCCTGTAAGTCTTCGCAAGACTGGGTCTGACATGAATAAATCTGTTTTAAGTCACAGAAACACCACTTGTAACAAGACTTTGAAGGCTAAGCCCCAATTATTTGCACCTGAAACAAACAAACAAAAAAAACAAACAACCACAGTTATTTGGAATATCTTTTGGCAAGATTTCCATTCTGAGAGGTAAGCCCTATTCTTACCATGAAACTCAATTTTCACATGGTCTAATAATTTTCCTGGGCTGTTGGGGCAAAGCTTTCCAAGATCTATAAGATTCTCTCACCACACCAGCTTAATGCCACATTTAGAGAGACCTTGACAAATGCAGACCCTTTAAAATATAAAAGCTAATGCTAGCTTCAGGCAAGTCTGGTTAATTTTACCACAAAAATATTTAATAAGAAATTAAGTTCATTTGGGTTACAAAACATTAATGAGAATATTCACACGCAAGAACACTCAGCTTTACAAATATGACCTGAATTCTCCAGTTGTTAGCATGTTTCCCAACAAAGATGGAGTGGTGCAGTTTCCTCTAAAAACATCAAGTGTTTAATGCACTTTTTCTTCCCGTGCATTCAGCACAAAAAATGATCTGAGTCAAGTCCATTTATCAAAGTGCAGATAACCGAGGAGTACTGAACAAATAATTCTGAACTCCCTTTTCCAAGGAAGCTCATGTTTTTGAAGACATTAATTTATTTCAAATTAAATTTTCATGTAAATCATAATACTTCCTTTTAATAGAAAAAGTTTCATTACTGATGGACTGCTGTGCTTAGTTTTCTCCCAGCTGCATCGAGAAAAGAAAGAAACCCTCCCTACCACCAGCTGTTCACAGTCAAATGCAAAACTACTAGTCAGCTACCTTAGATCACAATGGAAATTGGAGATGCTCCAGATGATCCAAGTGGCAAAAGACTGGTTAAAACACTAAGTCCAAACCAGGGCCACAGCCCTTTTGCTGACAGTAGAAGCCTATGTTTGATTGCCCAAACAGCCTAGAGTTTAGTGCCCACAAGCTCAGGTACTGGGCAGGAGGGGGCTGTGTTCCCAGCTGCCTGATGGAGCCAGGAAGCAGGTGCCTCCTGCAACGTAGAGTCTGCAGAGCTCTCTGAAGCTGAACTGAACTTAACTCCCCTCAGGGAGCCCAATTCGTTCCTGCTACTCACAATACACCAACTATGTGCTGATAATGTCTAAGCTCAGCAGGAAGCACACCAATGGAGCTAGGCTCCTTTGAAAACCTGGCTGGAGGAGGTATCTCTTAATAGCACTGTCATTCTTTGCTTATAAAATGGTAGAGGTCAGGCTTTTTGCCAAAGAAACTGATATATCTTGTCTCCCAGAGGAGTGCTACAGCTGTTACCAGGCTGCCACCAGGTAGAAAAGAAAATGAGATTCAAAGAGTAAATATGCATGAAGGAACAAGCCTGTGACTAAGACATTACCCAGAGAAATGCAAAGATCCCAGTCCTGCTTTCTGCACAATGAATTGTTCACTGTGCCCAAAGGAACCATTAGACAAAATGCATCAACAACACCATGAACAAAAGAATATTCTTCCCCCTCATTTTCTTTACTTCTCCTGACTCTTACACTGGAGGACCTAGCTCAAAATTCAGAGCTCCACAGATCTGCACTGGAGGCTGTATAGGCATAATTTTCCCACACAAATAAACTCTTCACAGCAAATCTCTTCCCTTGCCATTTCCCCTCTCACCCTAAGTGTGCATTCGCAACAGCACATTTACAGTAGTTTTCAACCACAGCTAAAGCAACAGAGACATTCTTCCTGTGCATATTACTGCACATACTGAACTACTTGTGGTTCAGTTAGTGAAAAACTGAAGTAACTGTCATTTGTTGCTTTGACCGTGCCAAGAATAAAGTATTACATTTCCCCCCTCCTCTTAGAAAGCCACTTTAAATTCCATAGGTGTAGGCACAAGCTACTTAGCCATCCCTGCTAATATTAGTATGCCAGGTACATAAGAAAATGCAGATCCATCCACATCTGTGAATTCAGATATTTAAAATAAACCCATCATTGTGTACTTAACAGCTATCTTTTCCAGCATGCCTCTGCCAAAGGAGTGCAAGAAATGTAGTTACTTCAGTAGGACTTATGTTATTTTCCTTATTAAAGCTTTTGCTTAAAGACAAAGTGTTAATCAGCCCTCTGCAATTTGCTAGGTAGCTGAAAAGATTGTTTAACATTCCCAGATCCCTTTGTGAAGAGCCTGACCACTCTTTTGCATTTATGTATCATTTAGTACACATGCATGTCAAAGGGCTTTGTTAGTATCCACAGACCACGCAGCTGTTTTCACCAAATCATGCAATACCTTTGCCTCAATGGGCTGCACAGTTCTGAAGACAAGCAGAAATCAAAGTGTCAGGAGACTTTCACCTGGTACATCAAAAATAAAAAAATTGGTGAGACCAGAATAATGCTTGAGATCCAAAGTTCTAAAGTCAGTGAAGACAAGGTCGGCATTACAACCTTCAGATTATAACCCAACATCAACAGAATGTATTTCAAATGCATCTTTTAAAAAAAGTGAAGACATGTAATTAATGAAAAGTAGAGATATAGAAGAGACATTGCTTAAATATTGCAGGAAACCTGAAAAACATCAATGTATCTCCTTAAATATGGAGTAGCATTACACAGTCCTTCAAGCTGCATGTGTATTAAGTTTGAAGAGTTAGGCTTCTGACATTATTCCAAGCTAAATAATTCACTCACCTCTCCTGAGTCCACTTTTCTTAGAATGTACCACCCTGTAGTTCTGGGAAAAGACTATTTATAAAATACAGCCAAGCCACTGAGGCAAAGATGAGATGACAAATTAAGATTATATAGTGCCTTCCACACTCTCCAGCCTGTGTCAAAAGCTCTTCAAACACCCGCAGAGTTAAATTCTCTTTGATGCAGAGTACAACCCTCTATCAGGCCAAATCAACATTGCCTAATTGTTATATAAGTCAGAATGGATATCAAATTTTAATTAAGGAGAGTGAAGTAAAGTATTTACTTTTCTTGAAGCAGCAGCCTTAATTAAGGTTGATCTCATGTTTTTCTCATCTGTAAAGAAGGCACAGACACACTCTCCTAAGACTAGTCAGGCATGGTTCAATCCAAATAAAAACTTATGTGGGAAATGTCAGCTCCTGTGAAGTCAGCAGTGACAGGGGACCAGAGCTAAACAAACCAGTAATTTTTAAACACACAGCAACAAATTATCCCAACTCAAAGGTAATACTTGAGTTAGAAATGCTGTAGCTACAGCCAGAAATTCCAATACATATGTAAGGAGGGGGAATAAAGGAGGGGGGGAAAGGTGTATATTCAAGGAAAAAGGAATTATAAAAGCCTGTCAGAGGGAGGGAAAAAAATGTTAGGTTATCACAGAAAGGTAAGTAGGAAATGTGTCATAAATCATCTTACCCTCCTACAACACTCAGCCATATATCTGTCCACTTGTCTAAGGGCAGTCTGTTTATTAGAAAGAGAGAACAAATAACAGTTGATAAAATAATGATTTCTCTGCATTGATCTTCATTAAAAGCCCCAAGACAATAAATCAACAAAACTGGTTTTAACTGGGAAGTATAAATATAGGCCTGAAAAGGTAGAAAACAGGCTGAAGACCATCAAGACTGTCAGCAGCATTCCAATTGGTGTGTCTTCATGAAATTGTCTGAAAGGTATTCAAAGAAGCATCTGGTTTATATACTGGGTCACCAGTGACTGTTTTTTCTGTTTCCTGCTTCTTGGGATTTCAAGAAGAAAAAACAACAAACTCCTTTTTTTTTTTTTTTTTCTTCAAAAGTGAGGGAACCAAGCAGGAGCAAGAAAACCCCATTCAGCTTGGGAACTGCCTACCAAATTCCTGGTGGTGCTTCAGAACAGACTATGAAACAGCAGCTTGTACTCACACCATCTTGGGGTAACCAGCTAAGAAACAGCACACAGGTTCAAAGAGTTAAACAGAAATAGCAACACCAAACTGCCATGTTTTCCCTGAGAAACCTCAACTAAAATCAAATCTGCCAGTTAAAGTCTAAAGAGAAATCTAAAGGCTCCTAGGCATGGATCAGCTCCTGGCTGAGACCAAAAGCTAAGAGGCAATGAAAAGGAACCTGCATTTCAGATGCACCCTTACTAGTGATTTGACTGTTGCCCTGAAATGCTCAGCCAGATTAATGAATTGTCTCATTCTCCTCCAGCTTTTACCTGAAACTCATAATTCTTAATCATGAGCTCATACAGTTGCAGAGCACAGCCATATGGGCAGAATTCATGCATACAAAACAAGTCAAATATAATTGTCTGGGGTCAAGTGTGTTGATGATATTCTGGAACATCTTCCATTTACATTGCAAATGCTTTGTTTAACAGCACCACTGCAGAGATTGATAATGATGATCCACCTCTACTGTACAGTTTACTCATGTTCAGTGAGAATTAATACGAAGTTGAGTGGCCATGGAATGATACTTTCTTATTTTTACAGGCTCATACATTCGATTATTAGTGATGTTAGCCTGAATTTGTGTTTCTCACCTTTTCCATAAACTAAAGAGCCCCAGACTTTACAACAGCATCCTGCCCTATCCTTTCTGTTGACCATCTGGCAAGCCTGTGATTGCCCAAGTCTCCATTCTATCCCATATAATTTAACATTGTTGAAAAGAAATTAAATACAGAAATGCTACAGTTTAGAGCAGATTCACTAGTGTAGAGACAGTAACAGGCTGAAACTGCTGGCTAAAACCCATGATTGACGGCTATGAACACTTCACCAGATAGATACCCAAATCATTAGTTCAGATTGCCAGGTCGTCCCTAAGGCAAAGGGAAAATGCAAGTGTTCTGTTCATGCACATTCACTGAACTGTTTTTGGACATCGATAAGGAATCATAGAATTGTCAGAGTTGGAAGGGACCTTAAAGGTCATCCAGTTCCAACACCCCTGCCTGGCAGGGACACCATCCACTAGATCAGGTTGCCCAGAGCCCCATCCAGCCTGGCCTTAAAACTTCCAGGGATGGGACTTCCACAACCTCTCTGGGCAACCTGTTCCAGTGTCTCCCCACCCTGACAGTGAAGAACTTCCTCCTAATATCATCCTATCATCACCTATTATCCTAATAAACAAAGATGAGTTTATTTGCTCCTAAGAGAAGAGGCCAGGCTGTATCATCTTTTATTGTCAGCAAGATTTTTTGATTCATCAGTTTCAGATGGAGAGGGATTTGATTTCTGTAATCATTTTCATTGCCAGCTACCTTTTGCACCAAGTCTCCTCTGCTCTACCCCTAAAATTAGCCAAATCAAACCTTTTTAAAATTTGAGGATTGAAGAATCAAAGATTTCTTGACCTTTCCACAGTTGCAGAGATGATGCTACAACTCATTGCTATTTCAACACACAAAAAGTAACGAACAGTTGTGTTTGGGTTTTTTCTTTTCCTGTGTGTATTCACAAATGCTTCTGCTGGATGCTTGCATGTTTTGTGGATGCAGGAGTGGGATTCATTAAGCAGAGCACACATTTAGCAGAGCAGTAAGACAAAAATAAATTCTGTCACCACTAATTTACTGTGGAGATTAGATTCAGCAGAGTGAACTTGACAGATATTTCTTCCAATTTGAATGTTATTTCAGTTTGTTCAGTTTCCAGAGTATATGCATTAAAGAATTTCCATTTTAATGTTAAAAAATAAATTTTCTTACATTAAAAATTCTTTCTTATAAAAACCTGATACCACATGCAAGACACAATGATTTTCCTGCCTAATATGCTGGACAGAATAGCTGCACATAATTACGACCTGGCTGTCCAGCATTCCTGTATGAGAACTCTTACTATGCTTCCATGACCTATTGATATTTTTCCTTGCATACTGATTAAGAAGCAATTATCTCAATAAGGTGGAAAAACCATCAAGAAAATATAATGTGAAGTAAAATGAGTCCTTAACATCAAACTTTCCAATCCTTTTCTGAGCACACACACAGTACTAACTTTGCAGCTAGCTGCAAGATGTCAGTGTTAAGCTCAAATTTTATTTAAAGAACAAACATGCAAACACTGGTCTCTGTATGTCAGACTCTTCTGTGCCTTTATGGGATAAGCTGAGCATATGACACAGCCTCCTGAGGTAATCCTTCTCAGACAGCCATTGTTCCCTCAGCCCCTCATCACCTCTCCTCTGAGCCAGAAAGCCAAGCTACTGAGGCTACTCCTGACATCCCAATAGGTAATGGCTTTCTCCTCCTGCACGGCAGAAGAATGCAGTAAGGTTGGAAGCCACAGGATCTGATCACAGACTCACTTAAGCCAGCCCCAACATCTCTTTAAAGCTACAGGGGACAGCATAAAGACAACTGCAGCAGTTAGGTGTTAAAACCTTTAAAGTATCCATTGCCAGCAGAAGGTTGAGGATTTTAAGCAGGGCTGCTGTTGTTCAGAAGAGGATGTGATTTTTAGTTCCTACTATAACAAGAACAGAGTAGACAAAAGTGAGAACAGGCAAAACTTACACTGTAAATCGAGTTTTACACCTGATTTTACTTCTGAAATACAGATTTCTTAATAATAACCCCTGTGATCAACAAGATCTTTACACAAGATAGAAATATTTCTTTGCTAGCTGTATCTGAGGAAGAAAACCAAGTCTTAGTTAATATAGCTCATTTGTTAACCTTGTAATTGAGTACAATATTAAATATCGGTACATTCTGTGAAGGAAGACGAGCTGTGATCCCTGTGGCTCTTGTTTTGCTGAGTAGGTACAGTTTAAATCAATAGCAAGGTCATTCTTTGCCATCTTTTACCTTCAGCCACCTTTGCTATGCTTTTTCACTTTCTAAAGGAGAATAGTGACAGAAAAACCTCCTTGCTGTTCGACTTTAACTCAGAATTTTTGAAAGGTAAGATTATCAAGAAAATGTCTTCATGATCAATCTTTGGTTTTGTGAACAAATCATCTACCAAATACTTTTTGTATGATTCAAAGACAAAAGAAGTACAGGCTGAGTCCACTATTCAAGGAAGAGAGAGAGAAGGAAAGAAAAGAGTACCAACCACTGATACTTGACAAACTCTAATACCACTCAGACCATTGCAGAAAAGAGCCTGGTTGGCAGTGGAACATAAATACATTGATTAGTTTATGTTAATCTGCTGGAAAATAGGCAGAGAAGTCTTACACCATGCAGACTTAAATCCTGCCTGTTAGGGTTTTTTCCACTGACTGCAAACAAGATAAAGAAATCACCTGTTTACTGTGTCATCTAATAGCAGCTGATCCAATCCAGCCTTATTTCAGTTAAAATTGAAGTGCAATACTAAAACCTGACATTTCAATATTACTTCAAGACCACTTCTGGTCCAGCCATTGAGATTCACTAATTACAGAAATTGTTCTCTTTCCATCTTCCTTACAGCAAGAAATAAAGCAGCACAGAACCTCTTTCTGAATCCAAATATGTTATCTTTTCTGTACATAATCCTGCAAGGATCAATGATACCATACAGCCATGCAAGAGTGAAGAAATCTGGTTGCAGATAGCATCCAAGGTCAGGCAGCAGCCTGTACAGAGTGCTTAACATGTTAACACAAGCCTGTCCTATCCACGTTTCAGAGTTTTCTAGCTGATAATGCCTATTAGATTTAACATTTTGCTAGTTCAGACAAAATCATTACAGTACTAACACTGTCCTGATGTTACTGTCTCTGAAAGTCATTATGTGAATGAACAAGAGAAGGCAAGTGATGCAATTACGTAGTGATGGCGTACTTAAACTCTACTAATCCCATGTTAGGGATAGACCTAACTGTCTTGCTTAACTAGGACAGTCTGTACCTGCTTAACATCAGGCATCTACTTAAACAACATGTAGAACCCAAGCCTTTTAAAGTATTCCAAAAAGCTTTTCAATTTATATATTTATCCTCTTTTCAAAAGAGCAGTAACTAACACTGACCACTTCTTCTGTTTCTCACAGGCTCCTGGACTACAAACAGCATTTTTTCCAACATTTTCCATGCTGCAAATTTCTCTACTATGCCTGGAGAATTCTCTTAAAAAACCAAGCCCCCTTAAGATTACTAGTCATTAAATATAAAGCACACAGAATGATACAAGACTACATGCAAAGTATTCAACCATCCCATCTCTGCCTCCCAAAAAGGCCACAAACTAGGACAATATCATGACTTGCACAGTGAAGCTCTATCATCCTCAACAAAATATCCAGCATCCCTGGCTCAACACTCTCTGTACCTCATGCTGTGGCAGAAAACCAGTAAGCCTTAGGCACGATTTTACAATGCTATCCTGGTTTCATTCCTGAGGAAGACTGAATAGCTTACTGCCAGGTAACACTGGTCTGGGCTTATTAGAGCACTAAGGAGCCCGACAAGGTCTGTACCCCCACAGCTATCATTCAGCCAACTCAGTGGATTTGTGCACATGTGTGGGAGAGAGAGATAAAGGGTCAAGAGGAAAGAACAATGTTTTACTGACAGCACTTGACCAGTCCACAGGTAGGCATGAATCAATATCTCTCATTTACATTTGCTGCTGGCAGGAGAAGGTGAAGTATGCAAAACACTCAAGTTTTCAAAAATGACCAAGAGCTGGATTATGAAGAGAAAATAATCACTTAGCATTTTCACCTTCAAATGCTAGGCTTTCCTAAGTTACTATGACTCATACCTTAACTGGTAAGGCAACCCAAACCTCATTTTATTTAGACCCCCTACTACATTGCACTAGGATCAGCTTCATCTAATAGCTAAGTGATTGAACACATATGCTTCAAAGCAAACACAGATAAGAATCTAGCTAACCACGCTGGCACCATGTGCAAGCATCCCACTTCCTGCTTTCATCAGTGTGTTTGCCGAAGTGACAAAGAGATCAGGGAAAGTAATCTACATGGAAATGAAGTGCAGAAAGGAAAAAACCACCATGCTTTTTGTTCCTTTTCAGCATCTTTTTCTTCCTATGCAACTGAAATACAAGACTCAATTTATGAAAATTAAAACAGAGCTGAAGGAATTAGAGACAGAAGTTAAGTGTCTCTTAGGAATTTGCCATTTGACCAACAATGATGGAGACAGTTTTACTGCCCAGATGGTAATTATATTTTCAAATTATATTATAATTACTAAAATGCAAGTGACCTTGCCACGTGTAAGTCTTAAGAACTGCTTGCACACTAGAAAGAACAGATTTTTAAATGGTTGAAAGCTGGAAGTTGATTATGCTGAAACACTGCATACCAAGGAATAATATGTTCTGACTCAGTGAGACTAAGCTGAGTGAAAGCAAGGTGAGACATTAATTAAAACCTGTGCAGCACCTGGAAGTTATCAAGTGATTGAAATACAAAGCATCATTATTGTCATCGTATGAATATGTCCCTCCATGGCTGAAAAAACATATAAGAACACAGCTACTAGTTATTTATTCTCTAGGCCCTTCAGCTTGTGCATAAACTCTGTAGTGATGCGTCTAATGTTAAAGATTATCTTTCAAAAGTCATAATTTTTCTAAAAAGATTTCTGTGTCCCTGGGATGGGAGAGCTGCTTTCAAGGTCAATAAATTATCATGTTGCAATCACATTTAAAAGGCTAGGAAAATATCTTTAAAATACACAATCTGATCTAATAAAGTGGTCCACATTCTCTCAGTAGTGTCCAGGAAAGCTTCCCATATATTGCCTGCATGAAAGAGACACATGGAAAGTCATATTAAGTCAGATAAAAAGTAAAGATTTTTCATAACTGCAGTAGTTAAAAATGTAGATTCAATTATTTCTACTTATCTCACTTGGACAAGTGAGTTTCATTGAATGTCATCTTAGCATACTGTTTATTCTCTGCATCTCATGTGTGATCCAGGATAGTGTATCTATTCAAAACAATACTCAAAATTTTTTTGTTTGTTCCAAAGCTATCTTCAGGCACTGGTAAGCAGTCTGCTTTTTATTTGAAACAGCCTGTTCTTGTCAAATCACATTCTTGCATTTCTATAAAAATGCTTATCCTATCCCCATCACCACAGTATCTGCATGCATTCTGGTACTGTATCAAAATCAACAATCAAAACCAAACCCAACATACTCTGTGGTTTATTGACTTACCACAAAGGGAAAAAAACCCAAAATCTGTGTGCAATATAGCAGAGCAGTAGACATGGAGGGAGACCATTCATATGTTTTTCAAAGTGCATTTGGAAATGAAGTAAAGTTTGAGAACCCAGCTCTGCCTGTGGACTAAAAGGTGATACCATGGTCCTTAGGTTTGGGTAGGTGCTTACTACAAACCTGTGGGGTCTATTACTAGATAGAAAAAAAAAAACTCTGAGGAGATCATCTTTAACCTACATGTGGAAAGACTCATTACCTTTGAGAATTAGGGTTACTGACTCTAGTCTGCCTTCTAGATCTTTACAACTAAATCTTTTGGGTCTCTGAGCCCCACAGGGCCTAAACCTTGAATTAATACTTCACAGGACAGAAGTAAAGAGAATACAGATTAGCTTTCATGTTTTAATAGTAGCTCATGGTATTGAAAAAAATGAGTATTCAGTGCAGACTGGACCATTTGATGTACACCATGACACCCCAGCACTTTAACTAGGAACAACAGAAGCTTCTCAGCGACAAATGTTATAAAAACCAGAGCGCTCTCTGAATATAACAACACCATTACAAGGACACACCACATGGTGAGGCTGAAGACAGGTAAGCTAGAGACTACTTGCAAGGTATAAAAAGTTATCAGTCAGAAAAACAAAACCAAACACAAACAAAACTACAAAAATCAAGCAGTATTGCCCTAGAACGCAGTTCTAAATCCTGCCCTGTCCTTCCCCTGATGCTTCAGTTGTATGACCTAGCTCTTGGCTACACCAAAGGAGGAAATTGCTTATTAAATTACTCATTATACTTCTATAACTATGTATGAAAATAGGATTGCAATCTATAGATATGAAACATTGCATAATGACAGCCTATAAACTTACTATGTCAACAGAGAAAAAATAAAGATGACAAGGAGGCTGTAAACAACCTAAATCAATCTGTTGCAAGCATTATAAGAATCATCCTCAAAGTCACCCTTCCAGGGGTAAAGCCAACTGTACACAATTTTTAACTGGATTTAAACCACTTACCCTGGAGGCAGGAAACGTGAAACAACTGCTGCTGCCAAAATGAGCCGATCGTCCCCATTATCCCACCCAAACAAGCCACTGCATTGAGTGAACAACCTGCAGGAACCATATGGAGCCTAGCTTACATTTTCAATGTTTTCAGATGTATACACATTGCTCAACACAAATTTGTAGAGAAATCTTGAACTGTTTATCTGGATACAGGAACACTTCCCATAGGACATCATGAAAATGCAGGCATGTAACAAATGCTTCCAGGACAGCCATACCCAAAATGATCAATACAAATCTACTCCAGAGCAACACTTTGAGTAACTTTGAAAGAGATTTTCTGGAGACTTTTTCCAAGAAAAGGTGGTTTTCTTTTCCCAGATCAGAAAGGCAGGACTGGGAGATTTATTGATCACCTCCTTTATTTAAATAATTAAGAGTTTGTTAACCAAAGTGGTTGTGGCAGTCTCCTGCCAGGGCTAAAAGACAGGGTGATAAGCCCAGCGTAGCTAATTATAACAGCAACCATCCTAAATCCTCTCAGAATCTTCTTCATAGAAATACCATTTTTCTGTGGAATAATTGCCTCTTACGTGCCCAATCCTATTCCTGACATGCATGTTTTAATGCTTTAACATTTCAATGCCATCTGCTGCCAAGAAGCCCAGCCTGCCATGCTGTCAGAAATCAATCCACGCACCAGCTTCCTACTTCCCATCATCTCATTCTTTCCATGAATACAGAGGAATTGCTTCTCCACTCCTCAGCACTATGATTTAGCAGCATGGGTAGGAGACACTACCTAAAGCAAACAGCAGCACTTTTCAGCCTATTTGTACCTTTTTGCACAGCTTATCTAAAGTGAAGAGGAATCAAAGCCCATTGCTCTTGGGAGCACTAGATCACACCTTCTGAGGAACCTGTGTATGCAATAGAAATAACGAACAGTCCTGTTTCCTCCTCCTTGAGCCATGGCAATGGAGGAAAAAAAATCTCCGTGTTATTTGCCTTAAATCAGCGAAGGGCAAGTATGATGAAACTATAAAGCACCTTCCGTCAGATGGGATTAGTTGAGCCTCTTCACTTTCCAATATCTTAAACATTGGTAATATTACCTTGCCTACAAAAAAGCAAAGAGAAATCCACACCTACGCCATCGAGAGACAAAAGTTGGATCCAGACAACATGCATAACAGGAATAGATTTATGTTTTTACCCCTCTGATTTGAGAGATCTAAGCAATGTGGCTTTCCGTTTAAGGTTAAATCAATATAGCACTACAGGATTTAGGAAAGAGTTGCTAAATAGTACTTTCCCCCATGTTTGGGCATTTCAGCAGAGCCGAGACTGTGCTGTACACTGAGCATGTACAGGTAAATGTGCAGAAACAAGGGGAACAATACTTGTGTCCCTATGCACAGTAAACAGTGATTTTAAAATCAATGGACTCAATCCTGATTCCAGCTACATCACTTGTGAGATAGGAGTGCTTCTACAAAGATGAGGGACTACAAATAATCATTAATCATTAAGTTATTGAAATTACAGGAGCATTTTCAACACACTGTATTGCCAGTACTATCTATAAGACAGCAAGTGAAGCTGTGTTACTGTCCTCTGTTTCTTCTCCCTTATTGGTCTCCAGTTACATATTCCACACTTACTTTTCTACATCTAGTGATTGACAACATATATTACCCATTCCTACCACACCAGGTCATCACTGGCACCGCTGTGTCAGTGTTCCCCTCCTTGCAGGCTGCCACTACTAACTCTTCTGACCTGAGATTTCTCACAAAGTCTGCAGAAATGTGCACTGCACAACTGGTTGCCAGGTGCTCATATATAAATATTTCATTGATGCCTTTTTGTTTAGTAGCAACAACTCCAAAAAGCACAGATGGAGTGATATTAAACCCAGAATAAATTAATACAGGCAGATCACAAGCTGTTTTATTACATATGAAAGAATGCAAATAAATCTCTTTAGATCTCCCTTTCATTTCTTTGTATTAAAAAAATGTTTAGACATCTTTAAAAAAAAAATCACACTGCTCTTTGAAAATTACAACCAAGATAAACCAACAAACTTATTTTGGTAACATGAAGCAAACAAGACCACGTCTACTTTGAGCAATTTATGTATCACTGTACCACTTCTGCAGTTTTGTTGGCATGTGTTGTAACTCTTCTTCACAGATCATGCTCAGAAATGCAACCTCAGACAATTCAATCACAACTTTTCACTAGCTATCACTATGCTAACTTGCCAATACTGATTTTTCAGAAGCAAAGACCAGAAGAAAGAGCTTTATCTTCCACATCTACAGGAGAGTATGAATAACAGAAGTCTGGCTTGAGGGTGCAATTTCTGCCTAGTGTATTCAACATTTTGCCCCATTAAGGCTACTTTTTCATACAGACGAAATATTTCTATACAATTTATTTACTTGAAGTTAGGGCTTAATTCCTACTTACTGTAACAACTTCTGTAGGCTACTGGAAACCTGCAGAAGACAGAATTGGTCTTCTTTCTCCTGGCACTTCTAATGCTAAAGCCTAATGATTTCTAAGTACAAAACATTATTCCCTTTCACGTTCCCTTTTGTCAGTTCTGTAGATTCAGGGATGAACAGCCTGTGTTCTGACAACAGGTTATAAGATCAAAAAGTAAGCCACACTCTCTCATTTTAAAACTGTTATGTGACTGCAAGTGCCACAGGAGTGCACCTTAGGAGCTTAGGAAGTCAAATAGAACAAAGTGCTGCAGGTAGCCCCCTCCTCAGAGGGTCTTTCACCTACACGACAGTAATTCCAGTACAAACCTAGAGTCCAAAAGCAAGTGTGTGCTACAAAACATCACACATGAAGATGGCACTCCTGTCTCCAAAACTTCATGAACCACAAATTGCTGAAGACAGTTTACCAGCCTGACTTGAGCCAGCTGTACATACCTCCTCACTAGGTGCTCACTGCTGACTGCTAGCAAAGACAGAGTGCTTGGCCAGGATGGGCTCTGTTCTGACACCACATGGTTGCTCTTATACATGTAGTTAATTCTTGCTTTAACCTTCCAGGTTCCCCAAAGGAAGGTCTGTCAAAATCTGAGGAATTAACAGGATTCCAGGGGGCCATTTCTTCAAAGTGGAAGTTTTATCTCCAGTTTAAGAATCTCCCCCTCAAAAGGCACAGTAATTTTGTCTAATGATGCTTTGATCTAATTCAAGTTAGCACTCACATACTTGAAATAGAAATCAATAAAAATCAATAAAAATCCTCAAATGATTGCTTATCTGTTTTCCTCATCCAGCATTTCATAATGAAAAAAAGCCATTGCAAATTTGAAGATTTCATTCTTCAGAAAGTAAAAAAAATGTATTTTATCCAGTCATGGCTTGCTACTAGCATTAGTTATTTGGTACCACTCACTTTATTCTTGCAGTGGTACCCCAAATAAAGAGTATGAACACAAACTCTCTCTTTACACTGATCACACAAATATTGGTCTATTGGTTGTGAAGAGATAACCAACAACTTAACATACAATTTTTAAGGGTTATTTTGTTTGTTGTGTTCATCACAAGGAGGGAAAGAAATAAACGTAACCAAAAACACTTACAGAGAGAGGGAGAGAAAGAGGATCAAGCAGGTTTCCATGGTTATTTTAACTGTCTCCATTTTGTTTTTTACATGGTTTAAAAACTACAAGACACTATAAACAAGAAATGAAATTAAGATCTACATGACAGAAAGCTCCCATCGTATGTCTGTTGCACAGCCCAATGAAGCTCTAAAACACATACTGACATCCATATAGACATAAAGAGATACCAATTGCTGGTGCTATCAAGCACATTATAGAGGACAAACCCTTATTGAACATGCACAGAGGAAGCCCTTGACTGAAGCTCATTTACTAATATTTCATCTGTAATTTATTTTCAGTAGAAGATGATCCCTTACCTGCAACGTTATCACTGGCCTCAAGGCATCTCACTTACAAGTAAAAGCTCCTGCTTGGCTGTCAGCTAAAACTAACCGACCGTCTGAAGCTTTCCAGCTCTACCCCTTTCAACAGATGCAGTTTTAATCATTTATGCCTAAAGCAAAAGAAGTTCCTCTTAAGTCTCACCCTAAATGAAAGGTTAATTCTGTATAACGTCACTTATCAGCAAAAATATCATCTAAATCAGGCAATTTTTATTTTGACTTCCTGGTAACTTTTACTTTAGCTAAACTTCTTATTGTCTGGGGGAGGAATGACAAGTAACTTTGTGATACCACTAACACTGGGAGGACTCCAGGCTCACACTCAAAAGCCCAGAAGTTCTATACAGAGTCCTCAGAGCAGGAAAGTCTGGAAATATTTTGAAGTCCTTAGTATTGGGATATCAACTTCGCTCAGTTAAGAGGTGGTACTTAGTCTTAGATTCTGTATGCAGTTATCACACAGCAACAAAGCTAACTCCAATACAGGAAGCAGTCCTGAAATACTGATTTCAGTAAAAAGTGATAAAGTAGAATTATAGAACAATTTAGGTTGGAAAAGGCCTTTAAGATCAGAGTCCAACTGTTAACCTCGCATGGCCAAGTCTATCACTAAACCATGTCCCTAAGCACCACATCTACATGTCTTTTAAATACTTCCAGGGATGGTGACTCAAGAAGTAGAGTCTATTTAAGCAGCAGCAGAAGATGACAGAAGGAAACAGAGACATAGTTTTCTTAGAATCAATGTTTTTCCTGCTGTGTCTTAGACAAAAAGCATCCTGGAAACTGTTGTGCAGCTTGAACTCTATTATCCTGTCCACCAGCTTACAGGCAAACCTCTGCATTTCACCATTGCTGTGTGCTTGCAAAAATCTCTATCAGTGAACACACTTCTTATTCTTTTAGACAATCTGTGAATCTTGCAGAGGTCAGCTAATCTATCCTCCACAGCAGGATCAGCTCTACTTAGAGTACTCTTGAACAAGATTTGCTTCTGAGTTGTTGCTACACTCTGAGGGCATTCAAATGAGAAAATTTACCGTAGCAATGCATGGCTTCTTTTCGCTCCTCTTTTCCATCCATCCACCAGAAATATTTTATGTATTTATATGTTACATATATATATATGAGTTTGACAGAACTCAAAGGTCAACACTACTGTTTACATTCTAATGTTAGCTCCCTCCCTCTAGTCAAAAAATTAAAGTCAGTATCTAAAACTACTCTGCCTCACTAGCAAGTTTTAAATGTCTAGTATTTAATATTTTCAGAGCAATAGTCTAATCCAGATTTGAAAAGCAATTCATCATACCAAAATAGTAGATACATTTTGAAATAATCTCTAAATCTACCAAAAGTGTCTCTGAAAAGCACTAGCACATGGAATGCCATTATCCTTACATCTAAAATACATAATGTTCATTATATAATATCAATATTCAGAAAAAACAGAGCAATTCTTATTAAACATCCTGATTCTCTTTTTACATCAGTCAAGACAGAATCTGCTTTATTTAATGCTTTTTAGGTTTGAGGTAACATCAAGTAACTCATTTTACTGCTCACATAGAGCACAACAGCAGAGACTGACTGGAAAGTGGAGTCACTTTTTAAGTGTCCAGCTATGTCGTTTGCAAGAAAATGCTAAATCTTCTCCCAGAGAAAGCAAGCAAGAACTGTATGACAGCTGACAAAAAGCATTATCCTTTGGCTGCCCTGACCTTAGCTCATTCTTCAGCACTGCAAGGAGGTACTGCAATGAAATTTTTGGGATATACTAGGAAGTCTACAGCAGGTTACTTTACTCTCTTATTTCAGACAGTAAGATACATAGAAATCTGAAGGGTTTTGGCCCCTCATTCCTCAAAAAATATGAGTTCTGCTCAACTATTTGTGACCTTTAAGATGAAAATGTGCATGATTTTGATTCTTATGGCCTAATTTCTTTAGGAGCTAGGGAAGGACTATTGCCCCTTAAACTGCATAGTACAAGCAACATGTATTTGCAAAGATGTTAACTGACATGGTGTACACGTTTCATTGATTTTACTTTACCTGCTTAAAAGATCACTTTTTAATACAGTTCCTTATCTACATTTAAAAACTGCCCAAGTAAATGCAATTAAGAGTACACAGTCTGTATCTGTAGAAAAAAAAATTATTTATTTTTTTTACCTTAAATTTAAATCCATGATAGAACAACTCCAAATCCAATAGTTACTTCCTGTGCTGTTTTATCATCTGTTCTTGGTGTTACGTAAAGAGCTTATACTAAATATCAATGTTGAGCTCTTATACAGCATCCTTAATCCACAGATCTCAAAGCATTTTACAAAGGATGATCATTATAATGCTAAATTTATGAAAAGAAAAAAACATTGAAATCTTCAGGGTGAAATTCAGATGTCACCAAATTCCCACAGTCCCCAGTGAAGCTAGAATTGGTCTTTACATCAGAGTTCCATCAGTCTGCCAGAACAGCATCCATGTCCACAAGACAAGACGCAGAGCCTTCTGGAACACTGCTGGCCTGTGATTCTGTGATTTCCACTCAGCAATTCCCCACGCTACTTGGGCATCAGTCCAGAGAGACTGTGGCCTTCAATACAGTATCTTTTACAGCTTGACATTCACTAAAATGCCTCAAATCCCACAGTGGCAGCACTTTTTAACAGTGTACTCTCCCTTCTCCTGGGTATCCTGCTTACAAATCTAAACACAGTAACATTGCCTCCAGCACTGTAAATAACTGCAGTCAAGTCCTCCACTCAGACTTCACTACTGAAACCAATACTGCTGCAGACAGACACACAGACACCAAGGTCTAACGCTGCCAATAAGCATCTCAAAGTATTTTCACTTCCACACTGAAATCTTCAAATCACCTGATCCAGGGATAATTAGATGTAAGTTGTGATGCTTCCTGCCTTCGTCCTTTCCTCCCCTCTTTTAGATGTGTTTCTCATGCCTTCCCTTTGCACTTTGCCCTAAGGTAAGTATTTAAACTCACACGCTTTCCTTAACTCTATAAACTCTACTGCACTATTCAGAGAACCTAGAACAATGTATTGGAGCTTGGAAGGACAAGGACGGAAAGTAGACTGCATGCTAACAAACACATACGTCATTAGAGTATCAATCTGATTGAAACTGCTGCATGCTACCAGAGAGCCATGAAATAAGCAGCAATGCTTGCTTGCTTCAGTAACACATCTGATAATGTACTATCCAGATGTGATGACATGAGAAACTTTCTATCTTATTACTTCAGATAAAACTGACTGGGTTATTATTTTGACATGCATATTACAGCACCTCAAAACCACTCTAGACCCAGGCAAAGTCAAGCAAGCTGACCCCAAGCACAGAGATAGCTGACAAGTCAAGATCTTCAGGAAAGTATTAGGAACAGTTTAGCCCAAAGAACACTCCACTCAATAAAGTAGCCAATGAGGAGAAACTCATGCAAGCTTTCCTGTGCATGAGGACAACAGGAGTCATCCTATATTCCACTGCATTATCCCAGTTATGTTATTCTGAGCAGCTGTTCCTAGAATTCTACGTTACATGAACAGTAGTTCATACAGTAGCTCTGAACTGGTATTTTCAGGAAGAAAAGGCTCAAAAGCAGAGGAGGTCATGTAACAGATTGCATCTTCCAGGATGCACATTTCCTAGAATGGGCCATTTTCCAAAAAACAGAAAGGCAATCTTATAGATTCCTACTTCATTCCCTGAAACATTTGCTACACAGAGAAATGCATTACAGAGAAATGTACAGCTTAAACACACAAAGTCTTATCCACTCCCAAGCTTAGCTACCTGTGAGTGAAGTGCTAGTGCAGAAAGGCAAATGCGGACCTGCGGATGCTGCCAGGCAGCTGTCCACGCCAGCACTCCGGCCAAGCACACCCGAGGAGGCTCGGGCTGACTCCGGTGTCTGAACGGGAAAATGCAGAGGCAACGTGGAAATCTTCAGGACGATGTGCAGGACCGAGGCCGGAGGCACCGTCACCCCCGGCCGGCAGCCAGCAGCCTTGCGGGCGCACAGCGTCGGGCCAAGGCCGCCCCCTGGCGGAGGCCCTGGGGCAAACCCGGCTGGCACCGCCGGGAAACACGAGTGCCCTTTTGGGAACAGAGCTCCCCAGGGAGCGCCACTGCCGGGGCTGTCTCTTTGTACTGAATTAGCAGGCAGCCAGAAATAAAGCCATTGCAATTTAAGGATTTTTTTTTTTTTTCCTGCATGCGGCGGGGAAAACAGGCCGAGAGGTTTCTTCTTAAGAGGTCAATGGCAAGTTGAATATGAGTCAGCAGTGTGCCCTGGCAGCCAACAGGACTAACAGTGTCCTGGAGTACATCAAGCACCCCATCACTAGCTGATGAAGGGGTGTGACAGTCCCACTCTACTCTGCGTCGGTGCAGCCTCACCTCGAGTACTGTCTGCAGTTTTGGGCACTATGATATAAGAAGGATATTAAGCTGTTGCAGAGTGCCCAGAGGAGCACCATGAAGATGGTGAAGGTCTACAGAGGAAGCCATATAAGGAGCAGCTGAAGTCACCTGTTTTCTTCAGCTTAGGGAACAGGAGACTGAGGGGAGACTTCATCATTGTGTACAGGCTCCTCACAAGGACAAGCAGAGGGCAGGGGCTGATCTGTGGTGACCTGAAGGAATGGCATGAAGATGTGCCAGGATAGGTTTCGGGTGTGTATTAGGAAAAGGATCTTCACTCAGAAGAGGGTGCTTGAGCACTGCAACAGGCTAACCCAGGGGATTATTCACTGCATCAAGCCTGACAGTTCAAGAAGCACCTGGACAATGCTCTTCAGACACAGTGTGATTGTGGGGGTTGTCCTGTGAACAAGGCAGGAGTTGGACTCAATGATCCTTGTGGGCCCTTGCAACTCAGAACATTCTGTGGTCCTATGTTTCTAAAGGCAACCTCAGCAGCAGCAATTTGGACCACAAAGGTCTAGCCTGAATCGCATGTTGGCTAAGATGTAATTCATGGCAACTGTGCTGCATACAACTAATGTAACAGAAGCTAGCAGTAGAAAAGAATGCTCTTCTCATCCTATTTTTTTAATCTCATCTTTTTCCAGTGCTGGTCTACATCTTAATTCCAATACACTCTCACACAAACTAACACATGGTTTTCTGGAACACATCCAAACTGTAAAACATGAAATAATCTTGAGATTAAAGTTCATACCAACTGCATGCTACCTATTACTTTTAGCACGCCAAACTACAAACATGGACCACAACATGTGGAAGAACACCAACATAACATTAAAAAATGAGAAAGATAAAAGAATTAACCAAAAAGTTAAGCAGAAATCTGTACATTTATACTCCAGGTCATACACAATCTTTCTAAGTATGTTTAGTTTTAACCACAAGTGCTTGGTGGAACCAGAAGCACTACGTAAAGAATATTTTTAATATAAATATCATTTTGTATATATTCAAGTTTTGTGACTCTGAAATACAGGTTGCTGCAGTTATAAAAGAAGTCCCTCACACTGAAATTACATGTAAACTCCAGCCAAATTCTGGCCATTATAGTCAAAGTCAGGGACAAAAATGTTCCTGTGATATAATTTCCTGGATTTCACAAAGAATAAATTCAAAATCCTTATCCTTACAATCTCAGGTGGTTCAAAGACTCCTGGGCACATACTTTCTTCTATTACACTGAAATACAACCTTTGATCCAGCTCCATTAAACTACTCAGTAAAATTATTTAAAAGTGGCTGAACTGAATCTCAAAATACTTCACATTCCACAAGTGGTACATTTCTTGCTCACAGATAGTAACTCAAACACTCTGCAACAAAAATAACAAACTGTTTTAATTCACAGTTGCAACAGATAAACACGATGAGATCTGTACCTTGTTAATCCCAATTTCCCTACTCCAACAGTTTAAGTTAAATGTCACATTTGCATAACATTTACATAAAGATTCAGTTTTGTTTATACAAAACCCAGCCTTATTTTTGCAACACGATCAATGCTAATTCATTATGTAACAACAGATTGTTTGCTCTCTTAAAAACAGGTTTGATTCTGAGGAAGTGTTTGAGAGGCTGCAGTCGCTCCAAAGCAAGTTAGCATCATTCTTCATTACTGCCTGACCAAGTTTTTGGGGTTGGTTTTGTTCATTTGGGGCTTTTATTAGACAAACTCGAGCTTTTCAGACACTGTCCCACTCTAAGCACAGCATCCCACCTGTTTTTATACATCATGGTCACCCGTACAGTTCATACTTACACCGAGTAGACACACAGCAGAACATTCAGAGAGCCTCCCACTACAACCCACAGTTCAGCTATTGATTTTAACAGCAGTAATGCTAGATTTTGTAGCAGGGAACATTCTAGAGGTTCTAAGAACTGTATAGTTTGATTTTATTTTTTGCTTTTAATATCACTCCACTGTTATCACTGCTTTCAAAAATTGCCAACACCAGTGAACACTGCAAAACTTGCAGGAGTCTGCAAGGTGGCTGGATGTAACTGCAACATTTTATAGAAAGAGCTATAAGCTTTCAGCTCCTCCATGGAGGGGTCTCTATGGATAGACTGATTACTGCTCTTTCCTCCCTTTTAAAACTTTAACATGATTTTTGCAGAAACTCTAAGGCCCCACAATGAAACTAATTTAAACAAGAAATAATTAATAAGCTAATACCACTACTTCTTCACAGTAATGAACACCCTTGACTGAAAATGCCACTTCTACTTTCACTAGCTTTACCTTCACCTCTCCAGAACAACAGTGATCCAAGGGAATCAAGCTTGGTGAATACTTACTAGAGTCTCGTGCCCTACTAGTTCTCACTTGGTTTAAGGGCTAGTGACTGGAGGCAAATAAGACCCTAAAAAGAACACAAGCACAGCAGTTCCACATATTCTACATACAGCGGTCCCAGCTGCACATGTCAAAGTATCAGCATCTCTGCATCCTTCCTCTGGAAGCACATCAGTAGATTTAAGCAGAATGATGCAGTGCGTCTCTTGCATCCCTGGCAGTTTTTACCCTGTACATTACCTTGATGATTACAGATAAATATAAACTGTTGTCCTTCATCCAGACACATTGCTGATTAATCAATACAGCATCTTTGTGCCAGCACCAATTCAAGTGAGAAAAATGAGACAGAGGCATAAAATTGTCATAGACATACTGTAGGTAATGCTAAAGAAGAGATTATTGCTTATTCAGCAGGTTTCCATAGGCACACAGGCTACACATAAAAGTCAAATGCATCTGCTCCAACCAGTCACCCAGAACTCCCAGAAAAAGCAGTACAAAGACTTGGCAGAATTGGTTAGGACTAACCTGATTTGGAATAGGTTCACCAAATCACACAAAGCCAAAATTGCCCTTTAGGGCACTGTGTTTGTCTCAAGATGTCTGAAGGAAGAGGAGGGCAGCACTGTGGCCATTTTTTTTTTTTTTCTTTTTGTCAAAAGACTATGGTTACATGCTGACTAAAAGCACAGCCTGAAAAGAGAAGAGAAGTCCCAAGGGTAAAAGGTACTGGGGAAATACCAGGGGACGGCACAGGGTTCAGGAAGACAAAGACAGACCTATCAGAAAGGGGCTGTGGCATGAATTATCCCCAGAACCAAACTCACATTTTTTGTTCTTGAAGAAATTATTTTGTTTGTTCCAGAGAATAGTTTGGGCATACACTGTTGTGAGAGTTGGAGAAGGCTCTGGAGAGACTTTATTGCAGCCTTTCAATACTTAAAGGGAGCCTATAAGAAAAATAAGGACAGTCTCTTTAACAGGGCCTATTGCAACAAAGAACACTTAAAAAGTGATGCTGAGCCTAAGGCATAGAAACACTTCTAGGCATTTATCATTCTGTCTGGAGTTGTATGCTGCTTTTACTAGCTACAGTCAAGAGCTATTAGCAGAGTTCTGAAAACATTAGAAAATACATGCTTTAAATGAGTGACCAGAGGAGTGGAGAAAAAAAATCAATTGGGAGAGATCAACAGGGTAGAGCTCTGGTAGTCTGTGACTCAGTGTCAAAAACCTCTGTGTTATGGACAGAGGGACTCATGGGTGTGAAGGTTTAACAGTCTTTATCCAGGAAATACTACAAAGCAGCCTAAAATAATGAGTTCAGTACCAAGGCCAAATCAGGGGAACCCTGATCCACATGATGGGACCAAAACAGCATGCTCCAGTTCACATATGGGGTTCATTCTTCCAAAGTAAAGCTCTTCAGAGATGGATATTGCAACGTTTCAGTGGGATGAAATGACTGACAGAATGAATTCCCTAGGGGCCTGAAGACCACAGCAAATTTTATCTTTCATGGTACACATCACACTTCTTTGTAAAGACTTGCAGACGGTGATAGATATATTATTAAAAATTAATGCAAACTTGTTCTTAGTGAACATTTAACTTTGCTTGCACAAAAGAACTCCAAACAGCAAAACAAGTTCCTCAGAGTACCATTCAAATGCATTAGCCTCCCTTTTCTTGAAGTGCCCTGCCTTAATTATTGCATTCCTTTAAATGCTAAATAAAGATACTCCACTCTTCTTATCCATCTTCAGAACACAGTTCACTCTGTGCACCAAATCAACCAAGTTCTCTACTGAGAAAATAAAACTCTCCTCTACAGTCATAATTTTCTATAAAATTGAAGTCCTTATTATAAGGTATGAAGGTACTTGTGTTACCAGTAGAACAAAGAAGCTTTTCTTCAGTAGAATAAAAAAAAAAAAGATTTCCTGAGGGATGAGTGGAACACTGCCACTGAAATTTCCAGAGTCAAGGTTTTCCTAAAGGACACTTGAAGAGGTTTGTTAGAGAGTGACATCAGGTAGACAATCAAGCCAAAGAGGTAGAGTTTCTCAAATCAATGTATAAATGGAAGATAGATCTTGCCACAGAAAATATCTGGTATTGAGTTCACTTGGCCATCTCCACTTATAGCAAGAAAAATTCTTTTTAACATGGAATTGCAATTCAAAAAATGTATTAGCTTACCTGAGCAGAAAACGATGCAGCCCAACGTCAAAACTTCTGTAAGAAAAAAGATTTGCCAAATTTTAATTATTAAAAAAATACTGCTCTGTTGGGTATTGTACAAACACTGTATTTCAAAACATCAACAATACCAAAGATAAATATAATGTTACTGGAATTGCTAAAACATAAGCAAGAGTGTAATATACAATTTCCTTTCTGTAATGACATGAAATTTACAATGATCATCACTTGGAAAGTTTTAGATGCATGTTAAAAAGCTCCAGATACCTTGAGTATTTCTTCAACAAATCAATAACATTCAGAGTAGCATAATCCAAATAAAGAATAAATTCTGTATATTCTGTTACTGCAAATACTCTAAGCAACCTGATGACCAGTGAATCTGCAAGTTTCCTGTCATATGCAAGTACAGCCTCTATGCAAAACTACTGTGGAATTCTTCTGTAGCCCTTTTCTGCTCTGTAATGTACTGAAGTGCAAGTGATAGCTGTGAAATATGGAATAATCAAACAATCCCCTTACATCTCCTTCAGATACACAGAGAAGTGCACCTTGCAAGTGTCTTCCACCCAAATCTGTTGAGAAAAACAACTCTGAGGACTTCTTACAGTAAATACAAGTCAGATCTCACTAAATTACAAGATCCATGCCTGGAAACCTGTTGAGGGTCAAGGCTGGGCCGACGCTCCCTGTTACCCCCTCTCCCCCACCCACGGGAAGGGAATTGAGATAAGAGAGAGGCAGAGAGACTTGTGGATTGGAAAATAAAATTAAAACTACTTTAATAATAATAACCATAAATAAAATATATACAAATATGTACAAAACCCAACACTGAACCCAAATCCCCCTTGATGGTAACTATGTCACCACTGATACTGCGGCATTAGGCCTCAGCAGCAGACGAGTCAGGATGCAGGAACTTAGGGATCACCGAAGTGCAGGAGAAGAAGGAACCAAGAAGAATAATCTCACAAGGGAGAACAATCACCAGAATAATCCAGAAAGGGGGAACTGACCCCCAGTTTATACATCAAATATGACGTATATGGGATGGAATACTTAGTTGGTCACCTGTCCTGTCTGCTCCTCCCTGAAGGTGCAGACTTTACCCCGCACCCCCAAACATGAGACACAAGGGGTAAAGAGGGTTTTGTATAGCAGCATTCAAACTGCAACTTGTGGGTGGAATAAGCAACTTCATTAAATGGAAAAAGAACAAGTAATCCCACTACATTTGTATTAAAAATTTCATAGTGATCCCTTCAACATCACAGGAATCTACTTATCAGGCAAGACAGGGTGCTTCCCACAATTAACTCAGTTACACCTGCCATGTGCATATACTACTGCCTACAAAGCACATTTACATGTATTTGATATTGCAATATAATTTACAATCAACTTCATACAGGTTGTTCAATCCTGAGCTTCTCTGGAAAATATTGATTTAGCTAGTAGGCCTGGCAATTTAAGGTGCCTCAGTTAAATAGTTTCATAAAATGCTTTTTGAAATCCTATAAAAAGCACATTTTTTGGAAATAAGTGTTTCAATCAAAATCTAAAATAACAAGGAAAAGGATTTCCCTAGCAATATGAATAAAAATGATTTGCCAGTTAAATTCTCTATACTGCTCAGATGTCAGTATAGTATTTTAATTTTTTGAGAAATAATGGGTAAAATCTAGTTTACCAAAATAGAATGGTAGTCCTTGAACAAGGCAAAAATCTTGACTAGTCATAGGAACAATAAAGGATAGATTTATTTAACTTCCATTTCAAAATCAAGTTGCTCTTTGTAGACAATTAGACAACTGTTTCCCTTATAAAAATGTGTCAAATTATGTTCCTCTGAAGGACAGTTTTGAACCACAGTTCAGTATGCAACTTTAATGCCTTTGTTAAGCAGAGAAGTTCTAGTTTCTGAGACATTCCAACAAAAGTTTATATGTATAATCCTTCCTAACCAAATTCGTCTTTTCCCAGAACATCAACTAGAAATCAGTGACCATCAATCTACATACACTAAATCAACAAGGACCTTTTCCAAAACACTCTGAAATCTCTGCCTGCAAGCATGAATCTCTCTCTTCAAGGTGCAGGGGCCTGAAACAAAAAGAGATAAAGACGACCTATGTACCTTATATGGTTAAGCTGATGGACTCAGTTCTTACTCACCTCAGTGACAAAGTGAGCAGATACTATGGCTAGGACAGGACAGGACCAAATAAGCAGAAGGAGGAAGGCCCATGTGTAATTAGGATGCAAATATTATAATTAGTTCTGAGAATATGTACAGGAATTACAGGGAATTCAATGAATATGTATGTTTTTGAGCAACATAAGCTTGTCAGTTGTGTCTTGCATTACACACATTAGGTGACAGGATTCCCCATGTGCCCTATGTCATAAATAAAGAATGCCTGCCTTCTAAAACCTCAAATGAAGCCTTAGAGGGTTCTCCACGACCGACTGGTCTTGTATCACTTTTAAACATCAACATCTTAAGAACCTGCTTAAGCCTAGATCTCGAGCTTCACTGACTTGTCTTTTAAGACCTTTAATTTTTTTTAGCCATCTGCAATGCAGCAAACTAGTAGTAGCAGCTTACTTTCATCTCAATACAAAAATGCAGCTAAGAGTAAAAAAGAATAATCAATGTTATTTGAAAGAAAAAATATGAAGACTGTCAAATGCTTTTATACCATGACTTTGACAAGCAATTTCTTGTTACTGTAATAAGCAGGACTTGTATATACATGAAGATATCTTTATCACATTCTCTGACACTTGCTTAAGGACATACTGGAATTTTAACACTTTATGCTTAGACAAAACACTTTGAATTTCTGTTCGGTTTCTTCCTGGAATAAGTCAAGAGCACAGAGTTGCCCTTTGGTTTCGTCCACTAGTAAAATAGCTAAATCTGCCACTGTGTTCAGCATGTGCTCCAAGCCTCCCTCTGGACACTCTGGTCAGTGCTACTCAGCACCAACACTGCCAAGGCATAAGAATTCACCTTACTTCATAAAACAAGTACTTTGTAAATATGTGATTAATTTAAGGTTTAACAGATCAAACTCTAAACATTTTACTAGCAAAGTAATCTCTGCATAACATCACAGGTTAAAGCTAGGGTTTACCATACCTATGAGAATGGTGGAAATTCATAACAAAATCCTGACAGTCAAAAATCAGCAACAAATCCATCACTGTTTCAACAGAAACAGAAACATCTGGACCAACTCTGTATAATGCAAGATACAGTCTAACTTTGATATACATTTTGCTAGAGGAACCTTCACCTCTGAATAGAAAATGAGTCCCAAGACTTTATCTGTACAGTTTCAGTTGTTAGCTGGGAGCTCAGCCTGGAGACCTGCACAGCAAAAATAATCTACAATAAGATAGCACAAGGAGAAAGTTCTTCTGTGGAACACTGAAAAAGACTTCACAAACTGCTAGTGACCTCAAGCCCACAAAGAGGATCCATTATCTGTTTTGTTGTTGTTAAACACAGAGCTTGTATTGTATCAGAAAGCCTGAGGAAAGTTTTAATGATTCTAGGCAGCGACTTGCCCTCGGTCCTGCAATCTTCCAGCCAGCCAGACAAGCAGAACTTTAAGCAGGGACCAGTCATTGCCAGTGTGAATGTAAGATTACACACAGGTCTGCCTACTTAGGAGTCTAAGACAAGAAAGTAGTTCTTTTTCTCACATATCTATCACATTGGATCTTGGTGACACAGTTCAGCAGCCACTTTCTTAAAAAGAACAAAGCTCATTTGTATTCTGTTAATCTCTCCTAGAGCCCTTCAGAAGAAATATTACTTTAATTTTATACATTCCTTGATTCTTCAGAAGCCAGCTCGTGGAGAGTGGATGAAACCTAATGCCCATTAGTAGCAAATTCCCATTGGGTAAATTCTCCTTCAGTTTTCCTCAAGTAAGAATCTTGCAATGTAGCATGATTGTCCAACTAGGAGATACCTATCCTTACTGCAAACAGAACAATGAAGTTTATTAATAGCCATTATTCATTTTCTACAGTGGCTGTGATCAGGCAGAGTGCTGTTTGCCACGTGTGAGCAGCAGCAATAGTTTGTATCTACGCACAGCTCATGTCAAATACTGTGAAGAATGGGCTCCATGGGTGTTCAGCAGTAAGTAGGTTTACCTTGTTTGTTAAAAAAAGCCCAGCAATTTCAAATGACAGCAACAAAGCATTCACTATGCAAATAATTTTCCAATTACGCAATTTAGTCCCAAAAAGGATTAGGGTGCTTTGTTATTGCCTGGTTTTACACTCCAAAGAGACAAATAATAGATTTATTTTTTCTCTACTACAGAGATTTAAGGAGCCTTTTGAAGCTTTAATGTTACCAGCAAACTGAGCTGTACTGTAGATAAGAACTGTAGCAAGCACTAATTTGGCTGACGTCAACAGCACTTAAATCTTTTGTCTGAGTGAGAGAATGACTAACCAGTCCAGAACTAAAGCATCTTTCATATATTCAGGTGACATGTTAGCTAAAAATAATGTTACAGATCAATGCTCAGTTTCAAGCATCACAACAGTTAATGGCAAATACAAATAAATCAGGAAAATCAGTTATTTTTCAACTTAGAAATAAACTATTCCACTACTAAAATATGTGTGCTAATTCTGCAATTAAATGCTCAGCTTTTGAGTATCAGCTTAAAATATTATTATAATAGTGAGCAAGTGTAATATTTAAAAGATCTGTATATCCATAGTCTTTCTAAGGAGAGCTCTCCTTTTCAGAAGATCGCCCTTACTCCAGATGTTAGTCCTCCAGACAATAGCTGCATATTTCACACAGAGGCATACTGCTTAAATGCACCACAGGAGCTATATGTGGCAAGGACATATAGAGCCAGACCTGCATTTAACCCTAGTCTTTACATGCCAACAGAAGAATTAAAAAAAAAATATAGTCCTTTCTTTTCTGAGACTCTCACCCAGCATCTTCACAGACCATGTCAATGCTTCTCAATAATGAAAACTAATATTCTTGAAACTCTTTAAAGCACACCATCTACAAGCATATACAAACACAGAATTGTTCTTAGGCGCATTACTTACACTACTGATTTGGGATTTGACTCACTGTACTTGTCCAGACAAGACACACAAATCAGATCTTATGACTTCAAGGTGTTAAAGCTTGCAAAAGAAGGCTTAACAAGGCTCATGGACTTCTGCACACTTCGGCAATATCGATTTCTTCTGTCCTTAAGGTTTCGATACAATTCCCTCTTACTCACGAGCACTAGGCTATTTCAACACTAAGTATAATGCTATTTAGTCCAATTATCCTTTCAAGTAACCTTTCTTCATAGTTAAGAGATCATGTCTAAAAATACAGCCCTCCTAGACCACCTATTAGTATGCAAGAAAATGGGGATGACTGACCTAATGTCAGAATCCTGTCTGGTCAAGTATCAGGGTATTAAATACAATGTGGTAGGGTAGCTGCAAATGGCCAGATCTTTCTCCAACAATTCATCACCTTCCTCTGAACTTCGGTAACAAAAATCAAGTTTTAAATCCTCATGACTTCAGACAAAGTAGACAAAAACTAAGTTGGCATGTCACTGAACTGCTGCTCTAGCTGGAAATCAGGAGTTCAGAAACTCCTTTTCACAGCTACAATCAAGCTTTTAAATAATAATAAATTTATCATGCATTTATTAACTATGCAGCTGCACACTTAGCAAGATAATGATATCTTGGTGAAATGAAACCACAGTAACAAATTCAACAATTGTATTTCTCTTGAGAGTAAACACTATTGCTAGTGTTTTGATTCAAAATATTGTTTTTATTAAATAAAATGCAAATTAGGCAGATTCTAAAGTCAATAACTCCTTTTTAATTAAAGCCTTTTATTTTTATAGTTTGAATTGATACAATTGGGTTTCTTGTTAAGTACTATAAATAGGGAGGCAGAGAACATGATTTGTATTTCAACACCTGCTTTGCTTTTCAACTCTAAAGAAATTTTAGACACACTGTATCTTTCTTACCTTCTGACTGAAAGCTCTTCCACCCACTGTATCACAGTGAATTATGCCACATATTCACACTGGTCTGGATGTACCAGCTGAAAAGCTTTGTTGTTATGCTCAAAGGACACTGGGCGGTAGTGGAAGACTCCTTAGTAGCATATTTGCATCCCTTACAACATGACATTCACGTTGTCTTTCTCCTCAGGCTACACACCCTCCTTCAAAATCTGCATTGCTAATAAATCTGAGGCATAAAAATAGTAATAGTGGTCTTCTGAAAGCCTTGCTAGCATAATCCGGGGTTTCTGAGAGTACCCCAGAGCTGACACCAACAAGAAGGGTAAGAGCAAATCAAGCACACACACTTTTTTCTGAGTAGCTTCCCCAGTGCCAGCCAGCAGATAACAGTGGTGTACTCCATAATCTGGCTTACGGTGCTTATAGTTAGCACCAAGGGTTGGTATGCAGAAAGGTTCTTGCTTATACTTGCTCCTGCTCAGACCAAGGCCACTGCTAAATCTTGCGTGTCATGCTGGGGTGCAGAAAGTAAAAGGCTGCACCTGCAGGGAGGAGCAGACAGGATAGGTGACAATAAATTGACCAACAAAGTATCCCATTCTATATATGTTATACTCAGTATAACGCTGAGGGATCCTAACAGTCAAGCCCTCTTCCTCAACGAACAGGATCCAAGGAGGACTCTTCTCTGTTCTGCTAATGCATGTGTTCCTGAATCCAGCTCTGCCACCAAGTGAAGTCTGTGACCTCCCTAATGCCTGCTCCCAGTGTCAGTGGTGACTGCAACATAATTGCCATTGGGGGTTGGGTTTGAGATTGGTTTTGTATATATCTGCATGTATTTCATTTTCTCATTATTTTCACTGATGTTATTTTAGTTTTCCCTTTCTCTTCCCCTTCTGGAAAAGGAGAGAGGTTAACAGAGAGCATCTGTCAGTCATGTAGTGGTTTGCCCAGCCCTAACCCTTGACAACCACTCTGATAAAGTTGTTTGGAACATTCACTTAGAAGTCCACATATTCACTAACTACCAAAAAGTATTTAGCACTTTAAGGAACCACAGTGTCACTGATCATAGCATAAGCTATTTACTTGCACAATTTTTTTGCTAGCTTTCACGCTAAACCCATCATTCCCACACTTCCTGTCCTGTTCAGTCAGTTTGGAAACAAATGCTATTCCCACTTCTAAAATTGACATTCCTATATAACATACCAAGACAAAACCAAACCAAAACAAAACAAACAAAAACCAAACACTGCAAAGCCTCTGGGTAGATGTGATTGAAGAGTTTAACTGTAAAGGCAGAAGGACGTCATAATTCAGGGATTCAGAGGGCAATCTACACTAGGTTTCTTCAATAATTGAAAACAAACAATAATTATCTACCAGCTATAGGAAATTCTACTATCCACACAGCTGTGAGTGCAAGAAATCAACTCAGCTGCACGTGAACTGGTTTGGGTTTTTTTTTCAACATTCAAAGAAAATAAATACTATCTATGAGATAATTCCATTATTTCTGACAGTGAACGTTTGATACATATGTGAATGAAATACCTGGGCAAATGGTAAGTATCAGCAGTTGACTTTTTTCTTCTGTAAAAACAAACTCTCTGCTTAGATACTAGCTTCAATTTTCTCATAAGTGTTATGAATATTTTTTAACAAATACCCAATGTTTTTACTGTGATACACCACCTATTTTTGTAGGCACAGAGTACCTTTTCATGGTCTGCTACGACTTGACACAGCAGTGTCATTAGTATTTGTGCCGAATTTCAGTTTCATTTGGCACCTCCAGAGCAACACACAGATTCCCTGGAATAATAAATGGAAAAGAAAGGGGAAAAAAAAAAACCTGCTGCTCTTTGCAACTCTGCTTGCAAGAGCCAGCAGGCCAAGAGATGCTGCTCTCAGGAGAGTGTCTGGTACAAACCACAGATTTCTAAATTAACTCTGCAGTTCACAAGTTCAGTTCAAACTCTGAAAGAGAATTTAAACCAAAGCATTTGATAGTAGATCAAATATTTTTTAACAGTTCACTTGTTTTCTGCACTCTGTTTCTGCTGCATTTGTTTGAATACTACATATCTACAGTTGCCAACTCTTATGAACTATAAAGCCTTCTTGTTACAATTTGCTTCAAGCTGAACACAAAATTAAAAACTCATCCAGTAAAGCTCTGACAATAGCAGGCCTGCTGTTTTTATGACTAAAAGGAAAAAGCTTTATTCACATCTGGCACAGTTTGCATGATGTCAATAGAGGAATTAGTGCAGAAGCACACCTGTGTGCCTTCTCCCCCAGATGTACCATGGGCAAAGATGAAGTGGTCAGACCCCACAGCAGCCATGGAAATGCCTGAGCAGAGCCCCGTAAGATGCTGGAGCAGCATAGATCAAAAGGCTACCTGTGCTGTCATAAGTTCTTGTTTAGTTCAGGCACAGGATTACTCTGAAATACTGTTGTGTAGTAGTACATTCCCAACTGAAATCTGAACTTGTAATTTAACAGATTAAAGTGTTAAACTACTGCTTTCCTCATAAAGTCATTAATCAAGCATTTCTTTTTCTTCTCTGGAATAACATCTAGCTGAAACATAGGTTTTAGGCCAAGACCAAAAAGTTTACCGTTTAATAGATATCTGGAGAAAACAGTTATGCAAGTGGAGCTAAATAGGTTGAGTCTAATTCTAATAACTAAGAGGATGAAAATGCTGAAAGGGATGCTTGCCCCTTTGCTCTGCAGTGTGAAAAAGTAACCATAAATTTGAAGTTTCTCAAGAAAGTGCTAAAGATGAATCACGAGGGTGAGACAAAGCATGAAGACAAAGCATACATGTATGTGAGCATGAACACACACATGCATTTTCTTATACACTGACTGCCATACATCAGTACAACTGTTTGAAAAGCAACAATGACTAACCTCCACATTTTAGTGAAACTGTGCATAAGACTCACACAGCAAGGCAGAGCTGGAGGTTTGATTCCATCCATTTGAAGGAGAAGGGCAGGAACACCATACAGAACCAAGTATTTCACATAAAAAAACAGTACCTGAGCTAAAGCCAGGCCACCTAAAAGAAAAAACAAATGATACACCAGTGAGTGTATCAGTTCCTGTTACTTGCTGGTACAGGAAGAGACACTTCTTTCAATGCAGTAAACACCAAAGCTTTTTCAGAACCCAACTTTAAGGCCTGGAATTTCTCTGCTTTTGTTTCTCCTATCTAGTGATAGAGCCAGGAGGGGAGAAATCAAACCAACCACATGCACCAGTTGCTTATGGGTTACCCTATATCTACCTACATACCAGCACTCAAGCCTCTGGACATTTACTCCACATTCATTAGTATTCATTTTTTATTTGCCCTGATATTAGGCATTTTAATGAAATACCAGGAAGCTGGGGGGCTGAGAGGTACTGGCTGCTTCTTTCAGGCCACCTTTTGCAATTCCTTCCTTCTGCTCTATTCATGAGTACTGCCGTTTTACCTTTCAACATGAATATAAAACTAGAAACATCAAACAGAAGTAGATCAATAAACACTTCCATTCTTAGCACATCCCCTCCTCCATCCCCACTCTAAATGAACTTTAAAGTGTCCACTTCTCTGACTTAGGGGGAAAACCCACTTTAGAACAAAGTTTAGACTCAATTTAGATTCAAAGAAATACAGAAATTTTTTTTTTTTAAATTTAGGAAGCAGCTCAGTAAGTTCAGCTGAAAGCTTCTTAGAGGATCCATATAAGAGCCTGTAAACCACCTTTCTGACAGCAGCCAGCCATAATGCAGTGTTCATAAATACCTACAGATAGGCATGTGAGAAGTAGCCTGGGGTTCTGGAAGAAGAGGGAGAAGGAAGATTTATGCTATTGTTTCTATACTTACCCAAGGCCCAGTATGATGCAGCTTCCAAAGGTGGAGCACTGCTGTAGAGAGCATGGATATACATTAGGTGAATCATCAGCTCAGCCAGGCACCACCAAAAGAAAATACGAATTATGCCCACGATCAAGATGCTGAGATTGGTCTTCAAACTGAAGGCTTCTTGTCTCCTCATCTAAAGAAATGCATAGAGGTTATGGGGCACATAGCTGACTTTTACTCAAATACTCATCCTGAGAACTTGAATTAAATTTCATTTGCTATTTATTACTATTACTAAGGGGCCCATTTGACTACACCATCTGGAAAGTCCTGACATACTCTCGTGGGAAGACCAACCACTCCATTCTCAATCTCCATAAGAAGCAGAAATCAACAAGAGGCCAAATGCGAACACACACTGCACCACACTGTGGTAGAAAGGGCTAAGTACTGTTAACTTAAACAGAAACCAGACAGGAGACTTTTTTTAATTCCTGTAAATTGATCAACCACTAGAGATAATAAAAAACGTTTAAACAAACTACAGCTATGAATCCAAAGAGCTGTAATTTCCAAATAGCAGCCATACCCAATACAGAAACGACTGCTTCCTCTTAAATATTTCCACCTCCTACCATCTGCATGGGATTGATTATTTGAGGACAGTTCTTAATTTTTCCCAAGGTCAGCAAGACCTAGGTGACATGCTGAGCAAATGGCAGTTAAGTGACAGTTACGTATCAGAGAAAAAAGTTTGCAGTTGACAGGTTTCTCAAGATGCCCCAAACTCTTAACTGCTACCAGTGAACACATTGGTATACCATCATTTTACCTTCTTCCCACAGCAGAAGAGAATTATGACCAAGTAACAAAAAGATTTTCTAAAATTTCTAAAACTTGTCACATTTTGTGTATCTGCCATTGTGTGTGTGGAACAATTCCTTCTCCAGTCTTACTGGCCATCAGAAATGCATGTACAAGATAAGCAAGCAACCCATCTGTGCAGGCAAAACCTTGTCATAACTGCAAGCACATAGTACAACTAACATGGAGTTAGCTCTGCTCACTTACCAATGAAGGACACTCATTTTGAAGGTTCATTTGTACCAGGTAGATGAAAGCTTGGAGACTATAATTTAGTCACAGGGATTTGCACAACAGGCCTTCACAGCCATGACTAGGAGAGCTACACCCTCCTTCAACCCAGAAATTCAACAAGGCCACTGATAAAGCAACAGTCTCTCATCTTTGCCTGGCAATGGATGCCAATTGCAAGCACTGTATTACACTTCAAAGTCACACAGCAGCTCCTGTCTACACCTCCAGGACTTCTGATTTCCAGTGTGCTCAGCAGGAGCCCTCATCTCAATCTCAGCTTCAGTTAATGAGTTCTGCAGGTGGTCTTTTCTGACAGTAGCAATAAACACACTGTGTTGTGCACTTTGAATCAATTACTGAGCACTGCAAACTTCAAGATCCTTCTCCAACCTCACCTGTCAAGGCACTATCCTCTGCTCAACACCAAGAAACACATTAAGCTAGTTCAGTTTATTCCACCTTCTTTACAGCTTTAACCAAACAGACCTGTGCACATGTAAATGAGAACATACTGTCAGTAGAGGCATACCATTTTCAATCTTCCTTTTTCTCCTCACACCAAGAGTACAGGTGGTCTTTGCACAGGGCTTTTCTAAGCCATATCAGATGAGCTTAATTTCAATTCAAGACTCCCTTCAGATGAGCTTAATTTCAATGCAAGACTCCCTCCCAGTTCTAACTATCCTCCAGCTGCTCTCTAACTTGGAGTCTCATAGGTCTTCAGGATATTCCTTGCAGAAAAAAAAAAAACAAAGCAAAACAAAAACCCCACACACAACTAACCAAAACACCTCTCCCTCTGCTAGGAGTACAAGAATATAGGTGGAATTTAATACACTTCAGAAGCTACAAAACAACAAACAGTATAAAAAAAAATTCCCTCAGTTTCTATGCAAGTCTATGCAGACATTTCCTACAACATCCAGCCCAGGACAACAGTATCCAGCCTTGCATCTTTCAAAGCTACTGAAGACCAATGAACATAGGACTTGCCACTCGGGCATCCCTCAGAATCGGTTTTCATTCTCAAAGCCTAGTTCATTTGCTGGGGCTTCAGCACAAAAATTCCAACTATAAACAGAAGCAAGCAATGCCTAGGCTTCTAAACATAAACTAAACTAGCATTTTTACAGTTTCTAAATGTCTCCTCATCCACTTTATCTTAATGATGTTAGCATACATCATGGGTGGTGATTTTAAGTGTGCAAGAAAAATAAGGAAAGCAATAAAGCATGAAAATGTGGAGTCTCCCCATGTCATATAGTAGCAGTTTTGAAAAGCAGCCTACAAAGCACGAGGAAAAATGTTCAGTAAGAGAGGTAGCTCTTTCACATTAAAGGAACTGCTCAGCTTGCTGAAGTGAGCAAGTAAATCATCAGCTGTGTTTCAGTGTTCCAAGTAAATCATCAGCTGTTTTCACACCAATGTGAGGGGAAACTGGAGTCTTCAGGCATTCCTAACACAAGCCAGCAGTCTTCTGTGACTCTGAAATCTGTTTCAGAGCTAAAAGGCAGCTGCTGCTGAAAGTTTTACTTCATTCCATCTGATGCAGAGAAGGAAAACAAAAATCCAGTCCAGCAGCTGCATGCTAAAAGTAAGAACATTCTCCAAATGTAACAACGTGTCCCTGGCTCCCTGGCTGAAGGTATGAATCTGATATCACACACAAAAAAACCCCCACACAACCTGTAAAGTAGAACTGAGGGAGGAAGGTTTGTCTCAACATTGATATCTAGGACACTGTCAAATTCCTAGTGCTACACTCAACATTGCCCAGTCTTCACATTCCTATTACATTATTTGGTATTTTCAAAATTATGTTGATGGTAGCTTTATAGACCCAAACAATTCTTCATCTCCAAGGAGATTAAGTAAAACCTGAAATCCTTCAAATCGCTAGTAAGGAGGAAAAAAATAAAAAATACTACAGAATCAGTTACAGATGATTTTACTGAAGTCAAAACATGCATAAATGAAAACTCCTTTTCTGTAAGGTGCTTCTTTTCCCCCAAAAGCATCTCACTGAAGGAAAAATATTTATTTCAGAAGGAAACAGAGATCAGAGTCTGATCAAGAGGACTGATTAATCTTCTTAATTAAATCCAGCCTTCAAAAACTATTTTTGCTTTCTTTCCATCTTCTCTAACATTGAAGCCTAATCAACCTCTCTCCACCCAAGCACCTGATAAAAAGAGACTTATTTTGACAATATTTTTGACTAAATATATTCTCAATGTTAGTTAACAGCCTCATGTGAATTCAGTATTATGCCATGGCAGGCACACAAGCATGAACACCTAAGACTGGTTTCTAACTATAGCCTTCTATTTTGCATGCAGCTTCTTTCAGCACTTTCAGAGAAAAGGATGATAGATACAGCCTACCATTAGGAACATCTTCCATTTCAAAGGCCCATCAGTATCAATTTCTGCAGAGTAGGTAACTAGAAAATAAACATAAAACTAAGGCTTACCTGTAAACCACATTATGAAACAAAAGATAACCTCAAGGAAAACTGGATGAAATTATCTACCTAACATTTTGCCATGACTGGTAGTAAAACCTCTCAAGATGAGGAAAAAAATAATCAACCTATCATGCTTTAATCTAGTCCTCAAACTACAGAGTCTGTGTCTAGATTTGGCAGCTAAAAAGGTATCACCATCCATTCCAATATAGTGGCCTTCCAGTATTTAAAGGGGTCTTACAGGAAAGATGTGGAGGGACTCTATCAGGGAGTGTACTGATAGGCAAGGAGTAACAGTTTTAAACTGAAAGAGGGTAGATTTAAATTAGATACTAGGGAAAAATTCTTAACTGTGAGGGTGGTGAGGCACTGGAACAGGTTTCCCAGAGAAGTTCTGGATGCCTCATCCCTGGAAATGTTGGCCAGGCTGGATGGGCCTTTCAGCAACTTGGTGTAGCAGAAAGTGTCCCTACACACTGCATGGGGATTAGAAGTAGAAGATCATTAAGGTCCCTTCTAACCCAAATCACTCTATGACTCAGTTCTTCACCTGAGACAAAGATGCCCTGAAAAGCTGTAACTGTGTAATCTTAAAAACCACTGTCACCTGCTTACTGAATTCATCGAAATTCATAAGGGGCCCATTGTGGAACATGGGATAATAGAACACATATGCCAGCATCCACAGGAAGGAGTGGGATGACTTCTGGGCAGGTCCATGCCAGCAGTACTCCAGGCTGAAGCTAGTGCAGAAGAGGCAGCGCACAGACACAGTGAAGAGCAGCAGATAATACTCATTTTCAGTGTCGTACCACTTTCTCTGCAAGACAAAAAGCCAGATCACAATGGTGTAATGCTGTGTTTCCTATATGGCTGAACAGTGATGTTTATCCAGATCCTAACTTTCAGGGCCACCAGCAGCAGGAAGCAACTAAAGTGAACAGCAGCTGGAACAAGCATCTGAAGTGAGCAGCACTACTTAGCGCATAAACAAGCGATGGCTGTTGATAAAGAAAGGGCATCCAGAGCTACTGCAACCAGCATAAAGAGACAACAGCTTGATTTCAGAAACATACTAGGTTGTGAAGAACAGACAGCACATGGGTTTTTCTTACAGGAATGCCATTATGCCCTCAGATTTGGTCCAGTAATCCAAACTACCTGGCAATACTACTGACAGCCAATGGACTGCTAGGGCTGAAATCAAGGCTTCAGTTTAGATCTGAGGAGATACAGTCACTCTTGAGAAAGCTCAAGGCTGGGAAGATGTTACTGAACCTCTCTTGAGTTTGACACTCACTGTCACACCTGTTTCCAACAACAAACACACACTATCACAGAAAATCTTGGAAGCACTAGCAAATGTAGTTTGGCTGCATTTGTATTGCAGTGGGCCCTTTCTTCCTCTCAGCAAGACAAATCTGTCTTCACCTTACGAAAAGACCCTATCCACTCATGTCCCCTCTGCCCCTCCCGCCGAATATCAGGACAAGCCTTCTGACATATGCCCAGTTTTTCCCCTTAGTCTCAGTAAATGCAACATGGACACTTCCTCAGAACTTTTGCCCAGGAAAAGCCATTAGAGAAAGACCAAGACTGAGCTTGCACCAACTACTTTGTTAGCAAACAACTCATCTGTGTTGCAAAAACTCAAGCATTGCAGAAACAGTCCCCCTTTCCATGCAGGAGTCAGCAGTTATCAATAAGATATGGTTAGACTTGACTAAGCAGCTCCTTGACATGAACCCAAACCCCAGTACCTAAAATTGGTTTGATTAAAGCTCCAAATGTGTTTACTAGGGCACTAGTAAAGTATTACCATATTCCAGCTCTACTGAACACCACTTGCACGTTACAGTACGTGTTTCATCTCAATGGACCGGCCAACATGACTGAAAAATATAGCCTTCCTAGCTGGAGAAGCTCCAGCAGGAGTCACAGCAGCTCAACTGCCTAAGGTTTTTCAAGCTAACTTCTGCTGACATCAGCTGAAGGGATGGAAGTTTGTCATAAAGATAGCTGCTCTAATGGACAAACCACCATAATTAATCTGATGCTACATTAGTCCTTCTTACATTACCTTGGCTTCCTCCACAGCTGGTATGCGTAAAGTAGATAGCAGGATAAGGGAGCACAGCCAGGTCAGGAGTGACAGCTGAAACTGAGCCACAGCAAACGAAATAGCTGCATGTAACAAAATAACAGCAAAGCCTTTGATTCCCAGTAACAACCAGCAGGCAACCATTCCATATACCATCAAACACCATGGTTTATACTGTTAGAAAAAGAAAAACAAACAATATTTAGTTTATTTCTACAGAAGAAAAAGGACTCACGATCTGTGCTGTCCTACACAGGGTCTGTAGCAAAAGAAATGGGGTCAACAAGGTTAAAGACACATATGAAACAATACTGGGAAACCTAATGGTATCCATAAAGATGGAAGGGAAGACACTTCTGTGTCAGTGTGTGTGAAATCCAGTCTCCCTGATCTGGGAGAGAACCTCCTCCTTTCCTGCCCCAAACTAGCAGGTGTGACAGCATATACCAATCATTTCCCACAATCATGCAATCATTTAACAATCTTGCCAAAACCGAAGCAGTCACCCCTTTTAGAGTCTTGGAAAGGAATAACTACACCCTTTTGTGTCAAATGACACTAGTTAACGATTCACAACAAAACACTGGCTTTCAAGGATTGGAGGCTGACATCTCCCAACACAGACCTGAGGCACCCAACCTACTTGCTCCAATCTGTGCATCATTACAAACCTGCTCACAGATATCACCTCACAGAACAGGATTTCCCAACACTCAGTAGCCTCTGTGCTGAGTTTCCCACACACAGAACAAAGTGAAACCCACAGAAACTCCTTGCCTTGAAGAAACTCCATACATACTTTCTCCACCAAGAGCCTGGACACTTGAGATACCAGCAGGTGACCAGCGAGAAGCCACAATATATGTTCCCTTCCCCATTCAATCCAGAAGCTCCATTCAAAGTCCATGGGGTCCTGAAGCATAAAGGGAACTGGTCAGTACTTGAATATGGCCATAAAAGCTTGTTCTTGCAGGACAAGGAAACATCTCCATAACATACTAGGTCTGCTACCCAACACTACAGAACTCAACACCAGGGGACTGTCTTGTTTCTGCAATGCATTCTGATCACTTACAGCAGTGAGCTCCAACAGCTCTATTTTGACTTCAATGGTGTGAAATTCACAGAAGAGCTTTAGATGCTGTCATGACTCCTAAACCCCACACTAGCACCGAACTTGAGGAAGCAGCAATCACTGCCTTTCCCTAAGGACATCATGGGAGTTTTCTAACAACAAAGCAGGCAGAAAGGTCTTGTGCAAGCCATCCTCAATATTGGTTGCATGCATTAGTTGCAATTCTTCAAAAGGATGAGGTTAAAACAGGTAAGAGGAAGGAGTTGGTTGTGTTTTGCTTTGAGGTTGAGGGCTGCTAGCTTTCTTATTAGGCTTGTTAAGACCAACCATTTTTAAGCCCTCACGCCTAAGAAAAAAAAACAAAACAAAAATCCATTCACCTCTTACTGAACCAAAGGCCAACCAACAGGAAAATGCATATTCACTAATATTAAGCATTAGCCAAATGATCCAGTGACAGGAAAAAGGGGAAAGAGGTTTCAGGAAAGGTCAATGGCTTTTATGATCAAACAGTAAAACAGAAGGTTAAGTGATGTAACAAAGGAGAAGCAATCAGGCCACAGATCGAGAAAAAACCCCCAAACATTGGTTATGATTCTTAGATCTAGACACACTCAGTAAGTCCCTCTTCCTCATTAGAAACAAGAAACAATTAACTATGAATATCCAAATCCACAAAGTTACTACACACCTCTGAAGCCAAATCAGAAGCCTGAGTAAAGAAAGAGCACAGAGAAATGATGTCAGCATTACTACCACAAAATAAAAGATGCCAGTATCAGCCTACCTTTTTAAGGCCCCAAAAGAGAGTTCCTGGTTCTAGTCCAAACTTTCTGTCCATTGCAGACTCATACTCTGCAGAGAAGAGCAAACCTCTGCTAAGGACACAGAAGCCAGAGAGCAGTGGAAGTCAAGGAAGTGGCCTCTCTGCTCAAGAGCAACACGTTCCCACATTGTCTCCACCGATGGAGACACATCAACTCATGGAAGGGCAAGTCACCATGTTGCTGTTCACCAGGGGAGTTGCCCAACCAGGGCAGGCAGGGCAAAGGCAAAGCCACCTATTTTCCCAGAACCTATGCTTTGATTTCCCCCTTGCAACAGAAGCAGCAGCAGACAGGAACTAACCTTTTACTGCACAAGACCTACACAAATTCTCGTTTCCCCTCTTTCAGGGCTGCCTGATTTCTCATGCCAAGCAGAAGGGACACACAGATAGTGACCAGTACAGCCAGAGCAGGCCAAAGCTACCCAAAAAAGCTGCCTCCAGAACCTGTTTCCATCTCCACAGAAGATGTGCTGTACACATGTGTGCACAGCCCTGTACCCATTTACCCAGCACTTCCCTCACTGCCCTGCAAGTGCCCTTCTGGCACTACTGTTCTTCCCTTAAGTGCTTCTGAGAGCCAGCTAGGTTCATTAACATAGAGCACTTTGCTGATTAAAGCCTAACAAGATGCAATACACATTTCCCCAATGATCCTTTATAACTACCTATACTTTTATTAGATAGTACCACCTTAATGTGCCTTAAAATAGTAATGTGGTAGAAAGCATCTTCTTTTTATCTACAGAATGTATTTACAGTGTTTAAAACTTCACCCTTCCTCTGCACTACATAGTCCCACCGAACCAAAACAAGCCACTGTAACAGCTACCAAAAGGTTACACGAAACACAGGCAGGTGTTTGAAAACAAACTAACCCTCACAGACAACCCAGCCATTTCTCTGAGCATACAACTCAGCACAGGGGGGCCCAGGGCTTCAGGCAGAGAAACATCCACCTGTCCTAAAGCCTCCTCAGGTTCAATCCCCAGCAAGCACCATGAGGAGGCACAGCTGCTGCTGAACCACCCACCTCCATGGCACTGCAGGTGAGTAGCCAGGAAAAAAACTTCCATTAAAACACAACTTTCCAGAACTTCTGTCAGCTGAGTAGCCGAGCTTCAGAGGTCTCCCTCATCTCTTCCCCGACAGCCAAATACCAGGACACCACTGCCAATGGGCTTCTCAGCACTAAAGAAAGAAAAGTCTTGGGACAAAGCTCTCAGCCCAGCTGGCACCTGGCTCCTGCTTCCTCGCACGGGGCTTGTTTGCAGCCAGGAAAAGCACAGGCACTCCTTGCAGAAGAGCAAAGCAGAAAACAATCCAAAGAGGACAAGTCAAGCTGAGCAGCCTTACCCGCCACGGGCGGGAAGGGCTGCAGCAGTGAGCATATGCACATCCCAGACTTACTTTGAGACACTTGGTGCGCTTCATAGAAACCATAGAGGTGGGAGCCCACGGCAAGGACCCAGTAGAGACACATTTCCCAGGTCGGTAGCAGCATCAGCTCAGGAGCTGCTCCCCCGCAGATCTCGTCAGCAGTCTCCCTGCGGGAAAAGAGAGGACGGGGAGAGGTTTCCACGCGGAAGACGGACGGGAACCGAGCGGCTGCCGCACGCCGCTTCCTCTGCCCGCGCCCCGGGCTGACCAGGCAGCGGCCACTCAGCCAGCTTCAGGCCCCGCGCTACCGTGGCAAGGAGGCGGGGCCCCGGGGCAAGGAGGAGGCCAGTAGCGGCCGGGATGGGAGGCGAGCATTGCCCGGCCGCGATGGCTGTGGAGGCCTCGGAGACAAGGACTTGGTGCGGCCCGGATCCGGCGGGACCCTCGGGACAAGACTAGGGCCAGGGCTGGACGCCAGCTCCTCTCGCCGAAGGAGCAGAGGAGCGGACTCCGCTCCCGTCCTTACCTGAGGAGGGCTCTGCCGCCGGGAGCGAGCAGCGGCAACAGCTCCAGGTGGGACGAGCCACGGCTCCAGCCCCTCGGTGAGCTGACAGAACCCCTGTGAGAGGAAACTCCAGAACAAGACACCCCTTCCCACAACACCCGTCCTCGCTCCCGCCCGCCCTCTTTTAAGTGGCCACGCCCCGCGAAAGGATAGAAGGAAGGAGAGGGGCGGAGTTTCCTGGCGTTGCGCAGCCTTTTCCAGCCGCTAGGTGGCGGCGCAGCATTCGGGTCGCGGGGGAGTGAGCCTGTCGCCTGCGCTGGAAGTGCAGTCTCTTCCGCTCTCGGGCTGCAATGTCGCCTGAGCTTGAGAGGTTCTCAATGGAGGGGGGTCTCGGGCAGGAGCCTCTCCTGCCTTCTTGATGAAGCAGAACTCATGCCTTCGGGGATGCAATGTGCAATGCAGATCTGCTTAGAACTGCTAAGAACCTGTCTGTGGGCAAAAAGTTAACGGTTCTGGTCTGTGCTTCGGCAGCATTTGTAACAAGCTGGCTGCACGTGCACGGATCACAAGAGGGAATCACTTGTCTGTAGGTGCCCTGGGAAGAAAGTGTCAGTTCAGCTTCAGCGTTGTGTAGGAGCTGGGATGAGCCAGAGGCTTGACACTCGGAGATGGCCACAAGCTCCGAGGAAGATAGCAAACACAGAAGTTTTCAACATTCTCACTTCTGAAAAGCTGTTCTGGGAGATGTAATGTAAATTAACAGTGAAGTAAAAATTAAGGATTGTATTCAGACCAAAAAGGTATCTGTAACAGCTACTCACAGACTTTTTTCCCCTGTCTACGCAGCAGCAGGAGAGAAGACCTGGGGGTTGAAATGAAAACAGGTGTAATGAAACAGCAAAACTAATACCACTGCCAATATAAAGTATACAAACTTATACTCAGCCCAGCAAACACATGGTAGTCACAATAAACAGGAAAGCAGTGCTCAAGAACAGAAGGAAGAAAAGAAAGGTGAGAAAACACTCACACTCCCCATCCATCAGCAAATTTCCCCCTTTATACTGAGCTTTATGGTATATGAGGATGCACCTGTAGCCAACTAGGATCAGCTGCTCTGGCAGGCTCAGAACTATTAATGGCCTGTTGTTTGTGGCTGGCTTAAGATTCTGTCCAGCAAAACCAGGACATTCCCCTCGCTGCAGTGCAAGACACTGTTTTTACAGTCATTATGACAGAACTTGGGAAATTAGGAGGTCTGAAGAGCACTGTCAAAGCAGGAATGTAGAGCTGGAAGTGCTGGTGCTGACAATCACCTCATGGATCAACCTGCAGTTTAAGGGTTCCCTCCTCCTGCTACTTCAGACACCAGCTAATACACCTCACTTCTCTTAGTGCTAAAACGACGTTGACTTTCCAGCCCAAAAGGTTTGGGTAAATTATGCTCATCTGATCTTGCATCATGGTACTTTTATCCCTCTCTATTGCTGATATCAGTGATGTCATCTTTTAATGGGGGAAACATTTCATACCCTTTTGGATGTTGCCCTGCTGGATTTTTACATTCGTGTTACAAAATAGTATTTCAGTTCACCTGACCATCTTGAGACCTTTGCATATTCAAATTCCTGTTTCCTGATCTTTGAAAGCCAGGCTTGTGTCTGATACTCCAAGTGAAGTCTCATCAGTACAAGGGATTGTCTTCCCTCTCTGAACCAGACACGCATCTCCTGATGTCTCCAGGAATCTAGTCTGTCCATCAGAGCTACATGGTGGTCTTTAATAATTTTGCCTTTTGCTTCCAGTTTTGCTTCTCCTTTCTCTTTGCCAGGCAGTAACTCATCTTCAGTTTACAGTGTCAATTTTGATATGCCTTAGCTAAAAGATACTGCATTTGCTCTGTGGAACTGCCCTAAAATCTCAAGGTTGGGTGCATTCTCCTTTATGATACCCAGATCCTGTTCTCTGCTGACAGTGCTTCCCCATTTTTTGCCCTCAGTAGGTTAGTCAATACTTTCCCTCCCAAAAAGCTATGACAATACTTGCATAACAGCACCAGAACAGCAGCTGTCCTGAATTTGTGAAAACATTCCCGCAGCACCGCAGCCAAGTTACGGCCGCTAAGGGTCAGCAGAGCTTATATTTTCCTGCAGTCTGTGGTTTCTGGTCAACAGCTTGAATTCTGTTCAGGCAGCAGGCCCTCTAGGTGGCTACATAACACAAAAGAGTGTGCATGCAGGAGTGGTACTGAAGCTTCGAAAAGGGAAGAGGTATAACAAGCTACAGGTTTTTTACAACATCTCACTCTCTATGGATAATCTCTTCACGTAATGGTGCTAAAATATTAACCAAACTTGTATTTAACTCACAAATATTTACTACTGTTTGAAATGCCAAAATTCTGCTTTGTGACTAGCACAAATCAACTGAATAACATTGCACACAATAAAAAAGTGGGTCATTGCCAACTGTGACTTATAACTACAACATGATTTGCAAACATCAAAATGCTGCCTCAGGACAAGGTGCTGCTTTCAGTGCACAATGTCTTCATTGACTACTGTAAATTTGGAATAGGTTTCAAACTTCATGTCTACCATGAACTGCCATAATCTTCCTGCCTTATTTAGTACGAGTTGATAGCTTTTACTGGAAAACAAGAAGAGGAATCACCTCTTTAAAACAGCACCTTGTCATGGAAAATGAACTAAATAAGGACCAGCCCATCCAAATCATTCAATCCTGACAAGACAGATCATCCTCTATGCTGCCCATAGGAGGCAACAGTCATCATCTCTGGACAGTGGTTTACACAGTTGAGTCAATGGAGATTTAGTGCAAACTATAAAGACAATTGTATGGAAGACCAAAATCCAGAAAAAAAGGAAAGACAGCCCTTCCATGGAAGTTTTTCACGAGTTGGCTTCTGTTATGAAGACAGGTGGAAACTCTGAGGCTGAAGGGAATATAAGATCTGTCACTCTCACATCATGAGGTTTTTGCTAAGCTTTAGGTTGAGCCAAAGGGGCCTAAGCATTTGTATTTTAAATAGAAAGCGGTGATGGCTGCCTTGATGGTGTGCTGAGTGGCACCTGCTCTGGACACAGGGAGTCTGTACAAGAAATACAGTGGAGCTCCAGCAGCCTGAAGATATTTTGTATTAAACAGGGAAAAGTTAAAGCATTTCAGCACCGCTGCTATTAAGTGGTTTTAAGTGGCAGTGTTGAGTTAGGTACCTCCAGTTTATACAATTTCTGATTTAGATGCCAGTCCTTCTTTGGAATTAGCCCATCTCTCACTTGGCTGTTCACAGCCTTTTCTCCAGAATAGGGTTTTTACAGGAAGGGTCAGATAACAGACCTGGTTGTGCTAGCCTCATCATTCAGAGTTGCAGCCTGTACGAATAGAGCACAGCTCAAAAATAAAAGCCTTCCCTTCATCATGGTTGAAATTCCTTTTTTGTTTTGAAGTGTGGCCTTTGAGAAAACTGCCTATTTTTTGCTACTCCATGGTCTGCTTTGTTCTGCTCCAGACTTGCTGCCACCTGATCTATGGCTACTTTGCAAAACAGAAGAAAGACACTAGAGCTGCCGGGCTGCTTCTGGCCGACACAGAGGCAACTGCATGCTCAGTGCGACTCTCCGCTGAGTTGTCTGTTTTCAGCTGAAACACTCTGTGAGCTTTTTGAGTAAAATATTCTGAACTAAAAAAATTATTCTGGAAATATTCTCTTTTCACCATTCCTATTGCAACATTCTTACTGCAAGCAAACAGTAGGAATCATTTTAGGTTTTCATTTGCTATAGCTTTTGCTAAGGAAATGCTGTTATGTATTGCTCTAAAAACACAGGTGTAGGTCCTGTGGTATGGCTTAAGCATTAAATCTGTCCCAATTACTTTATAACAGAGTGCAGAATACCATTCTTATGAGATGTTTGTATTAAATCTTACACTTAAAATGCACTTTTTATTATCAAAGTGTTTTTCAAGCATTAATTTTCCAACATCTTGTAAAATTACTTGGTAAAACAAAGTGATATTATCACCATTTTACAGATAAAGAAACTGAAGTGGAGAGGTCAAGTGATTTACCGAAAGCATTGGAGAGAATCAGAGTCAGAGCCAAGACTGGGAGTTTCAGGTGTTGTCTTGTGCTCAGAACAGTACTTCATGCTTCCTCTCTAAAGTCTATTGCGAAAAATAGTTTGACTTCATTCTTCAGGGCATGCTGCAAGGCACACTTGCTCTCCTGAAATTGGAGATGAGCCTTCAGTTACTGGGTTATTAATGCTTGGGCAATGCCTGCTCTTGGAGAAGTCTATTTGGATAGTTGTTTTAAGAATGTCCTGGGAAATGCTTTGAGGAAAGTGTTTTTTCTTTAACTAATGAATAAACAGGGAATAAATACATTAAAACAATGCATCAGTATTCTTCACATCAATAGCTACTCTCATTTATGTCCATTTTCTGAAACAGGGGCAATCAACAGAAAGGAGGCAGATGAAACAACTATAGGATATATATACCTTCTTGAAAGGTGTAAGTGAAGAAATCGCTAAGTTGTTATAGCTTGAAAGCAAGTTTTGTTTTTCTTTTTTTCTGAAGAGGAGAGAAAATAGGTAGAAAAGTATGATATTATGATAAAAACTGCTTCAGGAGGGTACTTATGTTCCCCTTCCGACACACCTGCTATCTGTGATTCCTCAAAACATTACTGTAAAGATGAAAAACTCACTACAGCCTCAGAAGAATTTAAAAATTTACACAGTGCTTCAAGAGAATAAATGTGACCTATTAGTGAAGAATACTTTTCAACAGTAATTTTCAGCAAACTGGTTTGTTTTCAACTACTGTATAACATCAGTGTCTTTTCTTTTTCACTAGAACTAGTCAATTTTTGAGACTTAGAGAGGAAAAAAAGAAAGAAGAACATACTTGTTAAAAGCAGCTTAAGTGTATAGAATACATTCTGATAATTTTCTACACTGCTATAATTTTTATTCTTGGTATTGCTCTTTCTGTGGAAGAAACTAGCAAAATATTGTTTATTACTAATATATTTTTCTAGTGTCCTCTGTGAATCCCAGATGTTTAGTCACAAACTATACAGGAGCAAATGTTGTCCATTTCCAAATGACCTTTATTGACTGCCATTCAAAAATCTGCTGTCATACCTCACCTGCTTAAAGTGCACACACCCACACAAACAGGTCATTGTTCTCTATTCATCATGCCTGAAAACCATGTCTGAACTTGTGTGTTAAAAAAAAAAAAACAACAAACAAACCAAAACCAAAAGTCATGTGGACTTAGCTGTGGGATATGGATTTCTTTGGTATGGCCAGCAGCATGGTTTTTTGTTAACAGCACACAAAATAGATGCCATGTAGTTTTAAAAATCAGAACAGGATAATGCCACTTTCCCAGGGCAATGCAGTTCTTTTCTAACATTGTTTTAGGAGTTGGTTGACAGCAGGTATTGGACATGTAGTGATTCAAGGATCTGGATCAGGGAATCTCAATGTCCCAGTCTCTAATACCTTACTTACACTAGATAGTAACTGTATTAAAAAAAACAGATTGAGAGGAATTCCGCCTGAAAAAGGATGTAGATCAAAAGGAAAAGCAATTATTCCATTTTTCATGGATAACACTAGGTGCCACACAGAACAACTCACAGAGGACACAGCAGCAGTCCATTGACCCAGAGCTGGTACCCACAAAGACAAACAAAGGCCAGGAGGAGAACAAACTACTGAGAAGTCCTGCAGCTGAGGGTGAGAAGACAGCAGGAACCAGCAGCAGCAGGGCAGGGAAGCATGTTTAAAACATTTAAAACATTGTTCAGGGGACTTTGGTCATTTAGTCTTACAGCTGCCATCATATAACTGATGTAAGCCTACAAGCACAGTAGCAGCAAATTTGAATATTGTCTTCTGTGGGACATTTTCCACCCCTCAGTAATACTTTGGCAGGCAAACAGGCCTAGAGAAGTACATAACCATTCTCTACTTCAGACTACATTTCTCCAGATTAATTACTTAGCAGCTAAGACATTTTTTTCCTATGCGTTCATGTAGAAGCATTACAGCAATTCAAATTACACTTTTTCATATGTAAATAAATAGATCTGCTGAGTGTGGAGCTGCTTTTCTTCATTTGGATGGACACTACTTAAGTAAGGAAAAGGTATTTCTTCATCTGGCAGCCAAGAGGTGCATTTCAACAGGCACGCTTATGTGATGGGCTTTCAGGAACGAGAAATTACTCTTTGAGAGAAAGATACCAGATTCATAGCAGTGCACAGGAGCCTCATTTGCCCACGTTTGCCTTCTTAAGGAAGTTGAATCTGTAATGGCATCGTACCAAAACAATTTGATTTTGAAGGCCTTAAACCGCCCTCTGCTGTCTAGAAGAGGTAATGCTCATTCACCCACCAGTGTCTTCTGTGGGTATCAACACACTGCTCTCATGGGAAAATCACAACTGCATGTACACAGCTACAGAGGAGAGCATTCCCCACCTAGCTTTGCCCAACACACGTGCTATACCTAGAACGTCTGGTCCTACTGCAAATAATGACAGCAGAAGTCTTACTTCAGTCTCCAGGTCAGAAAGTCATTTGAATTAATGGAACTTGAGAGCATTCTCAAGTGGTTTGCTTGAATAGGGCTGATTTGCTCAGCTGAGACTTCTGCCTTTAAGGAAAGAGTCAATGCCACCAGCCCCGCTCTCCCAGGCAGCCTTACAATAACAAAACAAAGAGTGTGTTCATTAAGTAAGAACATGAAAATGCCACCAGGTGGGTAAGCAGATTGCAGTTTCAATAGTGTTTTCATCACAAACATTGTGAATTTTAAAAAATTATTGTGAAAAGCTCTTTGACAATGTAATTTTAAGTAAATCATTCTCTACAAAGCTTTTTTGTTTATTCTTTACCATTTCCATCATTGGATATTAGCCTCTTCAAAGGAAGAGCAACTTGTCAGAAAAAAATGCCTGTTTCAGAATTTAATGAGAACATTTATTCTTTCTTTTCTCTGAAGAGGATTATAATGTGATGGGTGAAATACAGAGAATAATTAGTTCCATTGGAGAGTAAACTCCATAAAATATTTTCTGTTTTCATAGTCTGAGTAAGCAGGATTTGGTTCAGGTTCATCAACCAAGGAAATTATTAATTAACTCTAATTGCAAAATCTTTATCCTGGTGGATGTGCAAACCTTAAAACACCCAGCTTGGCTTTCAGATCTTCTGATTTGCTTCTAAGAAACAGGTTATGAAAATCCTCTTTTCACTATTGTGTTCTGGATAGCCTTATTGTTTTGCAACCAAAACATTCAGGGCTCAAAACAGCTGTACTGATGGATAGGCAAGTTACTCCCTCCATATATGAAAAGTCAGTCTGCAAAAGGGTCTTCAGCACACACAACTGCAGATGCCCTTCTGGTATAAACCTGCACAGCACTACAGACTTGAACCAGCCAACATTGTGGTTGTTTAATCACAGAATACCTAAATTAGATCTAACACAGCCAAGGGATCACAACAGAGCGAGGATGAAAAGAGACACAATTATAATAATGGAAAAAGCAGAAGAGAGGCTCTCTCACATTGTTTGTGTTAGTACATTCTCATTTTTCATTAAAAGCAAATCCTTTAAAGTGCTGAGGAGATTTTTTCAGGGCACAATCTATGGGAACAGGTGGAGCTGTTGAGGAGAAGGGACATGGTGAAGACCAAGGCTAAGGTGGTCAAACACCATAGGCATGAGAGGAAGAAGACATGGCTGCTGTCAGTGTAAAATGGATTGGAGAGGGCTGGAAAACCAGCAGATTAACTTTGCAAGGAAATTGATCTCTGTGCCAGGGCTCTCACATTATCTCAGCTTACACCTATGTTTGGCCAAAGTTTATGCTGGTCTTCAATGCCTCTGGTAAGTCATCTAGGGTAGTCAAGGGGAATTTCAGATGCACTCTCCCACTGCTCAGCACATTGATAAACCTAACATGACACAAGGAGCACACAGACACAGATACCTGTAACACTATCCAGAGCCCTTCCACACAGGCCTTTGGGAAAGGACTGGAGAAATTACACAGGAATTTCTGAGTTGTGTTTTCCTGTTTCACAGTACACCATTCAGTGCCAGAGACAAGCTTCCAGGCTTGTCTGGCTCCCAAAGAAGCCTCTGTCATCCTTGGTATATGTTGAACTAATCTATAAGGAAATGCAGTAATAGATTTTTTCAGAGCGGTTGTTAATGGGGACGAACATCTGGGTAGGCCAATATTACCCTGGGCAATTACACTCCAGACATTATATTCCTGAGATGATTCCATTTTGTTATTGACTTTGGGCTTGTTGCTTTAAGCCTGTGGGATGCTGGTTACAAAGTGAGAAAAGATGACTTATGTCTCACCCTCCACCACCACCCCAGAAAATAGAAAACAAACAGCTTTCTACTCCCAGTTCTACAGGACAGGGGGCTGGGAAAGTGAGTTTCAAGATAGCTACTCATTTCCCTCTGCGACTGGAAACTAATTGCTGCAACCACCGAATACAAAATGAAAGGGAAGCAAGACACAAAAATGCAGGCAGCAACAGTCTTGGCTGCTAAATTAAGAGAATTAATTAATTAATGTGCTTGTGAGACCATGCTGAAAACTTGATGTATTCCAAATCATACTCTTTTTTTATGAGGGGCTGAAGCAGCATCTTGCTCTAGTTTTTCACCACAAATGACAAAAAATAAATGATTTAAACCAGACATATGATATTTGTGCACATTTTAGGGCAGCTTCAATTTAGCAGTTGCCTTGTATTAATAATATACAGTTGTGACAGGAAATGTGGTTTAGGCTCCTGGAAAAACATAAAAGCTAATTCCATTACTCCATTTCATGGTGCTTTTCCTCAAATGCTAAACTGGTTTTGATTACACCAAAACGTTATAGTGAGAAAACTTTGTCCAGAGTACTAACTTATTGGTGCTTATCCTCCTTCTTACATGTCTCCTCCTGCTGACCTGCATTCAGGGCTGCCTGTGAACAAGCTAAAACGCAAAGACAAAATTGGCCTAAAAGACCTGGTAATGTTGCAGTGTCCTTCTACTAAGACTGTTTCAATTATTATTGAAATAGAGATACTGGGTTCTGCTTCCCATTCTCTTTGATTCTGCTTGAATAAAAGCATTCAAGACTCTTTCACTTCCAGAAAACATTTCAACAACAACAACTCCCCAAAACCTCTTACCCATAGTAACTATACAAATCATGGTAATTGATCTCTAGAGGGAGTTTATTAAAAGCCTAAGCACAACCACTTTCCAGAACACTGCTGTAATAAGCATGAACTAAAACAAATGCTCAGTTTACTATCTGCAGTTTGTCACTGGATACATTTTGAGCAACTAACTTGAAAAGGGTTTTTTTTTCCAGAAAAAAGGAAACACATTCTGGTGGCTTAAGAAATAATACTGAAGTGAATTCACTTCACCTAAATTTGTCTTCAATGCCCCAAAACTTACACAGCCAATGTATCATTGCATGTAAACAGAAGTTATAACAAGAACACATTACTTCCAATGTATATAAGTACATATATTTTTCACCAGTAAACCTCAATTAAGTTCTAAATTCAAGAGCATTAGTCTCATGATTAGCAAGCTATTTTAGAGACAAAGAAGGATCAAATATTAAATTGATACCTGACAGTAGAAAAGGATAATCCAGAGAGCAACAGACAATGAAGCAACCCACACCACAGACACAGACAAACATCTACAGCTAATATTGTGTTTGAAGGAAAAGCAAATGTCTGGAGGTGAATTAAAAAATTAGAAAAAGCTGAGTTTAATAAGAGCTTAACAGAGCTGCCCACAGTGAAAATAAAGTGCTTTGAGGTTTCACAGAACTCAACCCCTCCCCTCCAAAAAATCTCTCTATCAGGGTATCAAATGACAGCACACTTAACCAATGAGAAAAACAATCACAAGCATTGCATCAAGGTTTCATTACTTCATCAAGGTAAAGGGACACAACACTGGGATCTTATGAAAACAATTGTGTCATTCACACCCCCCAATGAGGTATCACATCCATGTGTGGATTTGTCCTTATCCACTCATCAGTACAGTATTTGTCATGGCACAGCTGATTCCTGTCAGTCAGTGTTTGTTGTTAAAGTTCTGTTATTGTAGCTTTGGCTTTGACCTGCACCTTAGCTTATATGTTAGGTGAGCAAATGTATGAGATGATAGCCTCAATAAACCTGAGGCTAGCTCTAGAAATCTGGGGATGAATCTATTGTGCAGCTGATCAGTTTTCAGAAGTGGCCACAGTAGCCCTCACAATAGTAATATTTGGGAATATCATTAGAATCACATAAGGAATTATGTTTGCATACATTTTGGTTCAGGTAGATTAAGAAATGCCACAAAAAAGATCACCTCTCTGAACTGGTTGAGCAAATGGGGAATGAAAAATATAAGTTTGTCGTTCTGAAATGTTTTCTCTACCATTACTTTTATTGCTTACTTTTACTAATCTAGAATAATCAATAATAGTTTTCTGACTCTTTCTGGAGATTTTTTACCAACAGATTTAATTAATTCACTAATCCAAGAAAGAAGCTAGGAAAATCTAAATGAGTGTTTCATAGTGCGTGAAGAACATCTAGGAAGGCTGAATGACTCCCAGGGCTCCACATTGTATGTACAGTCCCATGATTGTCTTGTGACAAATTGTGGTGAGAAAGCACTTTTCAGAGTATGGTCTTCTGAGGAAAGCAACATCAAATGGACTTCTACATCACCATTCTGAGCATGATACACATTAATGAGTACTTTTGTATATTTATATACATTCTCTCCAACATGCACCCATGAAGATTTTCAGTAGCAAGTATATGTTGAACAAAGCATCAGAGTTCTGTGTTCTTAATAGAACTAACTCAACAGAAACATTTTAGTTTGATTACTTTATAAATTTCATAACCCTTACTACACTATATGTTTGCATAACTAGAATTAAAGAAACCATAGTGGAAATACAAATTTGTATGTATTTGAACTCATGGGCATATTGCTACAGCCAGTATTTTTAAATGTGGAAAGATATTCTTACAACTTTAGAGAGTGTTACTAAGGGAAAAAATACCCTGAGAATGCACCATATGCAATTAAACAGGTAAGTGTTCATAAATATGTCCACACAATTAAAGGTTTGAATACCTGTGTTTGGTGAGACATCAGATATTTTTCTCTGATTCTCACTCCATAGTCCTCTTTATTTGGAAAGACATGTGTCCACCATAAGACTGAAACTAGATAGATAAAGTCTTCCTAAATGTTTTAGCCGTGTTTCCGTAGCTGCACTGCTCTAGTAATATTGCTGGAGAGAGCCAGGCACCCCCCTGGGCCTGGCTGAAGCTGCTTTTGATATGTCCAACCGTAATGAGTCTGTGATTCTGTAAAACATTCCATTGAAATGCAAGGAGGATCTTCTTTACTTTGAGAGTGGTGGAGCACTGGAACAGGCTGCCTAGGGAGGTGGTGGAGTCTCCATCTCTGGAGACATTCAAAACCCACCTGGATGCCATCCTGTGCAACTTGCTGTAGAGGAACCTGCTCTGACAGGGGGGTTGGACAAGATGATCTCCAGAGGTCCCTTCCTACCCCTAAGATTCTGTGATTCTGTGACACTTGTCCTGGTTTGGGTTAGAACAGAACTGATTCTGTTTGGTGATTTTGCTTTCCAGCTGAAGCTCCTCTAAGTAACTGCATTTTCTGAAGGTGACAACATGTTTTTTACAAACACTGCCTTCTTCCAGCAGTGATTAGGCTTAATGTTTGGGTTTAGAGCCGAGGATTGGTATGGAAACCAGGGCCACTGCTGAATCTTGTGTCTCATGTTGGGGGGTGCAGAGTAAAAGTCTGCATGTACAGGGAGCAGTGGACAGGAAAAGTGACTCTAAACTGACCAACTAAGTATGCCATTCCACATACATCATACTCCATATAAAGCTGAGGGTCATTTCCCTCTTCTTTCTCTCACTTCCTGCTCCTCTTGCTTTTTAGGGCCCATTTCACTGCTCTTGCTCTTCTCTCTCTCTTCTTCTCTCTTGCTTCTGAACCCAGCTCCAGGATCCAGCACCCTGAATCTGATTCCTGTCTGCTGCTGCTGGTCTTCTGCTGCAGTATCAGTGAGGAAGGTGACATAGTTGCCATTGAGGGGGGTTTGTGTTCGCTGCTGGTTCTCCATATATTTATATATATAAATAATCTATTGTTACTACTTTCATTAAGATAGTTCTGGTTGTTTGGGTTTTTTCTTCCAGTCCACAAGTTAGTCTCTCTCTTATTCCCTTTCCCTTCCCATGGCAGGGGAAGAGGAGAGGAGGAGGTAGTGGAGAGTGTCACTGGGCTAGTAGTCAGTTCAGCCCTAAACCTAAACAACACTGAAAGCGCAGAAGAAAGCAGAAAAGTATACGATGAAGGCCTCACTCATACTTCCTTTGGTGCAAGGTGCTTCCTCAGCAGGCTTACTGAATAAGTGTATGAGCAAAGGTGTAAGCACTACTAAACCTCTGAGGTGTGCAACTGCACAACTACTGTAGCATAGTGCAGAGATGGCTAAACTGGCTTTGAATGAGCTTGCTCAAATGTTGGGCATAGTCAAACTGCAGACTAGCCTGCCAAGAAGTGGGGTAAGCCCTCTGCACATCTCCAGGCCACTGCAATTAAACTAATCCAGTATCTGAGTCAGCTCAGGTATTTCCACAACACACTGCAGACTGAAGTGCAAGCATGTCTTTTAATGTGAAGAACCAGTCAAGGCTCAAAGAAGCTGTGAACCTCATCAGTGCAAACATGGAAAAGAGCTGACTTGAGTAATTTATGTGCAGTTGTACTAATGAGAGTCTAATTAAATCTAACACTTTGGAAAGGTCAATAAACACTGTTGCAGTTGGTGGATTTCCATCCATGACTACTGAGATTTATTAAGAAGCTTAGTTTTTCCGAGAAGGGATTACCAAAGAGAGAATACTGCCAATTTTTTATGTTTCATGAAAATAGTGAGTCTGAATCATTAGATCATAACATTGCATTTCTGCTGCAAAATTCTGCATTTCTATAAAGGAACAAATTATATTTCAAACCCGAACAGAGCTTATGCTGATATAGAGGCTGAGGATTTTGAATAGAATCTGTTCACACAATCTGATTTGAAAGGAAATCTCTGGGAATTTGGCAAGAGTACAAGTTCTTGTACCGTAATAAGGACAGCATACAACCCGTCCCCTGAGAGTCACCTGAAGAGTTTATGAACTGAAAAAAAAACATATCAGAGAAGGACAGCTCTGGGACACATGTAGGATTATCTGATTATTTTTTTCTGGGCACACATAGAATTATGTGTAACATGTGGCCAAAGGGAAATTTACGTAATTAAGGAATACATGTTGCTTCTCCTTGTACTTGGCCTTGTGGAATTATGTAATTGTTCATCAAAATTGGTTAAAGTCTCTCCTTTTAGATAGTGTAAATGAACTAAGCATATATATTCCTGGTAAGAAGTCTTGTACATGCATACCCAGTACTCTGGACACTCCTACAAAGTGTTGTTTCTATTGCAGAGTTTGGCTTCCATTGTATCTTTGGTCAAGAGAAGTACCAGAAGCTGCCACTTAGAAAGTGATGCAAAGTGCATTTCTTCCTCATTTCATATCAGTCACAGACTCCACATGCAGTGTTCAGGATATTTGATTTTAATTTAGTTTCTGAAATAACTTTATGGTAACAAGCGGAGGCTAATAGCTTCTGATGTAAAAACAGCATATGCTAAATCTAAAGACTTTGCTGTGTGCAAAGGCATTGCTTGTTGAACAGTATACAATATACTAAAAAGGCCCAATTCTCTTCTTGCATCTGCAGAAGTCAGGCATAACATTGAAGAAGTGAGATTCATGAGTAACACTAAAGAAATGAAACTCATTTCCACAACACACCGTTGGTAAGTAGTAGCTTTTGGTGGCCTGGTCATTTGTATTTCTACAGCCTTTTCAGATCCCATCCTCAAGGGCAAAGACAACTCCATGAGTAAAATTACTTTAAGCCCTGCAAAACTCCATAATAAACGCTGAAGAAACCCCCAGCTGCTGATTGCCATAAACTGGAAGGGTACTCTGAGAGGAACAAGACTGTATGCTTGTCTAGTATTTAAACTTTTTACCCAAGGCTTTGCTATTAGCCCGTATCACACACAAGACATTGGAAGAGGCAAATTTCATCTGACTCACTACAGCTGTTCTTAGGTTCAAAGGGGAGAGAACATGGCACATCTTTTACTCCATTGGATTTGCAACAAACATGAGAAAATATGCAATTGTCTTTCATGCTAGTTTCATTCACTGTTTCAATCCTTCACTTTCTGCCTGTGTGAAGCTTAACTAATTTTCTTACAGACGCAAAGTGAATGTGACATCAACTGACCTCTAGCTCCTTTCTCCCCTGGACACATACTCGTTATTTAGCTTTCTAAGTCAAAGTTTTTGGACAAAAGAGCAGTCACAGTCTGCCACAGCATGCAGCTTTAAAATTAAAGGCACAACTCAGAAATAATGTCATTATGTATTTTAGTTTTGTATTGTTCATTTAGTTTAACTTTCTGGAGTTAAGCAGTGGGACATAAAGGACTATTCTGTCTTGAAAAACAGAGAACAAAAAGGCATAGGGAGCTTTTTGTACAGAGTTGATGCTGAAGAACTCACCATAAATCCTAGGCAGACTGGGTGCTCTCTAGCCACATCTCCCTTCTGGATGATGGTAGGTGAGTACCTCAGAACACTACACCACACAAATAGAAACAGTATATGCTTTAAAATGAGGTATCATGGTATACACACATCCCCAAATACAGCAGTACGAAGCTAGGAGTAGGATTCCGCATACACATGCTGTGCCTCCCAGGGTTCTGTTCTCCCTACACAGCAGCTCTCTGCAATACAAAAAGAGTGTGCATATATGTAGCCCTGCGCCTTGTAGTCACTGTCACTCTACAAGATTTGGCAGGCAATGTCCTACACCGACTTCCAACCTTATGTCTGAAATGCAGTGGGCAAACATTACTCAACCAGCTGATAATGGGGAGAAAAAGCTTTGATGTACTGTCTTAGTAAAACCCGATGTCCTGCTTGCAAATCCACTGTAATCCCATGTTATCAGAAGGAATTCCCACTTGTTTGAGAATCAGGAAGCTTTCTGCTCTGCTATTATCCTTTCTAACATGCACGCTTCCCTGGCTGCTTTGCTTTTCTTGTACAGTACTGCAACACATGGAAAATCATGAAACTGAACTTCCAGTAATATCACACCTTTAACAAACTTGCTGGCTGATGGATTCCTATCAGAGACTCTGCTCACTGAGCAAGCTTTACATTTAGAAAGGCAAGTATGTAGTTTAACTGAAGGAAGTGTCATCCAAGAACTGATGATATTGTTAGATAAATGCCTGAAAGGACCAACTGTAGTAAAGAATAAGCATAATGTCTTTGGTAATATAGTGTGGTTCTTTCTAAGAAAGGAAAAAAAAAAGTATTTTTTTATTATTCCTGTTACCAGAATGTGCTATCACAGCATATAATCAGGATACGCAAGAAGAGACAGGAAAAGCAGATGCATGGCAGAATACAGAGGATACACACATGAATAGCAATGTCAATTTAAGATATAGGAGGAGAAATGCTTGTAAGATTTCAATCATGTCCATTAAGTTAAAGTATCATCTGACGTTTGAATAGAACTCTGCTGGAGTGAAACTGAACAACTGCTATATATCACGAACCCTAAATGCAGCAGATAACAATGGGAACCATAACCTCGCTGGGAAAAACAAATGAACAAACACACACCACCATAAATGCTTTTAGAGGTCTCTCACCTTGTAAATATTGTAGTTTCCTGATCTCCAGAAAAAGAGGAAATGGCTCTTTACACAAAGCTTTTCAGTGATCAGGTCTGCAGAGAAAAAAGACCAGATCTCTGAGGAGGATCAAAGTTTGACAGCCAGACCTCTGGTTCGCCTTCACTCTCTTTCATCGCATCCTTCTCCTAGCTGCTTCTTCAGCAAAAGTGACTCCCTCCTCTCTCATTACACTACCCGTTTTCACAAGAGATGCTCTTTTAGCCTAGATTCTCTCCATTTTGTACCAAACACCTCTTTTTTCCTTCCTTTCTCATTTCTTCATTCCAGACTTCAAAGTTGACTCACTCTGGCATGGCCCCTTGGGCAGCCTCACTCCACAGTGCTGCCATGGGGGCCACATGTTACACCATCCCCTCTGGATGTTGCCAAATGCAGCCCTGCTTTTTCATTCCTGCCACAGCCATGGGCAGCAGTGCCAGAAGAAACAGTGCCCAAAAGGATGCCAAGTTTCATCCCTCTCTCTCTCTCTCTCTTCCCCACGAGCAACCACACTGGCCGGGGGCTGGAGGGAACCAGGAGTAACATCAAGCAGCCTAGTGTGCCCCCACCATCTTTGCAACAGCATGTAAGTGTCGGGAGATGCCATCCAGGCTCTGCAGACACATTTCTGTGGGCCACCTCTTGCATTGCATGGAGCTGCAGCAGTTGTGACTGAAATGTCATCCAAAGTCCCAGCTTTGTGGTCTTGGATATGACTCTGTTGGGGTCCTCCAGGCACCTTCACCCTGGTCTGCCCCTCCAGAGAGGCTGAGTGGGACAAGAGAGCCCATGTATTGCCTGGTTCACCATCACCAACTACACTACTCTTGATTTCCCATGACTTTGAATATATCTGAGAGAGCCTGGAAGTGTATTTGCACTTAGGGAAATTCCTGCTTTGCTAAGCGGCAGCCAGTTTTATCTTGCACATTCTAAGAGGAATTAACATGAAATTCCCAAGCCCATTGTATTCCACATTGCCTGTGAAGAGAACCTCCAAACAAGCTTATTTGAAGCACTTGTTTTGCCTATTACTTATTTTGCTGCCAGTGACAGAGAAGTCTCCAGGGAAAATGGTATTTCAGAGGAACTTGAATTTTACCTTAGCCAGCTGTGACAAAATATCTGAGTGAATTTTAGCTGATGGAGTGTTTTGGGTCTCCCTTCCATATAAAAAGAGGTAGGCCCATTAAAAGAGAAATGTTTTAAAGTATGGTCACATAAGACCATATAAAAAAATAATTCCAGACATCCTTTAGTTTTGGTGGTTTAATTTTTGGAAAAGGTGGGGGTTGTTTGAGTTTCCAGCTACAAGCCAAAAATCCACATTTCCACACTCAGGATATAACAAAGGCTCCTGAAATTGAAACAAAGGGACAAAAGCGACTTTCTTTTTAAAGATCTGTTAGTTGACAGGGAACTACTATGGGAAACAGATGAGAAACACAGACTCCAACTGAACTGTGTGAAGCAGCTAGTCCCTATTTGTTACTAGACAAAATGGCAGGCACATAGAGCTTTCCTTTATTTTTTGCTGCCTTTATGCTCTATGCTCTTTATGTTTGTTATGAACTGCAAGGAATTCTGTCATCTGGGAGGGCTATCTTGTCCATACCTACCCAAGGTCCGAACACCCTTAGGAGAAGCATGGCTGACTCCACAGCTGGGCAGAGTTAATGGGCACTCAGCATGGGAGTGATGAAGCACACAGCTTATGTGCAAAGTGTGTGCAAGATAGCACAAACATGCAAAGGAGGACAGTTGCAATGAGATAAAAAATAAGGTTGCCTATGGAGAACTTAGAGTCATTGACACCCAGCTGGTCACTGCAAGCTGGGTGGGACCAATTCCCAGAGTTCCTGAACAGTTTTTTTAACAGGAAAGCAAAGCTAGTATCTATTTTTGCCAAACAGTTTAATTGAGAACGGAAGAAACATCAGTTTTACAGATTGTCATCCAAATATGTTCTTCCCTGAAAAGCATGTATTATCTTCATGCATTAAGATGAGTCACCAGTGTCCTGCTGTGTCTGGAGAGGGAAAAAATTGAAGAGCCAAACCTGTTTCAGAGCACTAGGGAGCTGGTGGTTGCTAAAGAGATAGCTCAGTACTGGCACAGGTTACCAGAGGAGTCTGTGCAATTCCCATCCTTGTAGATTCTTAGGAAAAAATTAGACAAGCAGCTGCCAGTAATGATAAGTGGGTATAAATCAGAGAGAAGGACCATATCTCTCAATCTCCTATGGTTCTACATAGCTATGAAAACACTTTGTATTTCATTGTCAGCCACAGGTGAAAGGAAAAGAAAATAAAAATCAGTCCTTTTCTATTAATTTACTATTGGTCAGAGCACACAGTAATAACTCTGACTTTGAGTAACTATTTCTGCTATTACCCAGAAATTATATTCATGGAACAAGTTACATGCAGGATTTGCCTACATTAGAGAACACTACTACTTGCCTGTGTAATAACTCATTCTGATGGAGGAACATAATGTGCGTTAGCAAACCTGGCCTCCATCTAGTCTACAGTTGAGCACTTAAGGGTTCCGGGCAATTACAACAATTCAAACAGGAAAAAAAAATCCTTGAAAGCCTAATTGATAAGGGAGCCTTCTAAGATGTTTTGAATAAGTATGAAGATTTATCTTCTGTACAGAAAAAGGCCCTTGGTTTTGTTAATTGGGTAATGGTGCAGCAAAGCCATTGGACCTTGGCCTATTTATGTAGTAGCAGGGCAGTTACAACTGTAAAGTAAAATTCAAGTTCCTGTGAAATACCATTTTCCTTGGACACTTCTCTCTGTCGCTGGCAGCAACAAGGAGTTTTGATTGAACTTTTGCAGGACCACTTTACAGATGTTGTTAACATTCAAGTACTGTAATTATAAACTAATTGACATTTAAGCAATGGAATAAATTGCCCCCAGTGTATGGGGGACATATGACCACATATGATTTACAATAACTATAAAGTAGCTTGAATTATAAATGGCTTATTTAAGGAATTGTTCTTTGGAACTTAACCCCTAATGATTTTGTCTTTGCGTTTTTTGGCCACCTGTTTCTATCAGGGTAAGGAAATTATATTAAAAAACCACAGAAATAAAAAAAAAAAATCAGCTGCTGGAAAGGTGCTGCTTTGCATAAAGATTTCAGCAATAAAAGATTATTGAAGTTGCACCCTGATTTCTGCAGAAATAAACCAGTGGGGTTTATCATCATAACTTCTACAACAGATTAAACGTGAGTAGTAAGAAATGAAACTAGCAAAAATGTCACATATATTACCTGGGTTTTTATCTAGTCTCAGACTAACCTAAGAGTCCACATGCTGGCTTATAACAGAGACCAACACTGTTTTCCATGAAGGACTTGAAAAACAAGTGATACTGTGCTGTAGTTCAGCACTGGGTGGCAGATAGGCTTGGAAAGCATAGTTGAAAAAGCCTTCATATGGACTTGGCTTGCTCTGTCGACCTACTTACCAGCGTACTGTGGACATACTGTGACCTGCTTCAAAATGTGCATGATGCTTGCTTAATAAATTTGCACTTTGCAATACAGGAAAAGCCCATGCAGAGTGATATAGTCTTTAATAGTTAACAGATGAAATTTAACAGGAAGTCTACAGGAAGACCTGCAAACCAGATGGGAAGGAACAGAGACATCCAAGAATACAGCCAGATTGCTGAGATAGCTTAGCGGCACAAAAGAGTAACCTTAGTTCATTTCTTCCCTCATCTCCATGAGTCTTCATGTCTGCTTGGCTTTGAGAAATTCTCATTCCCAATCTTTGAACCTGTTCACAATACATGGCATACAGTTTTTATGCAGAAATACATTATTTCTGTTATGAAATGCCATAAGTTCCTCACCACAGGAAGAATGGCAAATTGGAGGTGCAGGAGACCACCCTCCCAAGGGTAAAGAAAAAAAGCCATAAGATCTCATCCATCCCATGGCTCCTGCTCTAGAAAATATCCTTTCAAAAGAAGAAGCTAGGAGACTGAAATGGTCCAACTAAACAAAGAATTGTATCACAAGTAAAAGCTAAAAGAACGGGTATGTTCACTAGCCATTGCTGAACTAAAGATAGAAGGCTTTGCTTATGCATTGACCCAAAAGTTCTGAATACCTGAAAAGAACACATATTCCACTGTCTACAAATAGAGAAATTCTGGAAGAAAGGCTTGATACCAAATATTTTTTTAAGCTTGGGGTGTCAGACAGGCTCTAGGAAGTGCCTTCAGAAAAACAGCTCATATTTACACATATTCACCAGCCTCTTTGGGAGACAGTTTCTTCAGACTGCCAGTTGCATTGTGCCTGGCACCTGAAACATTTTACTGGAAAATACAACATGTTTTTGTTGCTGTAGAAGGTAGTAAGGTTTACAAAGACTATGTTTTGGTCTGAGGAAAAACAGTAGAATTGCATGACTAAGGACTTGAAGTAGAAAGAGCTGATGTTTCTGTCTAAAGCTAAACAAGCAAAAGTATAAAGTCTCTCCAATGAAAATAACATACCTGGGAGATAAATTAATATAGTGAGGAATACAAACAGACCACAGTACAGCTGAGAGCATCAGGAACTTGCCTGGTCCAACTAACAAGGTGATGGAATATAGATTTAATGGAATCATGAACTATATAACAATATTTGTGCAAAATTTAGCTAAAAAAAGTTTATAATTCTCCAGGGAGTACATCTTTCGTAGCTTTGGTATCAGGTTTTCAAGTAGCTATGCAAGACTGGCCTATCACCCATACAATGATTTTTGATAAGGTTGAGATATTTCCCTGTTACTATGTGAATAATTCTCTACTAGGTTGCAACTTTGCCCTCAGAAAGGTGGGGTTTTTTAGAAATAAGAAGCTGTAAAGCAGTACAAACACCAAATTGCTTTGACTGGAAGCAATGATCTCAAGTACGTCTTTCAGTATAATGATGGTCCTAAGGTCATCCCACAATATCCTTTCTGGTCCTTAGTGTGCACGCAGTTACCTCACAAATCTCCAAGATTTGGATCGTACCTTTGAGCTGTGACTTTGTGTCAGCTGTACCAGTAGATAAGTTTCAAGTTTACCTGTTGCTGTAATTTTTATGGTGGGCTACTTAGCTTTAAGGATTATACTAGCTGATAGTCTTGTTACGAGCTATGAGGCCTTATTATGCTTGCATTTGGACAGTAAAAAGGCTCAAGGCTTTTGCAGTACAAAGAACAGAAGTAGGAAAAATCAAAAGAAAGTAAAGTTCTCTGTTAAGATCCAATACAAGGACCTATTGTCATGTGAAACTCAGTCTAACCAAGCTGCAGATTTTTATATATAAAGCAGCATCTGTCTTCACTGATCTCATTTCCAATTTCACTTAAGAACACATGCTTAATCAGTTTGAATTCTCAGTTGCAGAATCCCTGGGATCTGTCTGGCGGACTACTCCTAAGAAAGCCAAAAGCCCAAATATTGCCTGTATGGCGCCTGCATGTTCCTCATGTAGCACCCAAGGACAGTGCCATGGACAACACCAAAGCAAATAGTTGTGAAAGGGCTTTCACATTCTTTCTATAGATCAGCAACAGATATTTTGGTATAATTTGTTGGGGTTTTATGCAATTGTAACACAATTATCTTTCAGATTTCAGGCTGGTGAGGAGGGATGCCCTCACAATATAAACACCAATTTGCAGAGGAATGAGTCCGTGGTGATTTTTCATGTAATCTAAGTAATAGTGAGAAGCTCTCTATGGGTTCCTTAAAGTGAATTCCTTTCCCTAAGAGGGCAAAAAGCCTAAATGGGAGGATCAAATCTTTCCCAGTCATATGTTCAACAGCAGGAACCTTAGTTACATACACAAGTATATGCACTGTGTATCAGTGATGCTTATTACCTAACTCTCCAAGTCAAGCACACAAAACAATACCCAGTCATCAGATGTCTCAAGACCTGGCCTCACATCCCCAAGACTAGATTAGAAATGGGCACTGTCAAATTACAGACAATTACATGTCCCACAGACCAAAAATGCTTACCACAAAAAGATGACATACAGGAGCAAGGCTATGGAATGGGATGGAAACAGGCATAGACTGGAGATCAAGGCTGAGCAGCAGAAGGCTGCAGCTATCTGCTGTAAGACTTAGTCTCTCGCAGTGCTTACCCATCTGCAATGAGTGGGAAGCTCCAGAGCTTTTCAGAGTTTCTCCAGTAATTGATTTTCCTACATCATCATCGTAAGCTGAACATCACAGAAAATCAACATGAATTTCTTAATGTGTGAATCAGGCCAGCCAATAAAACCAAACAAACACAAGGTACTTTGTCCACCTTGGCTGTGAGAAGTGTTTCCTTCCCAGCCTGACTGACCACTGCCATCTCAGTTACATGAGTAATTTGTACAAAGGTACAAAACCAGGTCCTCACCATGCAACTGACCTCAAGAGTCTTGTCACAATATTGGCCTGATATTAATACCTCACCACAAAAAGCTAGGATTTCTGGCCTTCAGCTCACGGCTGAGAACAAGACTGTACTAACAGGATTCTCCTTGGGTTTTCTTTGCCAAAACTGAGGTCAGTTTGCAGGACCTGCCTTGACACCTGCCCCAGCAAGTGCACCCATGAGACTAGCTAGCACTCCTAAAACAGGCTCTTCAGTGGGAAGCACGCTTGTTTGCCTGACACACAGCAAATACTTGCAAAGCTTTACTCCCAGCCTTCAAAATGTAACACACAGCTCATACTGAAGTGCCCCATTTTCTACTTCTTTACATTTGGAGAGCTTCCCATGTTTTTTTTTCAAATGTGGCCTTTGATTGTTGTATCTTGGTATCAGAAATTTTGGAAGTGCTACTACAATGCAACATCTCTCAAAATTGGTATCTTCTTGTTCTCAGATTCTTCATGTGCCTTGTAATCCTACTCTTAATCACATTCTTTTCTTTTTTTTTTCTATATAAGGATCTTTAGACATTAATAGATACTGCATGCTTTGCACATGAGTCATTTTGCAAGGCGGTTTGAAAATCTTGGGACAAACTCTTCTCCATTAGTAGATGTTACTAGGACAGGTACATTCTAATCCCATGTCTCTCATCTTAACAGGTTATCTGATTCTGTTTAAGGAATTATTCTGAAAAAGAGATGTATGTAGCTCAGTCCTGCAGCTTTCTGCTGAAAGTGGTAGGTAAACTATATCAACACAGAGAGTAAACTGATAGTTTACTTTTTCATAGTATTTTCCCTAACAACATAAGAGCAAAAACTTCACACCATTTAGGTCATCATTTCCCATAGGGCCAAAACACAATCCTGAAAATTCTGTGAATTGCTGAGGATATTAAACACTGAGGATAAGATTACAGAGAAACAATGCAGCCATTTTGAGCTGAGCTTTCCCACAACGAAAGGTTTAGTGAGGCCCAGCTGGTTGTTTTGACTTCAGACACTGACTCAGGGATTGGAAAGCTGGACACCAAGGGTGGAGCAGAGAAATGATTTGGCAGGCAAAAGAAAAAAAAATTAACCTTTTTCAGTCCACATGCTGCATACTGCACCTACTAGCCTCTGCAGGTCTAAAGATTAGCTTCTGTATGTATCTGAGTTTAACAGCATGCGAGTGATTATAATTCTTCATTTTTCTCCTCCTTCATTTGTGTTCTGTCTTAACCTGGAGGCTTGGAAGCAGCTTACGTACTCTGTATATCCTTGAAGGGGCCCGATCCTGCCTCAGTAATGCCATGACACAAACAACTGCAAGTTATGACTACAGAATAAAATAGCAGAGAACCATTTGAGATTCTAAAAATTCATCTTCTTTTTTTCAGAAGCCTTTTCTTGATTTCCTTCTATTTGAAGTTTATTCTGAATGTTTCTTCTTTTTGGAAGAAAAATGAACATACTTTCTGCTGGCACCTTAACAGAACAGCTGTTTCCTTCCTTACATGGTGTAACATTTGCTCACTGCTGCTGCTTTCCTGAACAAAGCATGTTCGATAACATACACAGAGACGCCCTCAGAAATGCAGGCACACTCTCTGCAGAGAATCGGAGTGTTGCTTCCAACTTGCCCTGAAGCGAGACGTGGGGGTAAAGAGGAAGTGCCCTCGCCGGGGAGGGCTGCGACGTCAAGGCTGGCGTGCAGCAGGGAGACCTGGCAGCCACCGGCAGAGTGGGGTGGTTACTTGAGCCTGGCTTGCTCTGCTGAGGTGAGATTTGAGCATGGGCTGACACGAAGGTGAGCCGGCAAATGCCGCTGTGCTTTCTTGCTGGCTAGAGAGCAGCTGGGTTTTACAGCTGCATGCAGGGCTGCTGTTATATCCCCAGCACGTACAAGTAAGCAGGAGGCAAGCAGACACCTTGTTGCTGATTTATAGGCATTGCTTTGTTGTGCATTCCTGGTGCCTGCAGGATTCTGCTGACTTTACTCTTACTTAACTCCCAGTAAGATCAGCAGCAACTTTGTCTTCGTTGAGATCATAATCCCAAAGCCTCCAAACGGGAATATCGACAGACAGTGCCAAACCACTTGGTATTCTGTGTGTAGAAGGCTGTGCAGGCTGGTGGATACAGCAGAGGAGAGTAATTCAGGGTGTATTTATTGTTGTAGCGTGAGTCTAGCGGGACTGTCCAACCTCCGAGTGTACCGGCTTGCCCAGCTGGGAAACACAGGCTATGCGGGGTGTGAATTTCCATTTGGAAAGTGTATTGAGACACTTCAGAGATGCAAACAACTGTTTATACAGACTTACTGTTCTCTGAAGAGAATTATTACTTTTACAACTGGGAACTATCAGCTTTAAACAGATTTCTGTCTTAGGCTCTCTCTTCTTGCAAGTGAAGTATCTTCTTATCCTGAGGAAGCCTCAAAGGCATTATTAGTAACATGTTTTCTTTCCTTTTTCTAAAATCCCACTTTTCAGTTTTCTTTCACTATCCAGTCTCAGGTTAGTGAGTACTGACAAATACTATCAACACATCTCAACAAAGAATAAAGTTCTGTCTGCAGCCATTTCACTCCCTCCAACATGTTGAACCAAGAAAACTAAAGAAGAAGCGGGGGCGGGGAAAGAAAGAGAAATGAGAAACATTTCCAAACATAACATAAAAGGTCTTGCCTTAAGACCATGGATTTCCTTTTTGGTACTTTCAAAGAATGTGTCTTTAGTTCTCTTTGGCTGTGTGACCAACAGTTGTGGGGTGTGTCTGTGGTTTTCTTCTCTTCACAGTAACTCTATTGTTCAGAAACTGCAGCCAATTTATGGAAAGAGGTGGAATGTTTATGTAACTCACTTTGCTTTAGACAAGAAATTTAAAAAAATAAAAAAAGACTTGTGGAGGAAGGCCAGTCAAAACAGGATTTTTCTTCCTTTCTGGACACAGATGTTGGGAGGAAAGAAAAGCCAGCTCTGTCTTCGCATTAAGCTAAACAGCATTTCCATTTTTAGACAGTTTTTTTAATTAAGTAGGTCAGAAAAACAAAATCAGCCATTAGATTAGTGCTATAATTTACTTGTTTCAAAATGTGCTATGTTTGAGAGCTGCTCTGTTGACATGCTTACAACACTATAAACTGAGAAATAGATATATTGGGGTCAGACGATACCACTTTTGCCTACACTGCTGTGTCCCAAACATATAGTTGGCAAGTACTGCTAGACTGCAGATGGTGAGTGTCTCTTCATAACTAGACTGGAGTTTCCTGCCATTTCCAAATTAGCTGAGCTACAAATTTGATTTGCAAATTGCAAACCAAAACAAGGTATCCAAAAGAGCAAACCTCACTTAAGTGTTCCCATTTTCTGTATTGCAATAGTGGACAAACTAGGATCACTGAATTTCTGCCTTATCTATCCCATACCCTGATGCCTTGCTTGAACTCTTCTTTAGCTACAGTATTTATCTACAAAATTTACCCAAAAACTTTATGTCAAATCCAGCTTTTCTAAGTAGTCAAAACTTTGATTTACTGTGAAGGATCTTTAAAGCTTAGGGCATCCTCAGGTGGACTCCCATGAACTTCCATTTTTAAGCTGGACCTAACCTGAACTAGGCAGGTGCAACTCACCTGAAGCCAGTACATTTGCATCAAAAATATCTCAAAATAAAGTTCTGAATGTCAGAAGCAATTTCCAGCCACTACTCAACACCATCACAAAACATACTCTCCTCATATCATAGTGCCACCAGCATGAAACCAAGTGGGCATGGAGCCAGGCTGCTCAGACACCAGTACTGGCAAGACTGAGTTGAAGAGTTTAAATTCAAATTTTGCTCTTTGTTTCAGACATACACACAGAAGTCTCACAAAAAACAACATGGAAAATATTATAAATAGAAAACAGAATGTAGTTTGGTGGCTCAAAACCCCAAGTGAATACAGTGTTCTCTTAAGCCACGAAAAATATAGAGCTTGAGAGACACTGAGGAAGCTGCCTCTGCCAAAATATTTCAGCCTTGACAAGGAGAACAGTTTCTGGAAGAAGATTCTGTTTCTATAATTATCTGGTCCTTTGCTTCACTAAGACCACCAGTTTATTGCATTGGGCCAATAAAGCCTTCTCAGATGCCAGGAATATCCAAGAATTTCCACCCTAACCCAGCGCTCAGGTGGCAGAGAACTCTTAACCTATTACCAAACCTGTAAGCCTTTCAAGTGCTCTGAAAGGCAGGGCTGCAACACTGAGTGAGGGCTGGCAATTGTTCAAGCAACATTATTCAGCCTGAAACCCCTACTCCAGTGTGCAGAGAGTTTATTTGACCCAAAGGGCCAGATAGAGCTGTGATTGCATTTACCTCCTCGCCAACTGCAACAGAATTGCACAAGCACGAGCAGAGTCTGGTCCAATAACAAGTAATTTGCCATATGGAAGCTACTGAGCAGACATCTGCAGGACACTGAAAGTGCTTTTCTATATACAGCATCGAGTGCTACAGTTGTGCATTCCACAGAGACTCAGCTTGCAGAGGGATAGAAATGAAATGTTATTTAGGGTTTTGGTTTCTTGGCCTTAAAAACTGAAATCTGAAAACAATTAAAGCCCAGTGCCATACCAAATCAGTCATGCAGTCATTCCTGGATTTTCCCATGGAATTTTTACATAAGAATTAGGCTGTATCTGAGGCAAACTAACACACACAAAGAATTGTTCTGGTCAGAGGCAAGCCAGCTTATCGATGAGTTTCAGGAGTTTTTGCAAATGCATGTCAAAATCAGTCAGAGGCACACTGAAACACACAGCCATGCTGAAACACAGCCATACTGTGAAACACACACAGCCATGCTGAAACACACAGCTCAAGATGACTAGAAATTTGATGACCGCTCACCCGTTAGGAGCTCTAGCATGCCTAATACCTTGCCCCTGAGAGATGGTTTTCCGCACCCTCCCATTCAGGCATTGCTTATCTTCTCTGTCCCTGCAGATTTCCCTCTCCAGCCCACCTTTAACTGGACACTGGAAATACCTTTCTCACCTCTCTTCAAACACCTTTCAGTTATAGCATTGCTGGGGGATTGCTTGCTTGAAAAAGCAAGCCTTGTGCTTTTCCAAGGAAAGAGAAACCTTTGATGGCAGGTTGGCCGCCGTCCAGGAACATGCAATGAAGAGGCTCCCTGCAGTTTTCTCAGCTCTTTGTGTACCCACGTAGCAGCTGGGCAAAATCTGGCCTCACAATGGTGTGTCTGTGATGACACTACCAAACCCAGCCCTAGCATGGAAGGGAAACACCATCCAACTAGAGGTCAAGCTTTGAATTATAATGGTGCCCTCCAGACTCCAGATACCTAAATCAGCTGCTTCCCCCTTCACTCAGAGCACTGTAGGCAATGTTTCTTTCTCCTATTAAATGTCCAATTGCTTTGAGAGGATTTCTGCAATTCTTTCAATAAAGTGAAACTTTCACCCATGTAAAAGAATGAAAAAGCATATTCACCAGGCAGCAGAGGCAGGCAACCAAGTCTCTTTAGTTTGCCTTCATTGTAGGAGACTAGATGCAGACTTCTAGTGAGCATGGCTGTGCAAGGTCTCCAATTATTTTCTAGTACCCTCTTAGTGCATTGATTCTCTTCTCTAGCCTGTTCATGAGTACCAAACCCAGTATAAAACTCCCTAGATTTAGTGACAGGTATAACAGCTGACCTGTAGAAGAGTCCTGGAGGCAGCCTTACCCAGGTCTGAGATGTGGACACAACAGCAAGGAACACAGAGTCACCATGGTGCTCTGGCACACACACAGGAAAAAAAAGAAAAAAAAAAAATTTTTTTAAAAAATTAAAAAGCAACAAGCAAAAAATCTAGTTTAAGCCTTTTATGGTTAACTCAAATCTTTTCTTTCATTGAACCAAATGTCATAATTTTCACTGCATTAATCTCCAGAGTTCAAATCCTTTTTTTAATGTGACACTTTGGATATGAGATGACAAGTGTTAATATTCATTATTCTACAAAGCTATAAACATCCTGAGGTACAGCAACTCACTGGAAAGAACATGACCAAAATTATTTCCTCAGCCCTGTGCTGACATTCAGATCTTTATCATGGATACTGTTTTTCACATACTTAAATGCTTTTGTTGCACTTATTTTGGCACTAAAGTTCACTCATGCACTTTTATTTTCATGGATACCTGCAAAGTTAAATTAAAATATTCAAACTTTCCAGTTCACAGGAGGCAACTTGCATGTACACATTGACATTCAGCCTGTACACCATTATCCTGTTGCAGTGCATGAAGAAAAGCAGTCATTGTAGAAGCTACTGGAGTTTCCCTACTAAATTTTTCCTATAGATTCATTTTCTAGCAAGCTCTTACTTGCAAAGTGTTTTCCCATCAAAGGCTTGACAGATTTTTGGGGCAATGCTGAAGGAAGGTCTTGCCACCTTTGTAACACTAAACAGCTTTTAGACTCTTTCATAAACTTGATAGCCTCTAAATCTGAGATGGTCCACACCCTCTGCATTCCTATGTTGCATACTAACAGCTCTTCTTTAATTACAAGGTGTGGCTTATCTGGACAAGAGACAGCTAATCCTCCAGACCTTTGTGTTATTTACATTTACCCTAGAATTTCTCTTTTATGCAAAGGTTTGGCTCTGAAACTGTAGAGGTTAAACCTCACTGACAAAATCTCTAGCTCATGGCCACACTTTGATGCCATTTAATATTCTGTTTTATTAATGATTAAGTAGATGTATTCCGAATGTAGAGGATTCAGATCTAAAAGCTGAGAGGTATTTGGATCTAGGAGTTTGGTTCATGCTGGAATTTATTACAGAACACAACCATCTGCAAAACTAGAGCTTCCACAGGAGCCCATATTAGCTAGCATGTTACTTTAAATCATGCTCAGCTGCAGTTGTCTCAATAAATTCTTTATCAGAAAGAAAAAGAGCTAAAGCTCTGGGTTTCTTACGTGAAACACAGTCAGAAGACGTGCTGGTGAACAGTTAGTGATTTTGGCTCCTGCTACTGTGGAAGCAGCATTGCCCAGGTGTGCACACTAACCCTGGGCAGTGCAGCCTCCCAGGACTCCCCAGCAGGAGGCTGGGAGCCCCCAGTTCTGTGGGACAGGGCTGCAAATGGGAGACAGGAGACTGCCAGTTGCCTGCTGTGCAGAAATGATGGGATCAGCCCTGCAAAGCTGGCAGAGCTTGGGGCTAGCTTTGCTGGAGCTGGTAGCTGAACTACACCTCGCCCATGACTGCCCAGCACAGGGAGGACCACTTCCTGCAGGAGGGAAGCCAACACTCCTCCTGGGCTGGTGCCCACCACACACTGGGCCGTTTCCTCATCTCCGTCCAAGTCTGTCACCCACAGTACTTCCCACATCCCAATAGCTTCAGGAAATCCAAAAAGCCTCAACCCCAGCCACACATGTCTTCTCCCTGCCTTTCCCTGAAATAATTCTGTTCAAGAGCTTCTCTCTTGCTGCCATCACTTCGAACCAGGGAAAAATACTACCCTCACCTCCTTCCTCCCAGCTCTCAGAAATCCCTGCTAAGCAACAGTTTTCCCTGGGGTGCAACAGCATGGGCAATACTTGACCAACAGCAAGTGCCAGAGAGGGACTTAATTGATGGCAAGTCGTGACTTCTAAAGAAAAATGTTCTGACCCTGCCCATGCATTCAAGTGACAAAGGTCTTCAGTTTTTAACAAAGCCTTAAAAGGCAAAAGAAATAAATCATGATTGAAGCATTCTGAGGCCAAGGCAACGTTTTTGCCATGGTGTAGCTCACATCGTGCACTCACATCCACACCTCAGTGCACCTTGTGCAGCAGCACTTGCACCATGAGGCAGCTGTGGCCTCAGGATTCATGTCACCAATGGCCCACCTTTGCCTCCCCTCCAACATCCTTCTCCCTCCTCTAGAGACACCCTGTTACCATACCTCTGGTTGCCTCCACCGCCAGGCCCGTTTGGCAGTGTCTGCCCTGGCACAGCACACATGCCATGCTTGGTGTCTCCAACCACAGCTTCTGGAGGCAGCAGCAGACACCCCCAAGAACCCACAACACCTCACAGCTGGGTTACAGAGAGCAGAAACTTGACTTCAGCCTCTCAGGAAGGATGTTTGGACCACCTGAGTGAAAGTCATTGTACTGGCTGTCCATGGCAAGATGCTGTCGCAGGAGGGTGCAGGAGCACCCTCTGTGAGGAGAAACTGGGTCTGCCAGGCACAGCCAGATCTAGCTGGCTCCAGCAGACCTGTTGCAGGGCACAGCTGATGCCCACGGGCAAGATGGTGGCACCTCAGGGAAAGCATATGAGGAAAAATGTGAGAAAGAGCCCTGCAGTTACCCAGGTTAGAGAAAAAGGAAGCACTGCAGTCACTGAAGCAGAGACTCCCCTGGAGAGGACCATGGCAGAGCAGAGTATCCCCCTGCAGCCTGTGGGGAGAGCACAATGGAGAAGTTCATGAGAGACTGCAGCTCATGGAGAGGATCCACACTGGAGCCAGGGAACAGCTGTGAGGAGGAAGGAGTGGCAGTGAATTGTTATGGACTGACCACAACCCCCATTTGCCATCCCCCACACCACACAGGGGGAAAGAGGTAGGAGAGTTGGGAGTGAAGCTGTGCCTGAAGAAAAGAGAAAAGGAGAGAGGAAAGGTACTGGTTTGTGGGGCTTGGGGTTTTTTTTTGCTGTGGGGTTCTATTGTGGTTTTTTTTTTCTCAATATCCAATCTGTTTTAATTAGTTATAAGTTAGTTTTCCTCAAGTCAAGAATCCTTTGTAACAGTAATTGGTAAGTGATCTCCCTGTCTTTATCTTGACTCATGAGCTTTTCTTCATCTTATTTTCTCCTCCTGACCTGCTGAGGAAGGAAAGTGAGAACACAGCTGGGTAGACATCTGGCATCTGGCCACAGCCAACCCACTGCAATCATAAATTGGACCAACCACAGGAGAGAAAGAGAGAAGACAATAAAAAGAGAGCAGTCTGATACTGTGATCCAGACCTGGTGCTCATGATGCTTCCTGATGAATTTGGTCATCATCTGAGAATTGCCCTGGACGCAGAGCCCCTCTTCAACATGCACTCATCATGAGGTTGAACTTGTGGCTTTGGAAGTTAGTTACTTGCAAGGGCAAGGCTATCCCTGCCTCCTGCCCAGAGACAAGATTCTTAAATAGAACAGGATCTTTCCTGAAGCAGTTCAGTAAAAGTCAACTGAAAGGAAAGAGAAATGAGTAATCCACAGCATAATTAGAAAGATGATGAAAAGCTATCCCTTTTGGGGGTGGCTAAGAAAGCTAGTAGAAAATACTGGGGTGGGTTTTAACTCATAACTTTTGCTCACCAGTGTATCTGTTGGCAGATGCAGCACTACTGTGCTAATACACTCTTCTGCCCTTTCTGCCCAGAACTCCCCTAACCTGACATCCAACTACACTGCTTAAGAATGCCAGGCAAGCACATAAACTGCCTCTGCTCTGTGGCTGAATGCACCAGGAAAATTATTAGTGGAAAAAGAAGAAACTCAAGACAAAGATCATCTCTGGACACAGCCCATGCGAAATGTAACTTGCCATAACACAGCCCTGGATGCACTGCTAGCAAAACACACTGGCATGTTACAGCATCCTCTGAACTTGTATACAAGCTGCGTTATTGCTGATCTCAGTTTACTCTATTCCCAGGCATAACTGAATTGTGAGGTTTTTATAGGTCATCTGGCCTCCCCAGTAAGTGTTCTGGGACATCATTAAGGCTGGGTAAGGCAAAGCTCACTTTTGCTCCTTTCTTGCAGAGCTTCTTACTAGCCTTTTATCAGCTAATGTGCAGAAGCTGCAGAACGATATGCAATCCCTCTCCTGAAGCTGTCTGTGGATAACCAACTGCTTCTTCTTCCTCCTGGAGCCACCAGCAATGAGTCAGGTTTAGGGAGGGTGAACAGTATTATCAGCATTGTGGTGTCTCCCAAGACCCAACTGCCTTAGCTCCTCCAAGACTCCCCTGTGCACCCCAAAAGTAACATTGGGAGAAAAAGACCTCACATACAAAACTTGCTTGCAAACATCAGATAATTAAGAAGTTTCTGGGTGGAAAAAAAAGCAACCATCCAAACTCAATGATAGTCTTTGTAAGCAAAACTGCTTCCTTCCAGTTCCTCCAGCTTTACTTGCTTCTCATGCTTGACACAGCAAAAAATCCCATGAGAAGCTCATTTATTAGTACTGAGGAACTGCTCATGTTACTAATGTGCATAATCTGGATGCAAAAAATCATCAAGTGCATTCTTGAACCATATCCTGTCATATTCATTGAGGGAAGCACAGGAAAAAAGTACCAACATTTATGCAAGAAACTAACTTCTTTAATCTATGCTGCATGTGGTGAGCATGGAGTAGTAAGTTTGCAAGGGATGTCAGTTACCCAATTTGTTTGTCAGTACTCTCTGATAATGTGGCACAGGAATAGGGAATTATTGATAAAAACATTCAGAAAGTTGCAGTTAAGGTAAGAACAGGGCAGGCCTCTTTGCTTCTCCATAAGGACTACTCCATACACATGGAAAAGTACCATCAGGGCGAAGAACACCTTAAAGAAAACCAATGGAAGAGGGATATGAAACTGGTGGTGAACAAAGGAAGGAAACAGAAACTCCAATACAAAGCTGCTTGTCCATGACTTGAGCCAGAGGAGGGAGACAGCAAATTTCAGACAATTGTTTCAATTAATGACCCAATTACAGCACATTTCTCACCTCTCTCTGCGTCCTTCCAGTCTGCTGTTAGTGGCCCTTTTGCCATCACCACATTCTCCAATTTACAGACAACATCCAGCAACAAGCCTTCAAACAGCAGGGGTGGGAGGGATGATTTGCTTTCCTTTGCACCTGCTCCACAACTAAGGAAGAAAAACAGGCCACAGCTCATATGATGGTTCATTGTTTGGGAACCCATCAGTCCAAACCTCAATATTATTTCTGGGATATTCTTAACATTTACAACCAGCAGGGTGATGTAGAAGTAATTGCAGAAGTAATTGCTGTGCAAGCCTACATAGTGCCAGGGGGTTAGTAACAGATCTATGATCATCTTTCAAAGTGACAAACCCCAAATTTCTGGATCACAGTTGCCCCTGCCACCTCAATGGTCTGCAGCTCACAAACCAGAGGAAGCACATCCTGTAGCTCCCTGAAGCTGGCTTTACCATGTAAACAACCTAGATTCTCTTCTGGCCACCTCTGTCTTCATTGCACCCAAGTCCCAACCTCTGCTCTTGTAAAGAAATAGTGGAGGAGAATGCAAAGGAAAAATAGTGTATGTTAAAACCAGCCTCCATTCACACACTTACGTTCAAGAGGTCTAAAGCTATTTGTAGTTGCTAGTCACTGTCACTGCTGTGGACAAGAATCTGTCTGATTCACTCTCTCTTCTCAGCAGCTTCTACAGGGGCACAAGGCAGAAACAAAGAAGCTGTGTTTCAGATCTGCCCATTGTAGAGTTACTAAGTTTGGACCTGGCTACAAATTTCTGCCTGAAAAATCATGGCTCTGAGCCCACTGACTGGAGTAATTTTGGATTAAAACTCCTAGGTTTGTCCTCTTCCACAGAATATAAAATTTCACATATTGGATAGGAACTTAACAAATGGTCTGAGCAGAGATTTCACAATGAGTACGTGATGATTAACTGCAGGATCACAGAGATTAAAGGTGGGAAAGAACTATTAGATCATTGCAGCCCTATGGCAGTTGCAGAGTTGTTCTCTGTAGCATATCTCTCCCCACACCTTGTTCAGGCTAGTTGTGAGTGGCTCAAGCAAAGGCTCTCCCAGTTTCTTTCTGGAGGCTGTTCCACACTCAAGCAGATCTTGCTGATATTTACTTGATATTTAATTTCACCTTGCTCCATTCTATAGCCAAGAGCAATCTTAAATAGTCCTCTTTCCCACTAGTTTCTTTGTGTTGCTGTTTTCTGCCTTATATGTCACTTAATAAAGTCACATCTATTTTTCTGTTTGCCATCATTTCCCCGATCAAGATCAGCAGAAAGTAAATAGCATACTTTCATGTATGCTATGCCCATTCCAACCTCCATTAAAACCAAACTAGTCTTTCTTTGAATTGATGACACTGAATTTCTGTCGTTTAACTCATCAAGCCATTTCCTATTCCTGCTTTTGACTGTCCATGAGGTGCCAGAATGACAAAGAGCAGGACTCACCAAATAATGAGATGTAAAGGTACAAGAAAGGCTTTCTGAAGGTAATTGTTAGTGACAGCCTAGTATGACAGGAGATAGATGCAGACTCAGCCTGTGCCCCCATGGATGGCTTGAAGTGAGTTCCTGCTCCGAGCTGGATCCGTAGGTTTTCTACTGTGCATCCTGTGTTTAGGTGTAAAGCACTGCAGCTGGTGCCAATGAAACAAGGTTTATCTGGTTGTAATGTGGAAAGCAGCATGCTGCAACTAACTTCACAGGCTGAAGACGGGAAAAATATGTTCTTCTTTCAAGTCACATTAATGGAATATTTTCTACTGGATCAGGATCAAAGGTTGTAAGGTAGACACTAATACAGAGAAGGATGTGGGATGAACAAATGCCAGAGTGAACAGTCCTAATGACCCTTGCTTTAAAGAACCCAGAGACAAGACAGAACAAGGCCAGGGCTCCAGGAAACAGCCTAGCAAATGATTGCACACATGTGCTTGTCCTCCACGAAGCTAAGCCCAAGCCTCCCTCCAGCACACCAGAGGGAGCCTACCGCTGCCTGCAGGCAGCTGGCTTCAGGGAGGTTTCAGGTTGCCCTTCAGAGAAAATGACAGCATAGCAGCTATGCACACAGCTTTAACTCGAGACCTATCACAACTGTGAGTGCCTGGTGTTGACCCCAGCACTTCTAAATTTCCTAAATTCCCTGGTTACTAAAGGCTGAAATTCGACTCATGCTCACAACTTCCAGTGTGAGGAAAACAGCTCAGAGCAGGAGGGTATGGTATACAGAGGATAAAAAAAGATGATGGTAGGTACAGAAGAATATATTCCAGCAACAAAGACTGTTGTGGCAAAGTTCAGACTGGGAATTTGCATATGGAAATTCTTTATGAAGGTATTCTTCTTAACAACTTGAATTGCACTCTTAAGAGATTACAGCAGTTAGGGATAGGTAAATGAGCTCTGTCAAAACAGGAACAGCTCTAAGTGATTCCCCAAAGCAGGATCGGGGCATGTACCCTGGCAGACATCCTCCATATTCTGGCACTGGCTAGGAAAATTATGGAGATGTTTCTCTTCTGCTTGAAAGCAGAGGGTCTGGAAGCAGTTCTTGTCCAACGATGTGGAGTTTGAAAGAATGTGAGTCAAAGCAGTGTTAATGCAAAATGGAAAAAGAGTTAAGGATGCAGTTTAGACACCAGCAAATCACCTCCAGTTTACCACATTCAAAGGCACGGGAGATAATGTGCCCATGTCCCTTCAACAGCTGCTGAGCATCAAAGAGACTTTAGAAGGAAGAGAGCAGGGGCAGGAGGGTGGACCCATGGGATCACCTACAGCGGAGCGATGCTCCCAAGATGCATCTTCCTGTCAGTGCATCTTTGGGTGCTGTGTAGCTGCATGTCTGGGAGCCCCAGCAAGACTGCAGCTCTTCTCCAGACAGCCATACAAGAGTTGTAAAGCAGCTGTTTCTTCCCAGTAAGTCTCATCCAAACATCAGCATATCTTTCAAGCAGAATCTGCGTGTCTTATGTAAGTCAGGACCCAGGACAAATTCAAGGACAAATGGACAGTTAGAGAAGACCACTTAGCCACATACAGGGTTGGGGCATGGAGGTCATTCATACTGTGCAGATTTGGCTGTTACCAAACAGTTCCAAATACTTGCTGTACCTTGTAGGTGTCAGAAGTTGCATACAGACATACCTACAGAAAGTCCACACACACACAGAGCTCTTTGATCTCTCTAATCTCCTGTTTCTCAGGGGAGGTTATGTCTACAGACCTCTGCAGTACACTTTTGGCCCAAAGGAAGTACAGTGGGTCTGGTAAGCATCAAGGGTTTAAAAGTGCTGCAGCCAGCTGCTCTAGCTGACCCCAAAAACTCCATTTCTCCTTGATTTCTGTTTCCTCAGTCAGATCTTGAAAGAGGAGGAAATAATGACTCCAGGGGTGTCCTGCTATAGTATATGGCCCAGCAGATCTCCTCTGATGAGCCTTTCCCAGGGATCTGTCCCTGTGTCACGTTATTAATCTCACTGGAGGTGTACGAGAGCAGATCATGCATTTGTCCTCTGCTAAGTCTGGCATGCTTTGCTTAAATTAGCCACACTTGTTATGAAAGAATGACATTAGGATGAAAAAAGTAGTAGGGCCTCTTTTTTCATGTAAATAGTGTGACCTGCAGAAAACGAACACTGACAGTAGATGTGGTTGATGAAGATATACAGCTTCTATAGAAAGGAGCAACCCATTTTCTGAAGCCATGATAGAAGCAGTCAGAGAGAACACACTTGATGGTGTTTCCACAAGATCCAGAGTAAGCATCACTGCAGATCCTAGGAAAGAGATTTATCAAACACGGGGTGCACTGTATCTATTATGGACAGAGAAGAATGTCTCAGGGTCTGTAGCTGTGCAGTGTGAGGATAGGATTAAAGCACTGTGGGCTGGCACTGCCCCAAACCTGCAGGGAGCTTACCTGAGGTTCTTGTTCTTTCAGTTCTCGCTTTTTAAAATTTCATCAGTGCTCTTGTGTGGTGTTTTACGAGCCCCAGCTGCAAAGAAGCATTCTTTGCTGTAAAAAGAAAGTCTGCTTAATTTAAATTTTTTTCCCCCTGAAATGAATGATGCAAAGCCTCACCCAGTGACACTGCTGCTGAATCCGTTGGCATCCTTTGTGTTTTCACGGACATATTTTTCTTATAAGAAACAGTTCCATCTCCTCTGCTGCAATGTGAAAGGCTCAAACAAATGTCAGAAAACTGACTGACAGACTGTACAGGCAAAGAGGAGAACCTGACTGTGTTCAGGGGCTGTCAAGTGCACAAAGTAAACAAAAGAATAGATCTATGTAATTTTTCCTCAGGAATCTCTTTCAACTACAACTCTTATTTTAAAGGTTGCTCATGAAGGAAAGCACAACACAATGTCAGTGTGTTTTAAATGTAAAAAGTCTCATTAGTTTTGACAAATATGTCTGATAAATTTTATTACAACTATCAGAGGCATAAAGCCTAAACAACACTGTGGTTTTAGTCACTGCTTGAAAGCTATGGCTTCATAAAACTACCACAACCATCTAAGAACCGTAACGGGTTATCGTAATGCCCTGGCTTTGCCCTTTGTCAAAGTCTACCTCCAGCTCTTCCACCGAGTTATCTCTCTGAGATGCTCAGCAGACTTCTGATCCCATGCACAACCAGGACAGAGCAGTAGGATCTTCTGTGCTCTTTGCTCAACTTGCACCTTCCTGCTCGATGAGGCTGCACTGAATACAAATATCTAGGTGAAATATATTCAGGTTTTGCAGAAATCACCACCACCACCATGGATGACAGAGCTTAAAACAACTCCCTGCTGCAATACAGGCTGCCTGCAGGGCTGGCAGAGCCACCCTCTTAAACTGGGATTTACTCTCCTGCCCTGCTGTGGACTCTCAAGCCAAGAGAGCAGCAGCAAGAGTTGCATATGCAGGTTAGATTTTAAATCCATCTTTCTGACAGCATGATGCAGCTCTGTGCTGCAAGTGCTTCTGCCAGACATTGGACCCAGGGGAGGGTCAGCTGNTCACAGTTATGTACAGGGCACGTAAGCAGCACAAAGCAGCTTATTTCACACAAGCCACACAAGCGAGCACAGATTTTGCAAATGCCACAGTCTGTAGCAGGCTCCATCCAACCTGTGCCACAGGGCAGGAGCAGACCAGGGGAAGGCACTCAGGCAGGGAGAGAAGCTTTCCGTGGGGTTTGTAACTGCTTGTGCAACTAAACCAGTATAATTCCCCACTGCCTCCACAGTGCAGCTTTGCCATTTGCTAGTGATGAAAACAGAGTAAAAGATGAAGTGTTTGTACCCACAGTCTTCTCCTTGGTAACCCACCGCCCGTGCACAGCCCTTCTACTTCTGGCCTGAGAGGGGCAGAAAGCTGCTGCTGGGGAGGAGGGGGGCTATCCATCTCCTGTCCCATAGACGGCCCAACTCCAAGTGCACCATGTATCCCAGGCCCTCAGCTACTGTACACTAGGAAGAATTTTTCCTGTGTTCCTCTTGGAACCTGCCACCGCTCAGGGAGAGCAGTGCTCCTTCACTGTATGTGCTGGGCAGCCACACCAACAGCGACTGGCACCTGGTTTTAGATGACTCCACTTGCAGCGTGGCTATGCCCAAAACATTGAGGATTTCTATATTTGCAATTAGAGTATGAAATTGTTTTCATTTTGAAAGTGGAAGGATCTACTTACTTTCATTTTATTTTTTCCAGTTCTACCTGGAATTCAGATTTAGGTGCCATGCATTGGAATGTGTCAAGGTATCTGAAGGCTCAAAATGCACAATCCAATACTATAATATAGCTCTTTGTTATGCTAATTATTTCCTCCCAGCTGCTCCAGCAGTGAGAGCCAGCCCAACCTATCAAAGGGAAACAAAACCTCTAGGAAAGCTCTGCTGCAAGGTCCCTTACCTCTGAGCTTCAGGGCTGGGGGCTGCAGCTCTTCTGGCACCTGTAAACCAAGCTGAGAGGTAACACAAAACAGTTTAATATTGCAGCTCCAGTGCCACTGGGAACATGAGCTAGGAATTTAAAAGTGACAGTCAGGTTGCCGTGATTTACATTTTTCTCTTGGGTCCCCTCCCCCTACACATGCATCTTCTCAGCACTTCTGAGCAAAGGGGAAAAATGAGACAGTGTGAGAAAACACCCAGACAAATCCCAGAGGCTCCACCGAGGTTCTGATTTTGGCACCCATCAGGGTACTGCTATGTGATCATGAAGGATTTTTAGTGCACTGGTGTCAGAATCATGACAGCCAGAAAACACTGTGGTTGAGTAATTTAAATGAAAATTAAGTTTCAAAATAATAATTCAAAGGTTTCATATATTCAAAATTAAAAGAATAAAATTATCAGCCTGGTTGCCTTTCTATTATTTATGTTGATATTCAGTTAAAAGAGAGTTTGTCTCATCCCTGTGTTTCTAGAGCATAGAAAGATATTTTATTGATAGCACATGGAAATATTCAAAGAGGGAAAAAAGGAGCTTTGGCAGCTGGAAAGGAACTACTGGGGGCCACCAGCAACTTGAGAGGCTCAGAAGACCATTGGGAATGTGGGGTAATCTTGTTAGGTGAATGTCTTATTTATAACGGTCACTAGTGAAATACCTCAAAAGCTGACTTCACACTGTCATCTTTAAGCCTCAGAATTAGCAAACAGGCACTTTCAACGGGTGGATAAATTCATACAATAAAAACCCTTGTCTCAGCCTGCATGCAGAATAAGGAAAATGATCTGACAGTAGCTTATGCTCTATTCACATTTTAAGATTTTCTTCATGACTGTGATGGCTTTACAGGTTATTCTAATGTTTCACTATTGGAGCAATTCTGCATGAAGGTACATTTCAGGATTGCAATAAAGCTACACACCTTACTTCTCATAGCAAACACAAAATGACATTTGCCACTATTCTACTAATTATTCTGCTGGTAAAGCAGAATCCAATCTGTCATGCAGAAGAAGCGGTCAAAGAAGGAATAATACAGATTCAGCCTCTGCAGGTAAAACATAGGCTGCTCAAGATTTAAAAATTAGTCTGTATTTTAAGGATAATAGTAAAGACAATAGTAATAGGACTTGAGAAATACAGGTTCTTTTGGTCATACTTGCTGACACTCAGAAGATGAATTTGAGGAAAACATAATATTGAAAGTACATTGAACTTACAGGGTAGCAACACTTAATGCATGTGCACTGCCTGATGATTTGTAATATAAAAGACAATTGTATATGGAGTCGAAGCCACACTACTGTATTCAAAGGAATAAGTGGGCCCATGGCAGCTGGATGGCTAAGATGATGTGACTGGCAAGTGGGGCTTACTCAAAGAAATAAGTACAGAGGATTTCACCCTGAAAGAACAGTGGATGGAGGGAAAAAAATTACAAGGGCTTTTAGGGTTGATGAAAGAACAGAGCACAGATTTTACACATATAGTGGGAGACAAAAATTTGGAGTTGGTGAATAAAACTGATAATCAGCCACACAACTCCAACTCCCACTGGCAGAGACTTTCTCTAACTAAAGGGGTAAAACTGGAGTAGCTGGTCCTACAATGTATGGGGTGGAGGAGGGGGACTGCCCTTTGGAACTTTTGCTGATCAAGGTAATGAGGCAGGCTGAGGAAAGACAAAACCAACAATAACCAAAGGACAGAGTGATCAGGTGATACAACCAGACACCTCTCTAAAAATCAATAACACAGCATCATCTTATGCCAGCTGACAGTCTGATCACCCATCACCTTGCTGCAAAAAGTCTGAAACATCAGCCAGCAAACTGCCAGAGAGCATTTGACACCAGGCATCATTCACAAGTGAAAATGCTATCTTAGAAATATAAGGCACTGAGGGGACAATGGGGGTGATGCTGTGGGATCCCTCTGAGCATGCTGGAGACATGCAGCCGTGACAGCTCCAAGCCAGTTTCTCATGGAGGAAGCGTGACCACCAACCCCTGCCATCCCATCACTCTCCTTTGCAAAGGCCAGAGCCTTTAGTTGCCTCAGGAGGCAGACGCAGCCACAGAGTGGAAAGATGAGCCTGGCAGGATGTTCCACAGGGAGAGTACCACTGGAGGAGGTAGCACTGAATGGACTGACCTTGAGCAGGCAGATCATTTATCTCCTTCCTGTGATCCTAGTATGACAAATTAAATGCTCTCTGCAGTAAATTGGAGAATGATGTGATGTTAATTAAGAAGAATTACTAGCCATGGAAGAGAAGTTATTTCTCAGATTCAGTATCTCTCCGTTTAGGGGGTTTTGTTGTTTTTGGTTTGTTCTTTTTTTATTCAGTGGGCATACTTCTGAGTGTACCCAGACTACCCATCTGTGGCTTCTTGCACTCCCTGCACTCCTCAGAGCAGGAACTCAAACAAAGAGATTAAAAGAAGTTAATGTACTTGCTTACCTAGCCTTCCAGCTGATCTGTTAAAAAAGCTTTGCATACCTCGCAGCCTGCACCTCTTTTGCAAAGCTGAAGAACTGAAACTCCACCTTCCCCAGATTGCAGTCACTTCTTTACTGAGACTTAAAGACTAGGGAGAGTAACAAGAGCCCCAAATACAATTGTTTTCACATGACTAGTCCCCTGGAGTTTAATCTAACCTTCCACACCTGACCCCAGGCCCCCTGACCTGGAATGGTAAATTCAGTCCACTCTTAACAGCCACAGCTGCTTTACTTCATGCTCTCTATGGAGAGCCAGAGGGAGTAAAAGTCTCACGCTAACAGCCCTCAGCCCCAGGGCTGGTTTACACTCAGTCCCGATCCAGCCAGCAGAGTACACCTCGCATTAGCAGTCCTCAACTGAGCAGGATCAACTGCTGCAAAAACACTGGGCAGCCTGCCACCGCTGTGTTTACATTAGAGAAAATGGACCTCACAGAGACAGTTTGCAAACACCACAAGACGAACTCTTGTAAACTCCCTTGGTTTAGTCATCTTTCCCCATCTGTCAGAGAAGTTAAAGTGAGATTGAGAAAACACAGGAAATTACTGTGTATTCCAAGTAGTCGTGACTGAGCAGCTTGGCTGTTACATGGGATGCTTTGTGGAAGATTCACATCTCCTAACATTTCCAGCAAGATCCTTTGCAGCGCTTCCTTGGCTGCAATCTTTTAGCAGGCTCTGCACATCCTGCCAGGAAAAGTCTCCGGGGGTGCCTCATATAGCTGCAGAAAAACCTGTACCAGTACTGAGGCTCCTAAAAGGTTACCTCCAGAAAGCCAGGGCAGCCACTTTCTTCCAAGGTTGCAGGCAATAAAAAAGGTTAGGCCCCTTTGGGAAGATTCCACGTGAGAATTACCATGGCTAGGCTTTGTGAACGTGAGAATTATATTCACCGAATAATACACCAGATGAAATCTGTTTCCCCATAGCAGTTTATATTTTGTTTCTGATATAACTGAGTCTTTTTGCAATAAACTTAAGAAACTTCTTTTATCAAATATTCTTGAAACAAGTAAGCAGCAATTACATTTGCTACACCTCTGGCTATAGCCTTTATCTCAAGAAGGCAATGAAAAGTGCACGAGTCAGATGCAGGCTAGAAATTACCTTCATGTCTCTGCTTTGTCCGTAGCTGAATCACCACTGTACTGGCAATCTGAGCTACCAGCAGCTGGAAAGGCCATTTAGCAGGGTGGGTCACAACTGATACAGGCCTCCAGAGGGGCCACAAAGCAGCAGAGACACACTGCAGCCTAGTTTGTTTGTTTAAATTCCCGTTAAACCATACAATACCTCTGAACCAGCTCCCTGCTTCCCCCAAAGGGTAGTGGCACCCCACATAAGCATGTTGTAGTCTTCTACAAAAGGACAGTTGGTAGAAAAGAGACATAAAAAGAGGGTGGAGGACACACAGGAAGACAAAATGTGAAAAAAAAGTGTCTTTACCACAACTTTGCTTTGGAGTGTAACACCTTCAGGAGTGAAAGAAGCACTTCATCTCTGCAGCTCAGCCGATGTTTGTTTTCTCTGTGGAGCCAGATGCTATGCTGGCATTGCAAATGGGTGCCAGCTGAGGCTATTTGAGTGCTGGGGATGCTTAAGTAACCAGGTTAGGCTGTTTCAACAGATTAGCTAATCCAGTAAAAATAGTAATATTTTACTGAAAGTGTTAAGTGTAGATGAGGCACAATATTATATTGTGTGTTTTGAAGAAGGAACATATTTTTTTCAACTAGAATGCACTATGCATTTCCAAGGGAAATGTATTACCTGGTGGAAAGCAATCCTGAAGATAAAATGACACTTCTGTTCTTAGTGACAGTATAATAGACCTGACAACAGAAACATCTTTTTCTGTTGCTATTTTCCATGTATTAAGTACCGTTATTAGCCTGCTGAAAGACACAGCACTTTATAGTCTTACACTCTAGAAACAAAGTATTTTAAGATAGAGAAGAAAACAATCTCCCTAGAGAAAAGCTCTTCTGTCCGGTTCTTCCAAGCAGGTAGATCAGGATCAAGCTCAGGAGCATGCATTTAGTAGTTATGTGTGGGACATATGGATAAAAGGTATTAGCATAATCTTGGAAAATAACTGTTTCTTGAAAATTTGTGATACTAGCAAAATGTCCTTAGTACTGGAGCGTGCAAGGGGGAAAAGGCCTATCAAGTTTACACTCTCCACATACCATAAATCAAACCAAACTTAACCACGAAATCCTTCCCACCTAGCCTAGGTTAGATATCCCACTAAAGTCTATTTCATTTCTGGCAGTTTGACAAGGGTGTTTCGAAAATACCTCTGACTCTTCTGAAGCTAACAGGATAACTCAGTGGACTCCCAAGCCAAATACATCTACTTGCAGTATTTGCTATTATTTTGTGAGTTGGGGTCCAAAGAAAAGCATGAAGGAGCACTTAACCTTAGGCCAACCTTCACTACATGACATTTTATCCCTTAAAGAGCTTGATGACACTCAGTAAGACTGTCCAGAGCTGTAACAGGTTAATTTCTAGGTGTTCCTGGAACTAAAGAAGCTGTTAAGAGAGGCCAGAGTAGACAGAGTTCTGCCGATCCACAACTTCATCTGGTGAAAATTCAACTCAGAAGACTCTGCAATGGGTTATGTGTGCAGGCTTGTTCTTGAAGATCAAGGAGTCACTTAAGGTCAAAAAGGTTTCAGCCCCCACAAAAGTGTTAAGCTTATTTGTGGTTTGGGTAGCATTTGGACAAGTGTTTTCCTTGGCCATATGCACAAGTCTGTAGAGAAGTCTGCTGCTTCTCAGTGCACCTTCAGACTGCCCTAAGGGCTCCTGAAACCCCAGGAAGGCTGAACTCCCTCCTGGACTCAGCTTGAGGTGAACAATTAACTGCAGTGTAACCTCTTCAGCAGGGAGCAGTATGATTGAATGGTATTTCCTTGGGTGAGGGGGGAGAACATGGGGGTAAAGACCCAGTAGCCATTGGAGATGTAAAATTAAAATGAATTCTGGTCATTTTAATAAATATATATCAAGGAAATTTCACTTTACTACAACACCACATTAGTATACAAGCATCTAATATTTAAGCTTAAAACATCAAATGTTTATCAAATATTGGAAAAGAGCAGACATTACAAGACTATCTGGGCATAACACAAGAAAAATTAGGTTTTTTTAAAAATCGGTCCTTGTGGACAATGTTTAAAGATGATCCTACTCATACACTGTATGAATGAGATCTACAAGTAACATTATTATTATTAATAAAAAAACCCTTCTGTCTTGGAGAAATCAGGTGGGACTTACACTTTCTTTATTTCTTGTTCTTCACAATGATAACCCTTACAAACTCATCAGTTCTAACTCACCTGATGGCATAAAGATTATCATTGATTTACATCCTACTCTCTTCGTGGTCACTTTGGCTGCGGAAGAGCTTTCTCCTGTGACCATTTGGCTTAGTCATGAAAACTCTCCAGTTTCCTAGCATGACCATGGGGTGCACACACTTCCCAAAATAACCATGGCCCAAGAGGACTAAGGTTGAACCTGTGAAACCCAGAACCGGAGGTCTCTGACCCAGAGACCTAGCTGACTCCACCGCCAAGCCACAGAGGGGCCAGGACAGCGTCCCCCCACCCCGAACCCTCGTGCCGTGTGCTAAACTGGCCACTCCCCCAGCACAGAGGTGAATTTCACCCTTCAGACAAGCAGAGAATGTGCTGCTTGAGTGCATGACGCTGCAGGAATAGACAGCTATTAAGAGTCAGCCATGGCTTCGATGTGGCTATTTTGCTAAGCATCCTGCCAGTTGTTATGGGGACTGTGGAAGCTAATTAATGTGGTGGATCTAAGACTTCGAATACTCTCGGTCCAACCTCGACTGATGTCTTCTGGGAATTTAAAATGGTATATTTTTGCAAAAGGTCTACCTAGGGATGACTAAATGTCATCCTCAGCCACTGAAATCTCAGCTCATTTCTCCAAAATGTTCTTTTTAAAAATTAAACCTCTTACATTCATTCAGATAAAATTATGTTTGTTGCCACGTTATTAACATTGTGCTTTTTGTTTTCTTTTCTTCTTTTGTAAATCAACAGCAAAAGTCATAAAAAACTCCCACATGCTTTTGCAGTCTAAAAGAGAGAAATTATGCAAAACAGAACGAAGTATAAAACATGCCACTGGTTCATGAACTTCATTATACGAAGAAGGAAAAAAAAAAGAGCCCCAGCAACAGACAGTTGCCATAGAAACACTCAAGCATCGAATGCTTGTTTACAAGAGACATCTCTCTATTGTTTCTTAAATCCCTTCCTAAGGATGGCAAATCAAAAAGCAATTGAGCATCAAAAGGGAAGAACAGAGATGTTTGAATAGGAAGTTGAACTCAGTACTTCAAAGGTTAAAGGTTTCTAATAATATTGATCCACCCTGTGGGTGTTTTTTTCCTCTGCTTAGGTTAAATCCCTGCTGTATCACCGATTTATACTTAATTTTCACGCTGGCAAAAATTAAGACAAAAAGTAAGGCACCAAAAAAAAACCTGCTCTGTGTTACAACAAGCCTCACGAGTTATTACAGCCGAGGTGTAAACATGCAAATACTTGAGCTGCATGTTGTGTTTCTGATTAACATCCCATAAACAGGTTATTTCTTTATGCTATGTCCTATTTTGTCAGTTGAACAAGATGTTGAATCCAGGAATTCAAGAGTATCAGTACAAAACGTTAAGGGTAGTTTATTCCCAGTTGATGAAGACAGTCCTTTGTCAGAACAAATACTGAGTTACAAGGAGAACATCACCCTTGCTGGTAGCATCAATTTGTTTACCAGACTTCTAATTCCTCAGTAAACATAATGGAGGTTCTTCTTAATTAATGGCAGACTTCTTGGGGGCTAGGATATATAAACCAATGTTTTCCCCATCTGGCTGGTTGGTATTTTCAGTAAGGAAAGCCACACCATAACTGTACAGACTATTGTGCTAAGCAGCAATGCAAGTGCGTTCTGTGTGAAGTCTCGGTATGTATAAATAGCACAGTGATGCAGATCAGAGACGCTTCACGCAGTCTGCTCTCCAGTCATTTCAAACTACCTGCAATGTTTGTGGCATGATTGTTGCATTTGTAGAAAACTATAAAAAAATCCACTCAAAATAAAAATGTGATAGACAAATGAACATGCTGCACATGCTTCAACAGAGCAGGGAAGTTGCCTCATATTTTACTTCCTTTGCTGGAGCACGTTTTATTACTGGGTAAAGATTCCTTTTTCCTTAAGGATTTTTTCCAAGATTCACTTATGTTGCCATTGTCATTACATCCAGTTTCAAAATAGTCATGAAATTTGCCTTTACATTCAAGAGCATGGGTGCCTCTTACAGATTCACAGTTTATTGTGATGCTCTCTTGCTCAGGTTCAGTACTTCCTTTCTCATCATTAAATTTTGCCTTTTCCTGATTACTGTGGGACCTGGCATTAGTGATGAATATTTCATTAGCAGGTATCCCATCATCACTCCTGTAAGACAATGCACTGCCAATGTCATAGTCCGCCCGCTGGGAACAGCTTGGCAAAGAAATATGTGGGGAGGAGGAGGAGGAAGAAGTATTTTCTGTACTAGCATTAACAGAGTAGGGTAGATTTAAATAGTGACTGCCACACTCTTGATAGAAGCAGCATGTGTGGAGCTTCTCGTACTCCTCCTTTGCCATCCGAAGGCGTTTTCTGTATGGACAGTCCTGAGGCACAAACCACTCTTGTGGTGAAGGGCCACTGAAGGAGCAGGCAGAAAAGCACCAGTTGTTCTGCATGATGATTTCACCATGGATTCTCTTCATTAGATTGTTGATGAGAACAGATCTCCGCAGGTAGACTTCAGGATCATCAATGAATTTCAGCTTTTCCAAAGACATGTAAAGAATATGAGCCCGCTCCTCAAACACGGAGATTGTCTGGAAAGGTGAAAGAAAGAAGATATGGAATTCAAGGCAACCTTTTTCAGGCAAGGAGAAAGGAAATGAAGCAAAGTACTCCCCCTGTGCCACCACTTTTCTCATTCTCATTCTGAGGCACCTAAAACTGGCTTTTCCTTTTGCACACCCATGTAGCTGGGGATCTACTTTTTCTTGGCCACAGCACTCATCCAGATTTAGGAGGTAAGTGGCCAAGCATTGCACCACAGAGGCAATCACAGGGCATGAATCCAGGATGGGAGAGTGAAATCCAGACACACACATCTGGCTCTTTATTTGCATTTGGGACTAGAACATAAAATTTGTTGTGCAGTTTTGCTCCAGTGATGCCTGGGGGCTTTTTGATGTAAATGGACCCAACTCCATCATCCCCTGTGGGGCTTCTACAAAGCTCTGAAGCCAAATGAAGGTCCCCTCCTGCAGCCTCAAGCTTTGCAAGATGCAGCCAGCAGCCATCACCTCAAGCAAGTGTTGGAGTGTTTCATCCACAGCCAGTGGAAGAGGCCCTCCAGTGATGAGGTTTCTATTTGCCAAGCTCCCTTATACTGCCTTTGTGTACAAGAGTGCATGCAGGGAGAAACCCATCTCAATGTATCACAGCATCTGGAGAGCAGCTGTTGGCCTGCTTACTATACCCTGTGCTACACAGGACCGGTGGGAATGCAGATAGGCAGGAACAAGGTCAGGAAATGAACAGAGGATAGGGATTTGCAGAAATCCTGGCTTGACACCCACAGATTTGGTCACCCTTCTATGGTCCTTTCAGGATTCCCTTTCTCAGCTCTGGCAGCATGAGCAGGTTACTGGCCCTGGGAGGCTCTGGATTCTGCACTGTAATCGCTATCCTGGGAATCAAAATAAGAGAGGGGGCAAAGCATGCTACCATAAGCACCATTAACTAATTTTCATTTTTAGTAAGAATTTGGTTTGTGTAGGAGGAGAGCAGCACAGCACAAAGAGAGACTGCTCTAAATCCCTCCCATCTGTGGCTTGATCATTCTTCCCTTTCCCACATGGTTACAGCATTTTTGCAGAGTGGAAGTCGTAGCTATGAGGACTGAAAGAGCTTAAAAGCACAGCTGCTTTTCACATCCATTCAGCTCTTCTCAGCCCTCTAGCTCTTTCCACAGTCTGGTCCTGTCTTCAGGGCTTAGAAGCAGTACAGTGCCTCGTGAAAACAAAAATTGGCCGTGATCTCATGTGAGCTCACAGCTGAAGCTCTTCTTTGTTAGAGAGAGTAATTTGCTACAATAAATGAATCATTATAAATCATACTAAGCTTATAGGTTAATCTGCATCCTTTATACCTGCTGCAGCATTAGTCTGTGAGGCCATAAATGCCTGGAGCAAACCGGTAAGCCTTAAACTGTGATCCTCTCAGACAGACATCCCGAAGGGTCACCAGTAGAAACAAGTTGTCCAAGGCTTTCTACTGCAAGTGTTTCCCAACAGCCCTCTGGAGAGAGGCTCTGGGCCCTACCATCATACCCTCTAAAGGACAAGGAATCTCAGAACATAATTCTCTCTTTACTGGGCAGTGGAGGTATAAAAATGTGTGAGAAATGCAAACAAACCTGTTGGGCACCCTTCCTTCTCCAGAGCTCAGTGTTGCAAAGTACAAAACACATTTGTGCTGAAACCAGTGACCCAGGGTTTCTGACATAATACACTTCTACAACAGCACAAAACGTCTGGGACAGGTCTCTCTTAGCAATACAGTTTTATGCTGTTAGAAAGGGATAAGTAAGTATTCCTCCTCTTCATGAGGAAAATCCAGAAAGAAAAAACCCAAGAAAACAAGAAGCAAAAAAGCCAAGAAAAAAACCTGCCTGAAATCAGAAAGTGATGTGACATGTGGGACACATGCTAACTAACCGAAGCACGTTTTTCAGCACCCTTGGTGCTATATATTCATTGCTCTTGCAGCAGATAGGATACCTTCCAGAATTAATACCAGGGCAGTTTCTCACCTTCCTGATCAGGTACTTATTCCCAGCCAACGCTATTAGTAGCTGAAAATTCCTTTGGCTACTCTAAAGGGAAGCTCAGCATTATTGGTCGCTTCTCCTCTACAGAAATCCCTCCAGAGAAACAGTATCCCATCAGGCAGACCTCCCCAGCCAGTGCCTGTGGTAGAGACAAGGCACCCGATTTTCCTTACATCTCAGAAGATTGCCTCTGTGATGCATGTAAAGATAATGTGTAAACTCACTCCACATCTTGATCTGTTTTAGCTTTCAGTCTCTGGGGCTCTTGTCATACTGTCACCTCCCGTAAAATATGCTTTAATCAGATTATACTGCGTCCTCTCTATTGCCAAGAGTACACAGGTAGTACTGGACTTGCCAGGGGCCAGGCACAATCCAGCAAGGCAAAGATGGTACCTCAAGGTATGAGCTATCCTTAAGCACGTTACTCCAGGCATTCAGTTCCTTACAGGACTGAGTCCTTAATGAACAAGAGCATAAAATCTCTTATTGAAAAAGTTAGATTTCCATTTATGTATTTGCTGGCCAGGGAAATGTTTGCTCTAATCAGTCCCCAGACAGCTTTCATTAAAAAAAAAAGAAAAAGAAGAAATAATTTACTAAACTGTTGTTTTGAAGTTATTAACTTTTTAATACTGAAGGAGCTTGTACTTTCTTTCCAAGTAATTCTGTTTTTCTAGAGGATCTGTAACCCATTTGGGGTCTGTACAACCTATTAGTACTTTTTCCCCTGGAAAAAAGTTTTGAGTGAATAGGGAATCATGGGCGCTTTTTATTTATGTTCTTCCTTTCTGCTGTTAAAATGCTGTTATGAAGTTGTTTCTGTAAGCATGATAGAAACTAGCTATGAACAAATAATCTAGGGGAAAGAAAAGTTATTCTCAGCATTTCCATTTACAGTTGTTATAAATTAAGAAATTCCTTTGCTTCTTAAGCAATTTGATGACAATAAAACAATAAATGTGAACAAGTGACAAGTATTTGTTTCTGAGCAAACAGCTGGATCATTCTCCTAATTTCAAGGGAGTATTCAAGCCTTCTGGAAATGGGTCAATCAAGTGTTACTATGCATCTGAAACTCGGAGTAAAAATAATGACTATTAGAAAACATACTTTATGTGTACAGCTGCTGAGTGGTGGATGAAAATCCTCTTCCTCCACATATTTCCTTTTTAAGTATGTGATCTTGGATGTTGTTACAGGATTTGAAATTCCCCTGTAATGTGATCCTGTGGGTAATAAATCAGATATGACAAATGACATGCGGTTTGCCGGAGGTTCTCCAAACAAAATACTTTTTCATTTCCCCTTCGCGCTACAGGAGAACTCCACCGCATATTTTCACACACATTCGCAGCGATCAGAAACAAACCCTCACCTGACTACCACATCACCCGCCAGACGCACAGGCTCGACTAGCCCCGGGCCGATTTCACACACAGGCAGCACGGGGAGCCGCCGCCGTCCCCAGAGCTCTCGCCTTCGGGAAAACTTTCCCTCCAGCCTGTCGCCGGGCAGTTGGCTCCACCGCCGCATCCCTCGCTCCGGAGCCAGCCGAACCCCGCGCACCTGCGGCCCCGCCGCTCTCGCCGCTGGACGAGCTCCCGCCTTCAGCCCGCCGCCGCCAACGCCGCCCCAAGCGAACCGGCACGGCCACCGCGCCTCCCTCCGCGGGCAAACCTCCGCCGTCCCCCCGCCCGTCGCGGGGTCAGGTGTCCGCCCGGGCTGCCCCGGCGGTGGATGGGCTCGATGCCTACCTGCGGCGGGAGGCCCGCTGGGGGTCGGCGGGTCGGCGGGTCCGGGGTGGCCGCAGCAGGGCGGCTCCCAGAGAGCGCGGCGGTAAGCGGCGAGGTCGGCGGCTCCCTCGGCGGCGATAGGGCGGCCCAGCCGCTGCATGGGCAGCACCAGGGTCATCGCGGGCGCCGGCACCTGGAAGCGAAGCAGCGCGGTGAGCGCCCGGCACCCCCTTCCTTCACCTGACCCCCCGCCCTGTGGTGTTCCGCCCCCTTGGCACTCGCAGTTGTATACACAGAGATAAGAAATACACGCACGTATATCTTACATAGACACATAGATAGATGTATTTTCCTTCTTGTGGCAGGAAAAAGACCGGAGCGCTCTTCCACAAACGTCCCCGGCACCAGGAGTTTGTGTGCGCTCCCCACACACCGCCCCCGGCCCCGCTCCCGCCGCCCTGGCCCCGGCCCTGGCGCCGCTCACACACCGGCACGGATCCGCTCACTCGCTTCCCATTCTCTCCCGGCGACGTTGGCACGGCGCTATCGGCACCGAGGGGTGTGCGAGTGTGGGGGTGCGTGTGTCAGCGGTGCGTGTGTCTGCGGTGAGTGCGGTGCGTGAGGGAACGCGCCCAGCAGCCAGGGATCGCCTTTCTTTTCTTCTTTCTTCCCTCCCTAACGCAGCAGACAGCAGAGACTTAGGTAGTTGTTTCCACTAGCCCCGATCGGACTGAACTGGATCTGCCTCCAGTCAAAACACTGCGAGACTAAAAGACAGAAAATTGGCTCGGTTTTCAAGCCGTGAGTTGCAGTCCCACCAGAGCCAAGCACAACATCGGCGGAGCAGGAGGAATATTAAGCAGGAGCAGGGACTCCAGGGCCAGGGCCAGCGCCAGGCTGCGAGCTGCCTCCTGCCGCGACAGCAGGCGGGAAGGGAAAGGAGGGGAAAGGAGGGGAAAGGAGGGAGGGAGCAAACTTTCTGCGAGGGGCAAGGGATGAGTTCATAGTCACCTACTTCTTGGCAGAGGAGCACGGAACAAAGCGCCCAGACGCGACCCGGCCCCTCCCTCTCCTTCCTCCTCCTCTGTCCAAGAAAGCGGGATGGAGCTTCGCCTCGCTGCCTTCTCCCGGAGGAAGGTGAGGGCCCGGGAGAGCGGCGGTAAGGAGGGGCCGCAGGTGGGCAGGTGGAATTTCAGCAATTGTTTGTGTTAGCTCCTGAGCACTCTCTAACAAGAGGAAAAAATAAACCGCAGCAGAAAAGGGAGGAAAAATAAATCATTCACATCTGCCAGTTGTTTTCTTAAATCCTGGAAGAATGTGCAAGGCTGCTACTTTATTAACAAACAGGCTTCCAGTGTGCGCTTTCTGTTCCTCAGATGACTGTGCGTGTGGGTCCACCCTGAGCTCCTCCCCAGGGCAGAAAATGGGAGATCAGCCGAAATCCCTCAGCAGTATGCCCTGGTAAAGGCCACTAGACTTCACTGCAATCCTACTGAAGGGTGCCTACGCCCCTACCTCAGAATCAGTTTACTGATCACGCAGGGTATATGGTCCTCAGTCATTTCCTAGCAATAACCCATCAACACTATCTTGCTGTTCCTGGGCAAAGGAGCAATGACAGGGAATGACAAGACACTAGATTGGCCCATCGGAAGTTATCCCTGACACAGGCAATACATATTATTTATGCCCCACACCTTTGGTTAGCAGCTGAATACTGACAGATGGAAAGACTGGTCAAAACAGCAAGTGTGTCACTCTCCTGACCCAAGGGCAGGGCCAAAAAATGGCCCAAGAACTAGCTAAAAAGTCATGTATTTTATGGCTGAAAAGATTGTGCCATCATGGACTCTTCTCAGTAATCTGCACCTAGGAATCACTCACAAGGAGACATCAGTTTTCTCATGTTGGCATGATGTCAACACTCAGTATTTGTCCTTAGAGAATAAGAGTTGGAAGAAATTCATTGCTGCTTTGGAAAAGTTGGTGTTTCTTTGCTCAAAATGAATTCAGCATCTTTGTGTGGAATTTTAAAATGAAAATCAGAGAGTTTGACTGTGCTTTTTTTTTTAACATATTTCATCTCAAATAGGTCTTCTTATGCTTAAGAGGGAGGAAGGAAGGATGGAAGGAAGGAAAAGAAGGAAGGAAGGAAAGGGAGGGAGGGAGTGTTATGACACTTTCTGCACAGTGCTGATGATTTATCTGGAAAAACTGAGTTCTCTGGGCAGCCAGTAAAGTAAATTAACTGCTTCTAGCTATTTACAACATGCAAAATTAATGGAGGCAGGCCAGTTAATTTCTATAAATAGCTACTGTCCATGCTCATTCTCTATGTTTCCAAACTGCATAAAAAGAAAGCATAAATAATAGAGCCTCCCTAAGAAAAACCAAACCAAATCAACCAGAAAACCAAAGCCCCAAACCGATCTTGTAGATCTCAGCGTGCATTACAAAGCTGTTGAGGTGGCACTCAGCTACAAAATAACCCCCATTTTGTAGCTAAGGAATTGCTTCAGCACACAGAAGCTGAGAACCAGGCTTTTAAAAGGCCTTATGACTCTGCGCTTGCTGTTCGTTCCCCTTTGCTTTTCAGCAGCACTGATTTCCAGCTGCTGAAAATAAGTGGGAAGTGAGCTACAAGTACTCAGCGCACGGGAAAAGTCAGCTTCCTCAAAGGTAAAGCTGGACACAGCAGAACTGAAAGCCTGAAGTATGAGGTGGTATTTACTGAAAAAAGCACTACTGGACCTAGCTTCATAAACAGGATCTCTGGCATTGCTTCTGAAGAGCCAACCCACTGCTTCTCCCCATTAAGGGTTGCAAAATCCACTCCTGAGTATACTGCCAGAAGTCACGCAGCAGATCAGTGTCAGCGCCAGAAATAGAACCAGATCTCATCGTCCTCCAGCCGTAAGCCCGACCCATTTATGTTATATTATCGTATGCAATGGAGGGATTTCATCCAAAATCCTGTTCGTTTCAGTGAGACTTTGCAGAACAGCACATGCATTGTTACATTTCCATTAGCGCCACTGGAAATACAGGATGAAAGATGTACATTTGAGCATACAATACATTTACCATACAAAATTACAGCAGAAGGTTGACACTTAGGGCTGGATTCAATTTTGAAAAATCCTTTTGGGAGCCTTGTGTGGGCTTCAGTGGCATGGAAGCCAGGCACAGTTCTTTATTGAGCCCAGCCCTTCATCCTTAGGCTACCAGAGTTTTTCCATTTTGTCAGCCAAATGCATGCAGTGTGAGGACACCCCGAGGCATCTACAGCAGCCTGAAGGTTAAAATGTCAAACTTTTTCCGTATGCAGTTTTACACAGTAAGACTACTATACATTGCTAAGCTACTCCATTTGCTGGGGTTTTCACTCACTATTCCTCCAGAGCCATTATGATGTTAATGAGAGAACTGTAATGATGCCATTCACATTATAACAAGCCTGATGCGATGCCAGTGAAAAGGGCTCTTTATACAGTTCCAGAATGCCTCTGAAACCCAAACTTAAATATAAAATGCCTGTGACAATAATGCTGCAGGTCTCACCAACATGAATAAAGACAAGGAAATAGGACTTAAGATGGCTATTCCTTTCTTACCTCCTGGGTTTGTACCCAAGCACTGCAGCAGTTTCAGTCTTTATCATATATTCTGGAGTGTTTCCATTGCATAATAACATGACTTGGAGAGAGAATAGTGTTTCTTAACTGTACTAGACAATTGTTAACATCTGGATTGCAGTGCTTAGAAAACAAAATTGTCATCATTTTGGTAGCTGTTACCTTTCTAGCACTATAGAAACTCTACACTGTCAAAGCAATCCGAAATCCCACTGCACAAGCGCTGAACACAGGCTGTGCAGACCTCACAGTCTAAGAAAGCAAGCGACAGCCAGAGAGAGGAAGGGAAAAGGCACAATCACGTAGCCAGACTGGTGGACATACCTTAACAACAACAAAACCCAGCTATATCACATGTAAACAATTCCAAGCTAACTTCATTGTAAACTATCTCTTCCTTATGGCTGCTGCAACGAAGTTTGGTACCACCAGCTTAGCAGAGAGAGGCAGGGCATCCTGTGGGCTAGAGCACTACATCAGAAGGCATAAAGGCTCGCCTGGAAGCAGCAAAGTGCATGAGGCCACCAGCATCACAGGTGAAAAGGGAAGAGCTGTACAGCAGGCATATGGTGACGCAATGACAGCTGAGGTGGAGCTGTGACAGCCTAGCATGTGAAAATAAAAAGACTAGATGCAAGCAAATAAGGAGGAGAGGCAGGAGGTGGATTGGCTCTGACCACAGCAGTGGACAGGGAAGAGGATGTTGGGAGCTTGTGTTTGAATAGATCAAACTGGCTGATATGTCAGAAGTTCAAGGAAGAAGTTACAGAGATAGGAGATAACAAGGGACCTTGATTAAAATGTTTGTTTTGTGGATAGATATGCATGGAGTTGTAGCAACGTTATGAATGAAACAGTAGAAACACTGGGGCAGCCCAATCACAGTAAATGAAAGCCAAGAGTCTAAGATAATCCCTGCTCTCAGGGCTCTGGAGACAAGGAGAGAAGCAAGGCTGCAAGAAGAGGAGAAACATCTCAAATCAGCCATGCTGGATTTAAATTGAAAACTGGACTTCCAAGAGACAGCCCATGGGTTGGGAGCAGACAGAGAGGTCGTCTCCTCCTCCTCTTGTTGCTATAAAATATCTCAGAAGAACTGCAGAATCTTACTGTACCAGTGTAGAGTGGTCCCTGCTCTTCAGTGAAGGAGATGCTGAGCCACAAGCTGGAGACTGCAGGGAGGAGGCAGAGGGAAGAGGGGAAGGAGGAGACCTGGCAGAGAGACAGTGCAGGCCCTGGACAATGACAATTTTCTGTTCCTCTAGCTGCAGCTCATATCAGAACCTCCTGTAACACCATCTAACATAAGCATGATACAAGGGTGAAATGAAAGAGTTAAGGCTGGCTGAAATAACTAGACTGGTAGAACAACAGCTCTGTGTGCCAATGGGGCCAGTTCAGCTCTTCATCCTTTAGAGGTATAGATAAACTATAGACCTGCCAAGTCTAGTGTTTTTCCCTGTATTTGTTGGCCCTCACTTCAGGGAATTTCAAGGAATTCACTATTTTTTTTCTTTTTGCCTTTTTTTCCCCCCTCCCCCTTCTTTTTCTAGAGCTGGACTTACTGTTTGGTGGAAAAAGAATTAACACAAAATGAGAAACTGATTTCTGTGTCAAGACACAGCCCTTCCATGAAAGTGTTCCAAAGCTATCTTTACTTAACTTCTGTCCTAATTTAGATTGTACAACTCCAGATACTCGAGTGTCTGTTTCCCAAGACAGCATTCCAACCAAATATTTCTCTAACTTTCCTAATTCCAATAAACTAATTTTTTTTCCCCTTTTCATACTTTTTAGTTGAATTCTTCACAGAAAGACTTTTTGGAGTTACTTTGTCCCAGTTTGTAGGGTCCCCTGATTTTCTTAGCATGCATTTTTTCAGAGAAAAAAGAATTAAAAAAGAAAGTGTTCTTCTGAATTCTTAACAGTTGTGCTCTCTCCTGCTTCTGGTTTCTATAAAGCAGAACTAGAAGAGGTTTCTATACCAACGGAAAAGAGGTTTCCTCTTTTATTTCTTTGTTGGTACACATCACCTGTCAGTACTCCTGGTAGCCTATATGCAATGAAATGTGAGATGGTTTTCTAACAGAGGTTGTTCCAGAATTTCTGCAAATATATGAAAATACAAGCAATTTTTTTTCTTGCCACAGGGCTCTGGAAGATATGAGAAAAGGTGACATCAAGTTTACTGCAGCCATCTCATGAAGGCTGCTTTGTCTGCCTTCTCTGGGAGAACAATAAAGCCCCATGGTATTTATTTCAGTAAGCATAAATATTTTTTCCAGTGCTCTTAGCCAAAATGTCTCATATGCTCTCTGCCTCCACCCTGCTGGTGGCTGTGTGACCCTGCTAGACATATAAAACTCCATCCAGGATCCACTCAGCTCAGTGGCAGTTCAGTTTACAAAACTTCAGTAGTCTGAGGGTGCTCCTATTGCTGCAAATGATAACTGCTGTATTTCTGATTAGTTAACCTTTGTAACAGATTTTGACACCGAATAGGTGCTAATTGTTGTTATTGGGACTGAAGTCAGAGTGAAAAAGGGGTCCCAGTGGTCAGGGTGGGCCTAGAAAAAGCAGAGCCCTTCTGTTACATAAGGAGTTTTCCCAAATCACAAGGCAGTTCTCGTCACTCGCTCTTTAAAAGAGGTACCAATTGAAACCACTTCCCCACTTTACTCTGGTGCAGCAGCGCATGTGTGTCATGGGCACCATAAATTAGATGGTTATGGGGTTAATTATATTGCCTTCTTCACTTTTTGTCTGCTGAAGAAAGTAAACAAAACAAACAAAAAGTGTTTTGGAACAAAGAGTGAGTTGTCTCCCACTTTGCTGTCAACTACTTTCAGAAAAGAATGAGAGCTATTATTACTCTTTTACAAGTTTCCTTCTAAGGGAAATAAACACCAAAGGTAGGATTCCAAGGAAATGACTCACAAATATTGGCAACAGGCTCTGAAAATTGGATCCAGTCTTTGCAAAAGCCTTTAGCAGAATACTAACCCCTCTTATTGAAAAATAAACTTTTCCCAGACGAGCTGCACACCAACTCTGTGCACGTGTGTGTGTGTGTGTGTGTGTGTGTGTGTGTGTGTGTGTGTTAGGAAGCGGAGACAGGAACAGAATCCATTTCTCACGTCTCCTCTTCCCTCCAGGGCACTGCTTCTGATGCCACTTTTAGCTGGAAGGTGGAAATCTTTAATAACTGACTGATTCATTCTTGGGAGAGAGAGAGAAACAGATGTGTCTCACCTTGCTGAGCAGTGTGCTGCTCACTGGCCACCCGCACCTGCAGAGACCCCTGGGAGACCTGGGCCAAGCAGCTCTTTTACTACAGGCTGATCTACAGGAGCTGGCAGGAACCTGTATTCTACAGCTGTAAAAATGAAGGGCAGAGTAGGGAAGGGATTTCTTTTTTTCACCAATCTTCTGACATTGTGTTGAATTCAGCAGGACAAGATCATCCTCTAATAACCTGTTTTCATTCACCAAGTTACCCTTTCAGATGTGCAGAAGGTAACTGTGCACCATGACTCATATTTTATTTCTTAATCATGAACCCCAGGAACCAGGAATGCAGACGTTGAAAAATCAGACAGCTGAGCAAAATCAGTGTAGCAGGATTACCATCTGCAAACAGAACAATCTACTTTGCATATTTATTTCTCAGCTGTTTAAAATTTTGAATCATAAATGCATATTCTGTATCACTTGTAACCCACATGTTCTAAAATGCTTATACTCTCTCATGTTGGTTTGGGGGGTTTGTTTGTTTGTTTTGCTTTTGGCGATGTAAATCTGGTTAGACAAGAGCAACAAAAATTGCAAACCTTACACTGAATTCCTTTGTTGCTTGGCTCTACTTAGACAAGCTCTTTAAATGAAAGAAGCTGGTCCTCTTATTCATTTCCTTTGCAAATTCCTATCTAACCACTCCAAATCGAGATGAAACAGGGATGCTGGTCCAGAGTCAATTTTTTATTAGAAAGTCCCTTTACAGTGTGTCTAAAACTCATTGCCAGCCAAGTACCTACTTAAGACACTAAAGGTTGCATTAGTGGAAGTTTTGTGTCTGGTTCAAGGTCTCCAGCATTGCCAGGTAGTTTCTAAAGCCTGTAATTCACTAAGTGCCCAACAGACACTTCTTCCAACAGGACCTCTAAGTAGGAACGATGTTTATATAGATTGTCTGAGACATCTGAATTGCGCTGAACTCCAGCCATCACTCAACCAGTTATAACCAGCTCTCAGGGCTGGAAAGAAAACCAGAATAAACCAGTGTGGTGCTGCCTTCCCAAATCTGCTGGCAGGGTGGCACAGCAAGCTGGGAGTTAGGAGCTCTGCAGACCCCACCTCACTGCAGTTTTAATAGGTGAATGTTAATATTCAAGATTTCATGGCTGCTTATTTTAGCAACACAAAGAAGGGATCATTTGGGAAGTGGTGGCTGCTGTGGGGAAGGAGATGCAGAGGGATGAACACCAAGCCAAGGAGTGAAAAAACAAGGGAAAGAAACAGGGAAAGAGAGAAGAAAGACAAAAGGTAGCAGAGTCTTGTTACTCACCTGTTTTTCATCCTGTAATCTATGGACTTCATAAAGGAGAAGAAATTACCCATCACTAGGAATGAATTCATTATTGTAAGCACATGGCAGAAAACATGGAGTCGTCCAAAGTCCAAAATGACAGTCATTGACTGGCCTACAGCCGTTCTCAGCCTCTTGTGCTCAGCTCTTCCCATTTTCTGGAAGGCCCAAAGTATCTGCAGTCAAACAGGGCCAGCCAGGATCTGATCCCACCCGGGCACTGCCACAGCTCCCTCTCACTGCTCTGCAAAAACTGAGTGAGGGGAAATAGCACTGACCCATCCTCTGTGTGGAGGCACCTGCAGGAAGCACCTTCCCAGGGAGAGATACCGCAAATCACTCTCATGTATTTTGTAAAGGAAAGGAAGAATTAGGTTAGTTACAGGATAAAGGTCTCCCAGTCTCCCAGCCACAATACTGTGGCAATACTGCCTTGAGGAGCTGGGAAGGAAATGGAGAGAGCCCATCTTTCTGTGGGATGTAGGAGGTTGATTTAAAAATGTGTTTTGTTTCATAATACCAACAATGCACATAAAATGCATTAAAAAAAGGAGAAAAGTCTCAAGAATTAAAATATTGTAAAATTATTATAACAGTGCTGTTGAATATCCATTTTTTATGCATCATGTAGTTCATGAGGCATGTGGGCAGCAAAAATAACCTGTAATTGGTAAGGGACAGATTTGGCAGGAATGGATTAGTTACCTCTGTGCACTGGGGACATCTTCCTGAAATAAGGCTTTTTGGGGTATCATACCAAATTACAGTGTTCAGACAAAATATTATATTTTGATGCAGAACTTCACACTTGACTGTTGTTTTTTGAGGGTGTTTTTGAGACTTACAGAATTCAGACTGACTCTTACTAACATGACTTCGTCCATTCATTTCTCAGTCTCCTTGTATTATGTCCCTGTTTTCAGACTTCAACATTTATCATCTATAAAAGCAAGCAAACAGAAAAAGATCATTTTAAATAAAAATTTCATAAGCATTTCAATTTACAATGCAGACCCCAAAAGACTAAGATTAAAATAAAAATTAAGTTCAGTTTTCATTTTAAATCCAGCTTACTGATTTCATAGCTAAGGAAAAAGCAATCTCTTAGAATTAGGGAAAAGGAACATAAAATACTTACGCAACCAAGGAAAATGAGAGGGGAAAGGAAATCTTCTACAGACAAAATTGAGGTGGCAAAAGCAGCTGAGGTAATGAGAGGGTTAATATAAGCAGATAACAGACATTTATAAGAAAAGTATTCCTCTGTACAATTTGTCATTGTAAGAGCAGAGATGTGGATTTCCACTGTTCTTGGACCTGCAATATTCTGCCAAGATCTGCATTCAATTATTTAGCTGATGCTACAGAAAGTGATTATTCATTTTACTTGAACAGTAGCATGAAAAACCCCTTATTCTGAGAATCAGTTTTCATTTAAAGAACAGATTTTAGGCGTAAGTCTTCATCAAGGCTGGGACTCATAGCTCTGTGATCCACACAAGTGGTTCCTCCTCCCTCTGTACGTTGGTCTTGATTAGCACTTCATTATTCAAGGGTACTCTTACTGCCATGAGTAGGCACTATTTAGCGCAGTCCAATGTGGATGATGTTCCCAGGGACCAGGATGGACCAAGTGTCCTGGTGGAGCCTCCTGTGCGTATTCCTGGTAGGAGCAGATAAGGGTGTGGAGAGTGGAAAACAGATGTATTCAAGCCAGAGCAACCTAGCTCTCTGCAGTATATTACCCCCTCCTTTACAAAAAGATAGCTTCAGGCAAAAGGAGCACAGACAACCAAATTCTGGGCCCAGCACTGATGAAGAGGATTTACCTTCCTCTGTCACAACCTGAATAGTCTCAAATGTCCAGAAAGGAAGACAGTGTTGATATGTGGGAGGGATAGCATTTTGAGAGCAGGATCTAGTGCAATGGCAATTACCCAAAGCCATTTCTCCTTGGCTCCTCCAAAACCTCCACGTAGCTACTGCACAGCTGTGTCAACCCCCTTGTTTATCCATATGGCATATGCTGGACTACATCTAAGCTCCGGGGACTGGGGAGATAGCCAAGCTAAGTCCACTGAAGTTTTCTAACTGGTATGACTAGTAGCTGGGGACAAGCAATTGAGCTAGCTTGAACGAACCTGTGCAGCAATACTCATTATTTCAATGGAATACACTATTCTCCAAATTTCTAAAAACAGAATGAGGAAGATAGGAGGAAGCACTTGGGTATTCCTTTACATTTCACATTGTGTACAGTATATTAATACTCACTGCAATTCCCATATCCACTTTCACCTTTACCTGCAGCAGTACCAGCAAAGACACTGTTATCCAGTCTTCCTCAAGCATGCACTCTTGAGCTGAAGAGTGACTTCTTTTTGCTAAGAGAAGAGAGATTTTTAAACTTTACTATCAGTGCATCCATCAAACCTCCAAGAAAAGCTGAATAAAGATCAGCTTCAGTTCAATTATTCAGTTGATTAATTTTTGTCATTGCAATGAAATTCCAATATGAACTCCAAAATAAAATTCAGATCTCACATTAATTCTCTGAAGTGTTTTTTAGCTCCAGCTTAGTTGCTGTTCCATGATACTGAATTAAGGATTCATTTCCTTCCCATGTCTACTTCTGCCTGATGCATTCTTGTTCACCATCCTTCTCAGTTACACATGCTTTCTGCTTTTCACAAAAGGAGAAAACGACTTTCCTCTCCCTGCATCCAAGGACCAGACAGTGCCAGCCCAGCTCTCATTGAACAGTTCCTCAGGCTCACCTCACTCCATGGAGTTTCGATGAGCACAGTGGGACTACTCAACCTGAATAAAGCTGGCAGAATCTAGCCCTGAGAGGAAAGATCCAATCAGTGCAAAGACAAACACAAGCTTGCAGCAACATCAGAGGGTACAGCTCCAAAAGGCACCAGCCCAACTTGAGGATGGCCAGAAGCAAGGTGCCAAGTTTCTGTTACAGCCTGGGAGAAGTTTGTGCAAGGTTACTGGAGGATTACATGAGACTTGAAGTGTGATTTGACAGCGATAGTCTGCTTAAGCAATTTATTATTATGAGCTAGGGAAATACACCCTGGTGGTCTTTAACAGGAGTACATCACAACGTCTGAAGGATATATCATCTTAAAAAATAAATCCCAACAGCTGAAAATCCAGATGCTAAGAAATGTACCATTCAATTACAAAGTAAATTATACGAGCCTCCTGTGTGTGGTTCTGCTCTCAAAAAGCATTAGCAGCTTCCTACTACTTTACAGCAACAAGAGCAATTTCTTAACTTAGATAAGCACAGTAAATCAGAAATAAAAGGTCCTCAAGAAAAATATTTTGGCAGCAATTCCTAACCTGAGGGGCACAAAAGGAGTTAAGAAACAGCAGAGTCTAGTTAACAATTGAGAAATAAACTGGTATGAGAAATTATTCTGGGAGTCAGTGTGGGTCATAGTAAGTTAAACTGTTGACTGTGTTTGCTGTCTGAAATTATTCTAAAAGTGAAATTATTCAAAGACAGAAGGGTAATTATTCAAAGAGAGAAGAGAATAATCCAAAAGAAAAATCAAATACAAAAGCAAGAAGATTATTTAGTGAGCTTCCAAGTCCAAGTCATCTCAATGGAATTAACCACGCACCCAGGTTCACGGAGGCTGGAGAGGAATGCTTGAGGGCAATGCAGGGGATCTCAGGCAGGGCACTAAAGCTAAGTTTCTTATTCAATTTACATACTGAGTATGTTTTCAAATACAGTTGATTTTGCCTCCCAACACCTGATCTGGATAATATGGAACACATACAATGTTTCAAAGTATGCTTGTACAAAGGAAGCAGTCACTTTAATAAAACCCCAAAGTTAAAAACATAAATTTGAGTGCAGATTTTAGAATTGGGGCTTACTCTCAGGGACACTATACTCTGCAGAAGAGTACTGAGTAGCCTAAGTCTGATCCACTGCTATACACTATAGCAGTTCCACACAGAAATATAAATGTTAAGACTTTTAACCATTCCAGAGTACTTGGTATGTCAGACTCTTCTATCTTTCTGTGCAAGGAACCACACACCCATTCTGAGGTCAAAAGAAAAAGTAAATGCATAGTTAAAGAAGGAACAAACAAACCACTGTCTCTGCTAGGTTAGCAAGAATTTAGTTTGAACAGATAGCATTAAAAAAAAATCTAAATGAATGGATTTGCTCTTTTCTTATTCTCATCAATGAAAGTAACCAAGCTAGTCACCTATCATTGCTACTCTGGGGCTGTCCTGGTGCGAGGCAGCAGCATAATCTATCAGTGTTTCACATTCCATACTGAAAGATTTAAGCACTCATATATAAAGTTTGAGTTGTACATTTTTTTTTAATCTCTTGAAGTAAATACCTTCATATGCATTTTAGAGGCTGCTGCTTTTAAAGGGACTTCTATTACAGCTGGTAAAGTATCACACATTAAAGATGGTTTAAAATCAAAAAAAAATGTAATTCCCTCTGTACATACAGTAACATACATTTGGGGTTCAGCAGGCTGACAATTCTTTTCACCTTCAGAGCTTCAAAGGCAAGCAATTCTAGGATCTGCAAAGCATCATTTTTTCTTCATTTTTACACTGTAGAGGACTCTTTCAGTCACACTCCTTTTTTTCCAGCCATTAGCTACATTCAGAAATAAATATGTGAGAAAGTCACCAGAACTGATGGATATTGAGATATTTACCTATGGAAAGCAGCAAGGAGATCTTCCTCTTGTCCAGTCTACCTGAGAAAAGAGCTTAATAAACTTGTTTCAAATTATTCTGCATATCAGTAGGATATTTGAGATTAAAGAGGGGGAAAAATCCCAATTTAGTTGAATTCAGGTAGTTCAATTCAATTTAGTTCAGTTTACTTGCTTAGTGGCTATTTGTCAGTATTGACATGAGGGCTATTACTAAAATACATGAGCCAGCTACTCCTCCTACAGGTCAGCACATTGACATCTTTGTTAATGAGAAAATGTTGCTGGTGTTTCAGAAGGTGGCATATTTTTTTCAATGCCCCAGCCTGATTACAGGCAGCATAGTATTTCTGGAGGGAAACAAGCATTTTCTGTTGTCCCTTGCAGAAGAGATGAAACTGTGATCTCAGCTGTTTGCATCCATTAAAGATCCCCTAACACATTTCATAAGAGTAGGTTCTTTAACCTCCAGGCTTTGGCCAAATTCCAACTCAATTACTGTCTACCTGAAAATTCTCCCATTAAATTAGGATTGATGTATTTGTCTCCTCCCTTAAAGTGGTGAGCAGCAGTGGCTTAAACTGCTTTCTAGGCTTCATCTTCAAACAGGCTCATTTCAGGCTTAGGTTAAGAATATCAATACACTCTCTTGACACAGGACTAGATATTGCGATTAGTATTTGTTAAATATTTTGAGATATCCACATACAAAAGGAAATATGAAAGTAAAAAGCATAGCTCCATATTGCATCTGTAAAAGAAACCAGGTAAGATCACATGCAATAACTTACTGAGAAACCCGCTGACAAATAGAGTTAGGGGATGCAAGTGAAGGCTGAAGATCTAACTGCAGACCTCCATGACATGCTAACATTATTTCAGATCCACTCTTTGCATGAACTACAAAATTTCTACCTTTTGCACAAGGCAGAAATGTTTGTCATCCAGTGGTTACATGGGCTATAAAGTCATTGAATAATTTAACATCTTTTGTTCTATTGATTGCAGCATTTACTGGGGTTGCTCAATCTGGATTGCCCAGAATGATAATGAACAGTTAAAAGTGTATTCTGTATTTTAGGCTGCTGATGTAATAGATCTTATGCCACATGTCTACCTTCTGAGAAAGCTTTCAGTGAGATATTATATATAATTAGAGAGGGTGGGATATGCACTCAGAGAAGAACAATTCCCTGAAATATTTCTGGCAGTGAAATGCTTGCCTAAAGGTGGATCACCCCCTTCCATGGAAAAGCCAAGAAGGAAACAGAGGAGCAAATGTGTGTGCAAGATGTGTGGTGACTTGGGTACCAGCATCCTTGGATCTTTACAGATTGTCTGGAAACATCTGCTCTCAAATGACATTCAGTGCTTGTTCTCTCAGCTTCCTAGTGGTGCGGTTCTCCCACATTTGTCATACACCAACACCCTTTCTCTCAAAGGCCTCCCTGGTGTCCAAGCACCAACACTGACAGTCCTCCTACAGTGACTCTTGTTTCAGATAACAAGGGCAACCTGCATCCTTGAAGCAGATCCTGCTCTGGGTCAAGTGTTCTGGTGGAGCAAGAAGGGGATAAAAGAGAGATTGTTGCTGGAGGCTTAGGAGAACCACCAAAATAACATCAGCTACATTAAAAGCACAGAATTTTAAATGATTACATCGGTATACCTTTTCTAATCAAATTTTTGAAAGGATGTATTATACTAGAATCAAGCAGCAATTTCTGTCCCATGAAAATGACTCTCTATGGTGTTTCAAAAGTATTAAGATTTGTTTCTTCCAGCCCCTATGGATTTCACTTCTAACAATTTTTACAAGGTTTTTCTAAAGACGAGAAGTTGTTGAATAGATTCCTCACTTCTGCAACAGTCAGCAATGTAAAACACCTCTGTATTCATAACAGTTTTCTCAGGTAGTGGGTTCAGCATCCTATTTAGCTGAGCTAAGTGTGGTTTGCCAGGGAAAGGACAGTTCAGCTCCAGTTGTGCTCTTCCACTCACCTCCTTGTACTATAGCACTGGCAATCATTTAGGCTTTAACTCAGTCACACTGGAGAACTGAAGCCACTGAAAACTTCTTTAAAACCTTCTTAGGCTTTATCCTGATCCTGCAGTGACTCTTGTTGGTAGCAAGAATCACAAAAAGACTGCATAACTAAGGCATTCAGCATACAAATTAGGCATGTTTAAGCATAAGCAGAAAAGCAGAGGAGCTTTAACTGAAAAGTAAAATCATTGAATAGAATTAGTTCTGTTCTAACTCAAACCAGGACATCACTAATTAGCAAAGGTTTGTATGAATGGCATCTTAGTCTACTGATACTTTAAGTCTGCATAGGCAGATGAAAATGCTGTGATATCATGGAAAATGTGTACTTAACTCTAATATAAAGAAATAGAGTACAAATCTGGTCTCCTTTGGTATGTTTGAGCCTGCTTCCTCTCTGAACTGTTGAACCGCTGCAACAAGAACTGATATAACAGAATGTAACTTTAACTTTGATTACTGACTGGTTATCTTTTATACTCTTATTATATTTATAAAACAGAGTTGGCCTGCTATTCCAAACTTGTATTTATAGTTAACTTCTAATTGTAAGCAGTGGGCTCAGAGACTGAACTACCTTCATCACAGTTCTTGAAACCAGGACTTTCTCAACCAGGAATGAAAGATGATTTGATGTTTTCTTACTTCACACTAGCAAAATTAAAAGCAGAATGTCATTTTTTGCATAATGCAATGAAATAATATGAAAGGCTATGAGTATCTTATTCTGCCTCTAAAATACACATATTATTTCAGCATGATCTTACACAATTTGACAAGAGGATTTTCATTATTAATAAGATGAAAAGTAAGGCTTCTAATTAAGTGGAAAACAAACCAGTGTAAACTACACTCAGAACACACAAACCTTTTAGATTTTGTATTTAATAATAAATCATTTATCTACAGCCCATCTGGTTTATTGCATGGTCTTACTTGATGAGAGTTTATTTAACTTCTGCATTTTTCCTTCCTTCTATCCTTACTATTTTTATTCCTGATACAACAGCAAATTTGTTGTTTAGAGTCCCTATGCTGAAATATAGCTACTCAACATGATTAACAGGTAAAAAAGTCTTAGTAATGGTATCATTAATTTTGTTGCACTTATCAGTAAAATGAAATATCCAATATGAATTACACATTAAATTAGAACTGCAGTGCTGGACTGTAAAAACAAAAATACCAGAGAAAGAAAATGCACGCTACAAATTTCAGCAGGAAAAACACTAAACAGCCCTTACCCACAGGAGATTCTGGAAACAAGTAACTAGTGACTTCAAAGTGATTTTAAATATTATCTAATGTGGAATTTACCACACAAAGACAACTATTCAGAGAAAACCTTTCAGAGGTAAGGATGTATCTGCCTACACGTGATGTAACTTGGCTGTATCTGTCTGAAGCAATTACTGTTGCACAACAAACTATTTAACAATTATCAGCATTACACATAATTTGGCTTAGCTACATACACAAAACATGTGACTGAAAGGTGCCACACATGCAGCTCAAAGCTGAATTTGATTCACAGGTGTATTAACTCTTTTTTCTGTGAACTTGGCGTAGAAAATAGCTGTTCATAACTGGAGAAAAACTATCACCGTAGAGGTAACATCTGTTTCAGTAGTTCTGCAATTCTGCCATGCCTTCACAGCTTCATAAACCCTCACTTTTAAAACAAGATATCTAATAATTCATTTTCTCACCTTTTAATAGATCTCATATAATCTGGAGAAAAATAGTTGTGGGGTTTTTTTGTTTGCTTGCTTGCTTGGGTTTTTCTTTAGATAGACAAGGGTACCAAATCTCATGAAACATTCTTCTCATGAAATATTCTTCTAAAGAATATGGATACAACATAAATGGTCCTCTTGAAGTTTCTCAAGTACCAAGTATGTACCAGTTTCCACATGGAATGACAAGTTATTTTTAAATGTATAGGCTTTTGAAAATGCCACCCTTAACAGTAGCAAGTACCAGGTTATCTTATCTGTAGAAGTCCTGGAGTTCACACAAATGATGGGTCTAAATGATCAGGATTGTATAGCAAAAAAATATAATGGATCATTTACCATTTTCATCTGGTAAAAGTCACTAGGCTATGCTCCTTTCATCTGCAGAAATGGAAAGAAATGAAGAAATGATAAAAGCTTTTTATACTGTCTTCCTACTTCAAGGATAGGAAAAACATGCTTTAATTGTTGTAACAATTCTTTTTTTCATGTATGCTAGCACGTATTAAAAAGTACATATACTCAGGCACATCCTAAAGCAGAGCTGTCATGAGAGTCCAGAAAGCTTTTTCCTAATATGTGCCACAAAAATCATTAGAGATCTAAGCTGGGTCACCATAAAACTCTAACTTATGGAAAGTGTTCTTTCATGTTTAAATCAAGCCTTAATTATTTCAGCCTACTTATTCCTTAGAAAGTGGAAGTTAGGCATAAATATATTATATGAGATCTCTTCTGAGAAATATATGTGGGACAAAGAAGCAGAGAGAATCATGGATGACCCCAGAAGAAAACTGTACAAAGTTGAACAGAATGATCACCTGAGTGTAACAAGAGATGCCAGTATACACATCACATTTGTCAGAACGTTATCACACTGGTTAATCTAGAATTCTCTAAATAGAATATTCATGAAATCAACAAAGACTGTGAGGAACAGAAAAGAAACTCAGCTAATTTGGAAATGGAGCTGAAAAGTGTGCAAGGGCTAGGATTAGTTATCTTGCCAAAATTAAAGAAGTTTTTCTTTAATGCAGACAGCAGCTGAAATGGTTAACCAAATGGTGCTGTCTTCTGAACAGTGCAGTCCATTACATTTGTTTACAATCTAATGAATTTCAAAGGGAAGTGACAACTGGTTTTAAAATTGATTTTTTTCCCTTTTTTTGAAGTACCTTTCAGCAATTAAGTTCACATGCAAAAAGCTGAATCCGCATACAGAAAATACTTAGAAAAAACCAAACAATACCCATTCCAGTCCTCAAACTGACAAAAATACATTTCACAGAGTGTTCACTACAAATAGAGAGAGCAAACAAAATACAAATCCATAGCTGCAAAGCTTCAGGTATGCAAAATGACTATTTTAATGCTGTGACAGATCCATTATTTGAAAATATACTGTGGCATGTTTTAATCAAACTAACATGGGATTAAAGTTACCTGTGCTGTAGAGGTGAAAACAGCTGGTGGCACTCCGCCTTTCCCCAAAATCAGAATAGGAAGAGGATGTTTATGCTGAAAGTCTACTTTTTTTTTTTTTTTAACAAGAGAATTGACAACATTAAACTAATCTTCACACTGGAAACCCTCAAGATTAATACACAGTAGCACAAAAATTATAAAAGTAGTTTTTTGCTAGGTAATAACAAAGAAAACAAAACAATAAGTATCTGACAACACACAACTGGAGACACTGTAGATACAATGTGACACTTAATTATAAATCCCTCTGGGGATTTACAGCCTGACACCCAATATGCATATCTGCACATTCATTGCCAGAACTCCCACTTTCACCTGCTGTGGATCAAAATGCCATGAAACTTATGTCTTCATCTGGATTATAATGACAGTTTCCAACAAAGTCCTAAGACTTTAATAAGCTGCATAAACAGTTGCAAACAGTCATTTGCTCTTAAGTATGTTACTGTCAAAATGTAAAAATAGAAAAAAGAAAAAATATTTTAGAGATTTTTAATTACTGCTTATTCAACTTAAAACAGTAGCAGAAAAGAAGCTCAAAGAACTCTGAAAATAGGTGTGAATTCAGTCACAGACACAAGGGAAGGGCTCCAAGGCTCTACAGAAAATGGAAGTCTGAAAACAAAATAAGCAAATTCAAGAAAGGAAATCAGCACTGATATTTCACCTCTAAAATCTTTAGCAAAAAGAAATATGCATCTAATTAGGAACATGGTTGATAACAGAACTGCAGTATATCCATATTCTACAATCTTTGACTGATATATAAAAATAATTCTGACTTCTGTGTCAAAGAGGACTTGCAAATATAACCTGTTCCCATTAAAACTGTGCTTGGTGTCTTAAATGCTTAAGGCTACACATGCAGTGAAACTTGAGGAACTTCAAGTTGAAACAGTAGCTGAAAATTGTGGTATGTTACAGAAATTATACAATTAAATTATATAATTAGGGGATACTGGTAAGAAATGTACATACAATGCAGCATGAGTCTGTTTCTGTAAGACTAGCAGACACTAGGCAGTTATTATATAACATCAGGACTTCAGACACAGAAAAGCCAAATCTGTTCTCAAAGCTGCACATTTCAGATATAGATATAAAATAGGTAAAACAAGCTAATTTGACAGCACTAGCTGCCTTGTATTTTTCTTGTGGTGGGATTTTGATTAAAATGCACAGAGAAATACAACTCACTTTGCTACTGACACAATAATGCACAACCAGTCAGAAGAGAGGTATCTTGAATTCTCAGCTGTGAGCCACATTTACAGAAGCCTACTTCATATTTGTTCAAAGAGAACCATTATATAATTTCTGTCTTTAAGTAATAGCAAGTTCAAACATTAGTTGTCCAAAGAATTAGAAACAGACTTTGTTCTTTGGTTAACACCATGTGACCTACACCAGACACAGGAATCAATTAAGAATAAACAGTCGTATGAGGAGGTTTCTTGGAATGGGGGGTGAGAAAGGAAAGGAGAAAACTTCAGACTCAAAAAAATGCAGTCTGTTAAACTGAACTGCCATTTGTAACCTCCTGTTCTAGGAATAATCAAGTTAAGACATCTTTTCCGTTGCAGTGACATTGCTTACACACCACAACTTTAGTTTCTCTACATATTATTTTTATACAAAAGAAAGAAGGCAGTGAGTGCAGCAGTGGCATACAGGCAATATAAAAGTATGCAAGAAAATGCTACATACTGTATATTTTAGTTTTTAACGACGTGGTGAATGTGTGCTGTCTCTATGCAATATGATGCTTCACAGATCCAATTCCTTCTATCCTAATGAAAGAATGAATCAAAATATGAAACATATTTTAATAATCTCACTGATAACAGCACAAATCAATATTTCCATTCACTAAGATCAGTTATTAGCTTATAGTCACCAGAAAACTAGTCCAAAATTACAGAAGATCAAGGGAACTATAATCTATAACCATACTTTTGGGACAGAGGCAGCAGCCTTTACTCATGACAGATGTCCTGCTAAGAATGAAGAGAAGGCTCAGTTTTACTGCTGCTATTCATGTTAATAGTGCCTTTCACTCATATGGAACAGCTTACAGGGAAAGGTACTACACAACATGAAAGACACAGAGTTAAACCAGGACCTGAGTAAAAGGCAGCAGGTTCAGGCCCTTAGTCATTATATTAGCACTTTAGATTGTGTAACAGTGATATAGCTTGCTCATAGAGCATTTAATTGTACATTGTTAAATAGTCTTCTATAAAAATAGGTAAGAAAGCTCTGTAAGAAAGTATATATACTATATAAGGAGAAATCTCTCCTTAAGAAAAGCAAAAAAAGGGAAAAATTGAATAATTACACTTTCTGTCATGAAAAACACATTAAAAACAGTTATCGTAAACGAACAGTACCGAGCACTAATGAACCTTGTGGTTTACTGGAAAGGACAGCAAACTATCTGTAGAGTAAAAAAACATCATTGCTCTATCTCCTTTTCTGTAAATACTCCCTAATACATTCAACTGCTTAGAAATTTTCTTAAAATGTCATAATAAGCCATTTGCAAAATTTACCATCAAAATTTATTCAAAGCCCTGCTCCTTGCCTGCACCAAGCCCTAGAGATTACATCTCAAAGCTATGATGATGCCTCTAGTTAGTTCTGTAAACTCACTCAAACTCATGCTTTGGCAATGAACCAAAAGTTACAAAGCAATCCACTTTAGACCCAAGGCATGCAGTGAATGTCCACAGAATTTGCAAAGAAATTAACTTGAAAGAATGGGCAAGACTCCTGCCCTCAGAAAAAAGGTGAGAGAAAAAGGATGACTTTAGTTACATCCCTGAACATCCATGAGGTATTCCTTCAGTAGTATGGTATTACTGCTTCTGCTCTCCTGAGTTGGATCCTCAGAGTCAGGTAGCTTTTGGAGGCTGTATGCCAGCTCGACCAGTAGATTCTTTCCAAGGAAGTGAATTAAGTCTTCTTGCTACTAGCCTAGCCTTGCCTGTTTTCTGGGTATAGCTGTTTCCTGGTCTTCAATCCTACAGAAGCAATATTACCCACTTCCTTCACTCCTAGCACGTTCCTCTGCATAAGGATCTTACTTCTGCATTATACCAGCATAAGCCTGCACAGCAAAACCTGATCCAGCATGTATCAGACCAATTTCTTAGTTCAGTCACATCATGTTACACATGAAATATGCTTGCTAGGATTAACAGAATCATACCGTATTCAGGAAGGCATAATACAAGCAAACACACTGGGTGCCTAAGATTTCTGCACAGTTTGCAGAAAGGAAGAAACTCTGCTTGAACTTAAGGAGGGGCAGTGTTAAGCTCTTAAGGCTAAACTAATCCATGTCACTGTAGCCAACTGGTACTCGCCCTACCCATTGTAGGCAAACAAACACCATCTATCTGCTTACATCTGTAAAATACCCTTGGTTAGAAGCCATGGAACGCCCACAGAAACCAGTGCTGCTTTGAATGTACGAACTCCCACAGTTCACACGTCACAGGTTCTCTGAGTAGGGCCCTCCAAGGACCACAAGGCTCCAAGTGTGGAATCTGAGTCACTGTTGCCAGTGTATGAAGCCACCTCTTATTTTAATGCTCCCGCTCTCAGATGACATCATCTCTTCATCAGTCATTGATTCACTGACAATCAAATGCTCCTGTGACTTTCCCCTCAGAAACTACCATCAGAACAGAGTAATCTGAAATTCAGCTGTGATACACTACAAAATCTGGCAGTTGAGTTAAATAGACCACAAACACAGAACAATCTTTATGGCTCATTCTAACAATAAACTTTGCTGAATACTCCATTTAAAATGATCAAGATATTTAGGGACTACTTTAATATTTTTCATGTTAAGTTTTAAAAAAATTTCAGATGCTGAGGAAAATTTAAAAAAACCCCCAAAATAAGAGACATTAATTAAATAAAAAGTTTTAGTAGCTTAAATTTGGAGTTTTCTTACCTCCATTCATTATTGAAATCACATTTGATTGTATTGCAGGTGCCATGTTGCACCACTGCTCTAACTACTTATCCTATTGCATTTCACACTTCCAGGGTCAGGTCTACTCTCTCACTGATGCCCATGGGTTCCTCTCATTAATGTTAATGGCAGGCAGGCATGCACATCAGCAGCAGAATTAAATGGATGTTTAGCTGTTACAGAGAATTCAGTTCAGAAGGAAGTCAGCTTGCCTTACAAGTGACAAGCCATAATTTTAAAGACTCCTCTTTTTTTTTTTTTTTCCTCCCCTCCAGGAAAAGTGTGATGAATAAGTAAAAGGGCTCAATACAACTCAGTTAAATGAAAACACATTCTGCTGTTAGTTTCAAGTTGGAAGAGCTCAAGCCAAAAAGCTTCTCCTCAAACCGCATTCTCTGATTTTACTGCAGACTTTTTGTTAGGACTTGTATGTGTAAGAGCAATCTATATTCAAATCCTACAACAAATGTCTCCTTCGAAGAAAAAACAAACTTTAATTCTGCTTCAGTATATTAAAACTAATGGCTTGCATTCCAGAAATCTTAGGGAGTTGGCCAGCTCACAGAAATTTTGCACCAGTACCTTACTGTAAGAGGTGCAGTGTGTCCTTGATTTCTAAGGTCCAGTGACTGCCACAGACAGCTTCTCAGGGTGCTGGGGAGTTTGCAGGAGCAAGACAGTAGGGAGAAAAGTGAATAGATCAGTAACACAAATGCAAATTTTAGACAACAAAGCAATTGCTCCAAAGGTGAGAAAAATGGGAAGGTCCTGATGCTGGCACTGCATCTGCCATCAGAAATGCCTGCAGAAATTTACAGGTGAAAACATCTCCTACAGTAAATGCTATGAAATCTGTTTTCAGCTCAAGTACTTTCTTAATTGACAAACAATGTTCAGCTCCAAAAAGAGCACACACATTCATTCACCACATACCAAAATCTAATTATTAATGAGGTTAGAGGATTTTAATTTGATTTAGAAATGATGTCATGTTTCTCCAGTAGCAGAACATACACCTTGCCTAACTTCTGCCTTTGCAGTCAGATCTCGCAGTGTGGTTACAACATGGATGTCTTAAGTCCTGAGCATGAGGCAGCAACATGGGGATCAAGCTTTGAATCTTACCAGCACTATCAGACTCCTTCCCTGGCTGAACGGGGAACAGAAGCACGGCTCTGCTGACTTCTTGTCTCCACTTATGTGGGAGACAGTGATGATCTGCAGATGCTGTACAATCTCTCATCCTTCTGTGCAGTGATTCCGTGCTTGCCTGTACTGCCTTTCACGATCTTGCCCTTACCACAGAAAGAAATTAACCAACTTTTTCATGTTTATAACACTTTAAGATGACATATGTGAAAAGTTCTAAATATTAAACCAAATAAACATGAGGAAAGGATGCAAAATCTCAAGAACAGAATTTGTAAGAATGTCACTGTTCTACAATTACTTAAGGCTACACTGATAGGAAAGAGATTCAATTCAAGAACTGTAATCTCTACGTGGTATATTGGCACACAGAAAAGTAATTAATTTGATAAACTCTTCCAAGTACTTATTGTACTTTTGAATAAAGGTAAACACAAAAAGCTAGGAAAAAAAGCACAGAGAACTCCTAAGGAAAACACAAATGCCTCTAATTTGCTTCTGATGCTTTGTTCTTTAGAAATTCTGTTCCATACTTAAGACCTAACTGGATGCACAAAACCACACTATACGTATAAGCCCTTATGTAGCATTTAAGAAAAACAATATCTAAAGGTAGATTTCAAATACAGAAGTGTCGGTTTGCATACAGCAATAAGAAAAGATTACAAGCAAGTCTTAAGAATGTGATCTAGGAAGAAAAACCAACATGACAGCTATTGATACTGTAATTCGTCAAAACCCCAAGGTGAAACCTATTATTTGGTTTTGCATGGCAAATCCATCTTCTACTGCCTCAAAATTAAACATTCATTTCCACTCTTTATACATTCAGTTCCCAGCCTTTGTACAGTATAAATTAATCCAAGTAAGCCAAAGATCCCTTTCTGAAGCACAGACTGGATCTGGATACCCTGGGAAAAGTCACATCATCTAGAGAGATTCCTCTTCCAAATGTGCCAAACAGAGACTACTACAAATTTCTGCTGTGTCTAAATTAAGATTTCAGTGTCTTAGAAATCTGAATGGTTGGATGTAAAACTGAAGCAATTCAACCTACAAAGAGAAACCCAAGTCATGACAGATTAGTTTAGTTTGGTTCTGTAAGGTTATTTGCTGCACCTTCCAAACTGATGTCTTCATTTGTTCACAGATGATAAGTATATTCTCCAATGGAATTAATTTGTTCAGTTCTTGCTGTTATATACTGTACATTATTTTATAAAGCAAAATACGTACAAAGAGACAACTGTCAAGAGACAACTTTCAGCTTTAGGAAAGAGCGTCCAAATATCCACGAACAGAATGAGTAAAAACACTTCCACAACCATTGAAAAATTGGTTTTGAACAGCTTTTAAGTCAGACTTTCTATTAAATGGAAAGCTGAAAGGACTGGGAAAATCTGAGCATTTTCCCTATGCATATAAAACTAATGTTGATTTTTTTATTAAATTCTACACTCAACATACTATTTAATGAACTGAGGAACAAAAAGGACTGAGAGAACTTGTCTGGTATTACTGTAAGACCATTCCTGTTTAGAGAAAGCCTTTGCATTTTTTGTATTTAGCAAAGAAGCTTCTGTAAATGAAGCACAATCCTGGGGGGAGGGAGGTATGTATTACTGTTTTAAATCTTTACATCAATAAAAACTGAAGGCCTGTCTTCCCCTCAAAAGGCACCAAATAAAACAAGAAGTGGAATTAATGGAATTGTTAATTAGTATGAGAACTTGAGAATGATGTGAAATAACTTTATTATAGCCTACTCACTGTCTCCAGTCTCACTGTACTTGACTGTCTGTATACCCTAAAGCTAGGATCACTCAAAGGTAATATAAAGAAATTCAAGAGAAAAACATTTGTTGTAATAAGAACGCTCTAGGCTACCACTAATTCTCTCAACAATATCCAAAACTTTGCCCTTCTACTTACCAAGTGCTACAGCAGTTAGTGAGGTTCCATATTAGTAAGACATCATTATCATTTATAAGAAAACAAAATTGCTTTCTTTCCATACAGCAACAATTAAAAGAAACCAAAGCATCTTTGCTTTTTGCAAAAGCATCTTTGTATTGGGAAGCTTCTTCTAGATATTACTCAATCCACAGTTTTAGCAAAAGTTAGAGTATTTGAGACAAACAGGAACCTCAGAAGCACTGATATTTCCCTAATTTCAGCAGAAGTCATGAGAGTTTATCTGATGGAAAACTTTCTTGTGGTTCTGCAGCTTCTCAACTGTATTGTTAGAAAGCCGTGTTTCGCAACTTGAACATAAGCAAAGCAAACTTCTGTTTAGGTTGTGAACATCATTCAATTGCTGGAAAATCACTAGAAAAACAACTTAGTGATGCTCTCTTCTCCAAGAAGAAAGGTAAAAACTCCTGGTCCGCTCTCTACTTCCAACAAACAGAATACAGTAATTCTAAAACAGCTCAGAAGAGACTCAAATGGTATCTATTTCAACCAAAGCCATATATTTCTCATTCAGAGTAGTTCCACTACTGCCACTCCCTTCACAGTCTTTCAACTTAACTTCCAACTTCTGACATTTTAAAGAAATTTGTATCAATTTGTTTAATGAAAATATATTTTAGTAAAGTCGTGCTCTATGAGTTTCCTACATTGGAATACATGAATACAGGAAGTGCTTTCAACAGAAAGTTACATTGTTTTACAGTACAACCTGTCTAAGGAGATTTGGAAGGGACCAAACTAATGATCTGGTCTCTTTGGATTAGGCAGAAGTACAGGCAAGAGGGAAAAACCCAATTTATGCCATATTTAGAGCTCGTTCCTGTCACAGATAGAAGAAACATTAATTTGATGTCAAAGTTCACCTGATGCCCAAATGCTAGTTTTTTTCCAAACCAATTGCATATCAAAAAAGAAAACTTACTCATACTAAGCTCCTGGAAAGAACTTCAGTATAAAAGAAAAGTGTATTCACACATTTGCTGTCCTACTAAGTGTTCGCCACTGGTGGGTTGGGTTTTTTTCTTTTGATCTACAGATCATTCATTTTTTCTCAAAGTGCAAATTATTGACCTTTAATCTGAATGCAGGCAGGTCAGAAGCTACATTATTAGAGCAATACAAAAGTACACAAGGAGGAGCTTACATTAAGTTGGAGAACCTTACATAAAACGTTTCTGAATTGTAAACCACAAAACGAACCCAAACAAATACAGCATCAGGTGGATGGGGGAGGGATGCCTAACGTACAGCAAGGCTTCTCTGATACCAGGGAAGTGTCTGACACTAAGTGAAGATTATATATTAAATCCCACCATTTTGCATGTTGTGCATTCTTTACGATGGAATGTTGACCTCAATTTCCATTTTTCACTTCCACAACAAATCTGTTGTCTGTGGCTGGGGATGATCATCTTCTTGAGAGACTAAACTCCCTTAAAACCGTGACTGTACTTGGTATCATCCATTACGATTCTAGTAAAGTATGCCATCTACATACTTGCTGTCCTTTAGATTCTTTCATTTCAGTCCAGTGATTAAGTTCATCTTCTCCTGAACTGTTGAGACCTAAGGAAATCCACCCTATCATCTCTTTTCGTTTCATGCTGCGCTTATTATATACAGACAGTATGAGTGTCACATCTGAAAGCTGAAACAGTGCCACTTGAAAAACGAAGGTTTCTTTATACACTGGGTTTGGCTGTCCTCGGCGGATTGAAGTTTTGCATTTGGACATCTCCTGCCCCATCGAGTTCAGCAGTGTTAACTTAACATATGTATCTACAAAATAAACCATATTTTGTGATGTCAGATATCTTTGAACAAAAGTTTTTGAGAATAAGACATTTACAAGATAGAAGGATATGGTGTATACCAGGCTGACTGAACACAGCTTAGTTTAGACACATGGGAAAATGACAAGTGAGCAAAATATTACAAACATACTAACAAATTAACTAGCTTCAGAGTAATGTAAATGGGTTAAGTTAAAGGTATACCTCATCATCCTCTTCCCATCAACCCCCCTTTATTTCTCATAAAGAAACTTAAATTGCATTAACACTTAGCAAGCTCCAACTAGCCACATCACTGTAAAGCATACCATTGAATTTTCAGAAAATAAGAATAAACAGAGTGGAATGAAGGCAACTAATGAAGAGGGGGGAAAAAAAAAGTTGCTATGCAGTGACAATATAAAACCAGCCAGGATGATATGCTTAAGAATAATCTCTGCATGGATGTTGTTCTCACTTTGGCCTTTTCCATTTTATTTATTTTAAAGACTAAAATGTAGCAAAGTGCATTCAAAGGTGGAAGTTTACACAATACAAAAACCCCTATTAATTCCTAGATTCATGGAGAAATACATTTAATATACCCTTAGAAGCAAGTTTTTGCTGAGCTCAGGAAGGCTGTTTAAAACAGAGCTTGTACATTAAGAAGCTGATGCAAGTACATGTGGTTAGCACACACTGAGTGTTAGTATAACCCCTTATTTTTATTTGGTATAATCCCTTATTAATAAAGCTCTATTTTCATTTGACTAGAAGCACCAAACCATGCTCCTGCAGAAGAATGTACACTTCATAAAGATAACTGATTTTAAGAAACATAACACTGTATAAAACAATCCTATGTTTCATTCTTTATTCCCAACATATTCATGTTAATGAATAACATTATTAAAAGATTGGTGTTTATGTAAAAAGAGACACATTAAATACTTTCTCTCTGCAGGTACACTGAAACCCCAACATCCATAATCAGAGATAAATGCAACTTTTGCATTAGAGAGTGCCACAAATAATAAACATATACTTTTATAAACCAATATGGTAGACAGCTGTGGATAGCTTTACTGCTGGCAAGTTTTCTTTTGCATGAAAAAGACAACATCCAATTAGTTTCTACAGGAACTCACCTCGGATTATATAAACCTGTCCACCTATCAAGTGTTTTAGACAACAGAACAGTCCGTCTGACAACAGGGGGTGGAAAGCAGTAAAAGAAATAATGACCAGATGTCAATAGTTGGGTGAGAGAGGATCAAAGGTTAAAGTTTAAGAGGAAACACTATTCACTGGAGTGGAAGAACACAAAACCTTAGCAGCACAGATCAGAAAAAGGATTGAACAAAAGGATTGTTGGGTAAAATTTAATGAAATGAAAATTTTGTGCAGTTTTTGTGTAATCTTTAGCAAAAATTACACCACTTACATAAAGGGTTATCTTAGCACTAATAGCTACTGGGTTCTAAAGCACACTCAACATAGAAAGAATCATGCAGATGATTAGGTTAGAGAAGGCTGGGTAAAAATCGCTGCATCCTGTTTATCAAACCTTATGCTTTTTCATGCAAACTCCAGCATATTAAGAAAAACTGCACACAGTAATTATACTTCACATATTAAAAGCAATAAAATGAAAAAATCACTGAACTAAAAACTAAGCTGATTTTTTTCCCTCAACTTCTACAGTTACAGATATTGTTTGCAATACTTTCATTCTTGAGTAGTGATGGACTTCAGCATAAGAACGACTCTGATCTAATCTTTAAAAACAGCTGAGGGATGCCTACCATCTGAAATTCAACTATAGGACTTTATACACATGTGAAGAACTTGTTAAAATCCATGTATTTATGGATTTAATGTGTATGTGCATGCATACACGCATGTATTTAATGTGCAAAAGCTCATACCCCATTTCAACACAATTTTTAAGACTACTAAGAAGAACCTTAGATGAAATATTAATGGTCACGCAGAGAAACAGAGACATGTTCTAACATCAAATATTATTGCCTGCAGGACTTGTCCTATCTGCCTGTACTCAGTTGCTAAATGAGTTTATGTAATGTATAAATATGCAGCATTAGAGTATACACTACCAAGAAGCGCAAACGTAGGAGTCAATCCATACTTGCTGTCAAAGCATTTCACGAAAACTGAATAGGTTCTCAAGCCCTAGACTACAGAAGGGATTGCGTGTGGGAAAGAATAATTGCTTCCATTTCTATCACAGTTTCTTAAGTCTTGAATGTAAGCTGACCTATACATGTACTTTGCAGTATTTCAAGCTTTTGGCCCACGGATAGTCTAAACGACAAATCTGATCAGAGCATTTAATCATCACCATCCCCATGGGCCTTAGTTTTCATTTTGTGGAAATGATGGCACAGAGAGAGGCTGGCATGTGTCCACAATATACTTGATAGGGAGTTTGGAAATCACAGTGGCCAAATGGTACACCTGGGTTCAGGAGTTTACAAGAAGCTGTTACCAATGCTGGGGGCTGGGGAGATGGCACAAAACAGCCCACAGAGAAATTAGGATTCCACAATATACTATGCAAGCTCAGCAGAACCAGGAAGTGCATTTGTTTCTAGATTTCTAGAAACATTGAAACTGCAAAGCCACATTTGCCTAAACAGAACTGGACTACTATTGTGAGTATCAAAACTTCCCTCTATCCTTCACAGTGGATGACAAAAGGTTAACACACTGGATCTTCCCTCCAAAATGTCTAACAGAACATGGTATCACAGGGCTATGTGCCATGTTCTATGTTGCCTTCTCGCAACTGGAAGCAGTTTTTGACCGCAGTGACACACACAAGTGTTAGCTAGAGAGTTTGGGCCCAGAGAGCACATTATGGGAATTAACATACCAGGTTATGAACATATCTGTCTTCAAAACAAGTACTCAATACTCATCTAACTAGCATATTCTAAATATTAAGAAAAACTTGGCTTTCTCTGTAGATTTCAGAAAGATAAGCATAAGCCACCTGCTGTTTCTGCTTTAAGGGAACACATGGTCCCTTATCCCCAGGTCTCTCTCATTCATTCCTTCCCCCGCCCCAGTGTCATTTCGCCTTCTTGTCTTCCCCCATTTATTTCTATGCTTTGTTTCCAAATAAGTGACTCTACAGCAGCTACTTAATTATATAAAGTATTAGAGACTCTTCTTTTGCCTTCCTTCTCTGGCCATGTTTAACAAGAAAAGTATAGGGAAAGCAAAGCAGAGTAAGGCTGAGCCAAATGTAATTAACAAATAGAATAAAACATGGGTCAAGAAAGAAAGAGGAAAGCATCAGTCTCAAATTGTTTGGCTTACTTCCTAAACTCTGAAGACAAAGTGAGATGTGTCAATCACTTATAAAATGTTGGCAGCCTGCTACATAATGTAGTAGTGCCAGATAATCTACTAATGCCATACAAATTTGAGGATTAAGAACCAGAAAGAGAGGCTAAAACATGAGCCTCCAGAAAAAATCAAGAGGAAAAGGTAGTTATGTCCAGCTACAGACTCACCATCTAAAAACCAACAAAAAATAATCTTGAAAAAAAATTCATTACTGAACTTTCTTAAACTGTATCAAATAATTAGAGACAATATAAACATTTGGTATGTGTGACATTCCATCTGTCTCCAATTTAGAACTATATAAAGTTCACAGATATTTCAGACATGTATTTTTGAACAAATGCTTCAATGCACAGTTCAAGTCCTTTCTGATGGTGAACATTCCTTCTGCACAGTAAATACACCAAAGGTCTCTTATTTGTCTCTCTGTTGTCTTCACTGACATTCCCTGTGTATATTACTACCACATATACACAGGCACATAAGCAATTAAAGAGTGCAGTATCAACCCCTCTAGGAACAGCAATAACTGTTCAGAGTGTTTATATTAATATTGGCTGTCATGTACTTTCTCTTTAAACACTAATTTTTTATTCTTGGCCTATGAAGTGCGGCATTAGTAATTTAGCAATTTATCATGATGATGAAGGTAATTTATTAGTCAGTCATCACGTAAAATTAAAACAGTCTTGTCAACTTACAATTAATATTTTGAATTTTAGATTTCTGCTATTTCTCAACTGACTAGAAATATAAACCATGAAACAGATTAGTTGATGATTGCAGCATTTCATTTTGATTGGGTATGACTAAATGATAGGATTGAAGTCCTTGCTACCAGAAGCCCCACCAGTACAGAAGCATTACGAGGAAAAAGACTTTCACTCACTGGGTGGTCTGTTCGCTGCCAAGTTTTTGAAGTGGCTGCCTTTTATCACTTCTGCTGATAATCTTCCAGTGGTAGCATTATAAAGGAGGCCAACAAGAATTTCTGGAGCTGAGCCATGTACCAGAGAGTGACAAGAGGAGGTACTTTCACTGCAGGACACTTCTGACATGCTCATTTGAGAGCCACAACCCTATAAAACAGAAAAAAAGTTCTACATATCTCATGGAATGATGTTACTGGGAAGTAAATTTTTTAGAATAATGCATAAAAAAACCCAGGAAAGCAACTTACTGACAGTAACAGAAGTTCCATTGAATCACCCAATAGGAAATGTACGTCCTTAATATACACTCAGTTTGCACATGACAGAGGTAACAAAAGACTAAAGCAGTCTGGAATTAAAATAATTCTTAAATTTGTTTTTACATTGCCTCATAATTCAGGAGAAATAATACCAGAAGATGAAGAGCAGCCTCTATGGTCCATGTTACTTCAATTGCTAAGATAAGACCTGTAACATAATTTGTCAGCACCCTGGAGAACATTAAACCTTGGATCTTTTACTTTCAAAAAATGTAAAACAGTAGTGGAACTTTGAAGATAATAAAATGCAGGAAATTCTTATTCATCCTTTGTAAAGGTTATTCTCTATACTGAGAATTTATGAGTAGCAAAATAACAGAACACATGCAAATAGAAAAATGCATTTTGTCTAGAATAAATTAGCTTACAAGGAATTTAACTGATCCAGGACCAATTAATTGCAATAGACTGTTTGTCTTGGGCAGGCAAGGAAGAACGCCATCCTAAAGCTCTGCAAGTGATGCTTTAATTTCCACCTTGCAAGCTTCCAAAAAAATCAGATCTCTCATTTATTTTCACCACATCACATCTTTGACAGAGGCTCCTAATACTAATTTTTATCATTTTAACCCTTCATTTTCAGCCTTAAGGAAAGGCTGACATGTGAATCACACCACAGTCGTTCCCATTTTTTTGCTTTCACGCATTTGCACATATTGTTGTACCACTGAAAAGAAGACACTGGATGGAATCTAGCCACTATGCATGATGTCAGACCAGAACCCCTAAGGAGGATTTTCAGTATTTTTTTATTCTGCTTTCTTACAACATAGAGAATGCTTTATTTGTAACAATGATAATCTATGTAAAATGTATTTATTTGTCTTCAATGTAATCCCATGGAAACAGGATGTTTGTTACTTACATATTCATGTCCTACTGTTATTTTTCTATACCCTAAAATTCTTCTTATAAACTCTGCTCTTAAGCCAACTGGAGATAATCACAGGGAATAATGCGTCCGTGCTCTGAGGGTAGTTAAAAGTTCATTTTCCTCAATGCAGAGGTTAAAATCATGCCTCTGTAGGCTTGTAAAACAAGAACATCTGATTCTCTTGGCTTTTTAAAATACACATAGAAAAGATGAAACCTTGCTGACAATCCTTCAGCAACAAAAATCTGATTCACAGCATGCTACTTGTCAAAATGTCTCTCTCAAATTGTAAATGTTAATGTTATACCACTAATCTCTTAAAGAATGTTTTTGCACATTACTTTCCTCTACTTCTGTATCAATATAACTGAGATGTTAGGTAAGGAAATCTGAGTCCTAGTGGGCAAAAGAGGTGACTGAATCCCGATGTCCAACATTTTAGACAAAAGTATTCGTCTCTCTTGATCACCAGCCCAGTGCTGAACCCTAAAGTTACTGGTCTACTTTGAGGCAAAAGCTTGCTGAGGTGATGAGAGCACCGAGGCACCAAACAGGTCCCACAGCTCCAGCTCTTAGCCAAGTGCCCATCTCCTACTTCTGCTCTGAGAACCAGAGAGAAGAAAACTGGACCTAGAAGCTGCATGCTTTAAACTAGTAACATGAACTTGCAAACATTGTAACATACACTTTTAGGCATCTCACAAATATTCATGTTTAGGAAAGCATTATTATTTACGAAAGGTAGTTATTTGGGGTTTGGCTTAATAGCTTCCTAGAAGCACATTCCAATTACATACAATGTGTGTTTTCATTCATGTACTTAACAATTTACAGTATTAATATCTAAATGAACTTAAATCACAAACATGAAAGTAAATATTCTAATCATATCTATATTATGCAACTTGATTTTAGGAAACAAAATGTATTTATTTTGAGTAGAATGGTATGCTTTAAAAATTACCAGGATTTCCTATTCACAAGTTCTAATTTGAAAATCCTTAGCAAATAAATACATACACCATTGATGGTACTGACATCAAATACGGAACTGTTTTGTTATTAAACAACTATCAATGTTGCTGAAAATCAGATTATTTGATGTAATAAAATTCACATTCCTCATCAAAAGCTTCTGCTCTACCTTTTTTACTTGCAAGAGAATAAAACTTCTGGATGCAGAATATTATAAAACACATTGTTTACTCGCAGATGAAATACTGGAAAATGGAGATCAAAAGAAAAATAAGAATTCTTTCAATTACCATACTTAAGGGACTAAACCCTTAAAAAAAAAAAATCTATGCACGGCTTTAATTTACCATAGAGACTATAATGTACAGAGCTATAAAACCTCCTTAGATACAGGATGATAATATACCAATTTCAATGATAAAAAATTTTAAATTAATTTTAATAAAAATTAAGAACTTTGTGGGTTGTCTAATAAGAATACTACAGTATTAATAAAATAAGGTTACTTTAAAAACTTTAGGACACCATAATTTAATTGCCACAATTCAATGGCAAAACAACATTCCACTTTTCTGAAACACGTTGAACACAGCAAGATTTCTGTGTTGCTTTTCATATTTCATGGGAATTTGCTATTAGTACTTTGTGTCTAAGTTTTTTAAACGATCATCTCTGCAGAACAAAACATTAATTCTCTCCAGAAAGGGAAGCGTTTGAGGTTTTCTATAACTTCTATTTGTCTGCGTTTAAATTCAACCTTTGGCTTGCTTGCCAGATTACAAAAGGTCACCTAGTTGTTCCATAGACTTAATGGACTTGAAATTTGCACAGCAAACCTGAGCAGCAGTGAAGGCAATAGGAAATGAGTGTACAATGGAATTTACAGCATTTACAAAACAGCTGTTTATACACCGCAAAAGTCTACCTGCTTTTTCTACAGCGATGGGCAAGGTGGGGCAGAAGGGGCGAGAGGCCTTTTATTATTGAATTCTGTTTTCTGAGATAAGACACATAGCATAAAGATACAACCAAGAACTAAAAGCTGTTAGATGTTTGTGCTAGCAATTTAGTTAAGAACATCTGACACAAAATACAGACATTTTACCTGGACTCCTGATGAAGCTACACTAACAGCTCCTACCCAGACTCATTCACACCTCCCCCTCTCTTTACTCCCTGTCAAATTTGTAAGACTATGGAGGTGTTACTGTGGGACAGCTTCCAGGACCACAGACATCTTTAAATGGCAATGCTCTGTCTAAATAGAGTTAATCTCTACGCTCAGTGGGGAGATCAATGGCAAATAATTTCATTTTTCTCTTTTGTCTCTTGAAAACACTCTTTCAAAGTGGGAAAAGAAAAAAAGGGTCAGTAATCAAACAATAAGCATAATTTATTAGTAACCAACCTATGGACTAATATTTGATTGCACAGAGATTTATGCAATTATTTTTCATAATGAACAAATCCATAACATTAAAAGTATGTTTATAATGCATCTGTCAGTTAAACTATCTGTGATTCATAGTTCACTCAGCTCTAATTTAATCTTCCAGTGGTACTCCTTTTCATTTATTCAGGTCATGTTTAAACTTATGACTTGAGGTTCATCAAGTGTTTGCAGTTGGAAGTGATCTGCTTCAGTTTTCAGAGTTATCATACACACCACAAAGAAGGGCAAAAGGCCGAGATAAACTGGATTCTCCTGGTGTCAGCTGATAGCTGACTAAGAACAATAGAAAGACAGGAGCTGAGAAAGATGCAGCTCAAGGTCAGACAATACGAGGGCCAAGCCTGACGAGACTTTCACACCAAGACTAAAAGGATCCCTTGCTTAAGGCACTCTAAGACAAAAATGCTTATCTGATACCAAATACAGGCTGCTGGAATATACAAAAAAAGTGATTACCTGGAAATCAAGTCTGAAATGAAGAATGCTAATGAAGAACACTTAAGTTATATTGCAAAGCCCAGGAGAAGAAGAATCACCCCATATGTAAACCAAAAACTAAGAGGTTCCACAAACATGTAAGTTATGTATTTGCAGAGTAGGTAACTTCTGTTTGTGTGACATCTCTGATTAGGATTTCCCTCAGTGGAAATAAATTCATTTGCCTCTGTCACTGACTTTGGTAAATTTTATACAAGAACCTATTGAAAAGACACACAAATTTACCAAGTACATTTAAAACATTCAGTGTTGTTTCAGGGGGTGCTTTTTTCCTAGCTGCGAAACTAGCAAACTCTGCATTAGGAAGGTTCAACTAGGTAGAAGAAACACTTCATCTTTGGACGAGATTGACTTGTACATCTTAAGAAAAGATAAAAAAGCTGTTCTATTGTCAGTTGTTCCTCCATTAGATTCAAGATTTAGTCTTAGCTTTTACTAATTCTAATTAATTTCTTTTCAGTCATTAAATACAATGGCACTTTGAGTGTCTTTTGTAATATGCATGTTCAACAGAAATGCCATTGCAATTGATCCAAACCCTTTTTTGAAATGAGTATAAAACTGAATGCATTGTTTCACCCGAGAAAAAAATCTTTTCCTTTCTCTCCCTTCTCCTCCTCTTTCTCTTTATTCATAGTTTAAAAACCTTCAAAAAAATACATGCAATGTCCAAATAAGGATGCCCTTACTAAATCACCTTCTCTTTCACCCAAGGTCCATCTGTTAGCATATATGCAGCTCTTAAGCAATGAACATTGAAGCACTCCTAGCCTAGGACGCTCTGACCACAACTTCAAAACCATTTGCTTTCTGGACAAACGCACACTTAAATACTTACCAAAAAAAAAAAAAAAAGGAGATGCTAATCACTGCCTACATAGTAATCTCTTGTGCTTTTTGATGGTTATACCTAAGATTACCCTTCATTACTGTTGCTTTGCTTTATTAAAAATATTACACTATTTTGAGGGACAAAAAATTTGTTCAGCAGGTCGGTAGGGTTCTTTTCAGCAAACAAAAATCCTTTTCAGTTTGAGCTACTTTTCATATTATTTTTCACTTCAGACTGAACCAGAAATCAATTATTTACAAGGTTCTAACCTGAAGTTATTAAAAATGGCTTTGGATTCTCAGAATTCTTCTTTCTTATTTTTCTTTCCTGAAAGAAAAACATCTATTGAAACAAGATTTAATTGCAACAGACTTGATAGCATAGCTTCTTTTTTATTCCCCTCTTTTTATTTAATTGAACTGCTGTGGATAGCAGAGTAAAGATTATACTATTACATATACATATATATATGTATTTCCACATATACCTATATTAAAATATTCACTACTATATCCCTATTAATAGACTGGAAATTTGTAACTCATTAAAAGGAAAGATATGGGCAGCTTTTGCAGGTAGAAAGTGAGTGTACTTAACAGAAGCTCTAAGGAAATCATTGTGTTAATACGGTGCTATGACTGTTGAAAAAAAATCAAGTGGATGTGGTAACTCTATAAATATATACACTATTCTTACAAAATTCAGGACACTGTATAGCACTGCATTGTTATTCTGCCTCATTTAATACTCACAGAGAGACTGTAAGAAGGTTCCAGAATCACTGGCACTGACATCTTCCCTTGAAGATTCAATTTTGTTAAGTAAAAAATCTTTTCTCCCACAATTCTCTCTTTTTTCATGCGACGTACGCTGTACAGTCTAAAGCGAACTGCATAATTCCCAATCATCTCAGACTCAACATGATTAAATTTGAATGTCTCTGTGAAGACAGGGCACGGTCCCCGCTGGATGCTGGTTTTTGCTCTCTGCTTCTTTATAGGGAGAAGAACTAGGTGTACTTGCCACGAGCTTCCACCTGTCCTGCTGTATGTGGGAATGTCTGTGACAGCTGTCACTGTCACCAAAAGCTTCTGTTCCTGTGAGTCATAGTCAAAAGTCACATCCAGTGTGCCATATTTAGCTTCTGGCTCAGGATCAAAAGGTTTAGGAAGCTGTGAAGATGATCCTCGAGCTGACATATCCTGAAGAAGAAAAAAAAGCTATTTATTTATTTATTTATTGCATTCTATTATTAAACCTAGTATGGAAATTTATGGCTTTCTCTAGGCAATATGAAAGGACCATGATATTTTTGTTTATTTCATAAACAAGGCAATTAAACAATGAAAGCCCAAGGAGATGGCTGAAAAATCTAAAGACTTTACCTGGCCAGTGTCACCAAAAGCCAGGAGCCAATCAGGCAGAGGTCAGATTAAATTAGGCTGTACTTAACGATCTCTTCTGTGCCTATATGTTATATTGTATATACATTTGTTACAAGATAAAACTACCTGATTTACAGTGTGAGTATACATACATTTTTAAGGTAAAATATTACAGTGCTTTAAGAGCTGGCTAGTGATCGAGAGCATGATGAGACAGTAGCAAGGAATATAGCACCTATGTACACATGCAGTCCACAAGGGTTCTATGAATGTGTCAAAAAATATCATGGCTTTATTAATGGAATTTTACTCGAACAGTGTAAGACGGATCTGTTTTGAATATACCTTCTGAACTTCCTGTAAAAAGCATTAGTCCTAAAACTGTATTTCAAACTTAAGATTGTTCAAAATTTGAAGTGACAATAAAAAAACTATTGATCCCCTATATTTTTACAACAGCTAGTTTGACAGTGATACTGAAACACAAAATATTTTTACATGTACAGGTCAACCTACAGATCATATAATAAGCTATTCAAAGTATGTAAACCAAATATATTTCCTGTGTATTTCTGTATTATAAAAGATACACTTGTTCATGTCAATGCCACAATAAAGCCTTTTGGATTAAAAAAAGGTTACGTTCTTATTTTAAAATGGTTGCTACTTATCTATGGGAATTCATTCTTCTGAAAACATCATTCTTAAAGATGTGTGGCTATTAAAAAAGTTGGCAGTATTCTCAGTTTTAAGTGTGCTTACATTAAAGAATGGTGTGACACAAACCAGGAAGAATTAGAACTAGATTTGCTGATTGTGTTCCTAGCTGATCACCAGGTACACGTACACAGCTAGCAACAAGAGGACCTTGCAGCTGGGCCTTCCAGATATTGCACCAACACCCCAGATAGGCAGCATCAACTTACCAACAGGCCTACTGTGACAAAAACAGCTTCTGGCATATAAGGGCTGAGCCCTATTATGTATTTTAGAATGGCAGGTAGACACAAAAGACAGATTTGTACCAAAAAGCCTCTTCTGCACATGACATCACTAATGTAGACTTTGCACACAGATGTCAGCGCAGTAACTGGTTGTTAAAGATACTCTGAGGAAGTGTCAGAAAAGATTTTTTCTTTATAATAAAAATAAACAGATATACTTACAGTTTATAGCAGAACAAAAGAAAATCAAGTGGACCAAATCACAATAGTACCACCAACAATTAAAAAATATTCCTTATAAGAATTTTTTTCATAAAAGATGTTTTACATTATAGGGTGTTTAGCTTTGGAAATTGTTAAAGGAATATTTCTTCTATTTGGGCTGACTGAAAAATCATGTGGAAGAAAAAAAGAATTTTGACTACAGTCCTTATAGTATGACGAAGTTTTCTGACTGGTTAAAAAAAATCCAAACTTACTAGGAGCTTCTTTGAAAGTTAAGATGCCATAAGAATAACTACAAAAAACAATCTGAAATCCTATTGTAATATTTTCTGACAAACTAGGGGTTTTTTAATGAATGCAATATTAGTGTTCTTTCAACTGTGCACTGACACTTCAGAACACTCAACTGTTTTCATTTACCTCTGGACTAAGGACAGCTGTGCTATCACTCGGTACATCCTCTTCATATCCTTTGTTATGAAAGCTTTCTATTTCATGTCCCGTGCTTCCCTCACTTGGGCACTTATATGAACATCTTGGACTGTTGCTACACTGGGAAAATTCACATTTACTGTCTCCGACTTCAGAAGGTGTACATGACAGATGAGGAGAACCACTATCATCCTGGTATGGTGGTGGCTGCAGTTCATCTAGAGGAGGTGTTCTTCTCATCCTCTGAATGCAGTTTGCTGAGAATAAGTGAAAATTCTTTAATTACTTTCTGATTATTAACTGTTGAAACAATTCTGTGGAAAATGGCTAAGTCTAAATGTCTGGACAGAGTATTTAAAAATCTATAAATTGGTTTTTATATTACATTTCAAATTAGATAACAAACACTACTGAAAAATATTTGTTAAAAAATGGAAATGGATATCTCACAGATGACAGATTTAGATAAATGCAAAGTATTAAGTATATAGCCACAACGGATTATGTAAACCTTATATAAATAAATATAGCACAAATATGACATGACAAAATTCTGAACTTGAATTTCAAGGATGCTTACCTTGCAAAACCTTTGGATATCTTAAGTCAGATTCTGTGCAGGTGCAATGTAGACCAATTAAGGAAACAAAATGCACTCCCTAAAGCCATGATATCAAATCTCTGATTACCTCCTATGAGTAGTTCGCCCAGTGAGATACTACATTAAATGTTGAAGACAAATAATGTACTGAGAAAGGTAGACACAAGCCTTCTCACACAAGTGAACTCCGCTCACTGCTGAATTCTACAAGTAAAGCAGTGTCTCAGATTCTTTGTTACTTGTTACAAGGGTACATATCTAGTGTCTAGAAGTTAGACACTAGATCCAGTCACTCCAGACAGTGGAAAAATTACGATGAGCAATCTTGTACTTGGTTGAGTATCTGATGCTGACCATCTTCGCTTCTCACGCTAGATAGTTTGATAGAAATGTGGTTATACATCCCCTCAGAAAATAAACCTGATGTATGGCTCTGGATATAGAAAGTTAATTCAAAATAATCACATTTCAATTTTTAATCTCACATTTTACTACACAGTATTACATTGTTGACCCAAATTGAGAAAAGACAGAAAGATGTGCAGGAGCTGAAACAAAAGCAAGAGCGAGGACAGATAAAAACCTGTATCACATTTTGTTTACATCTTCTGCAGAGGTTTTAATGAAGATTTTGATGCCTTTCACACACAGAATTAACTTACACACAAAAAAATTTCAAAACAGCAGTATTTTCTGGTATCAGACATAACCACTTTCACTCACAGAAAAATCTAACAAACAAGGAAGTTAACAGAAATATTAACAGTAGAACAATATAAGCTTTGATTTCAGATTCATCGAAGAAAGAGACCAATCTTCTTTCCCACATGACATAGTGGTACATTTTAGTTTCATCACCAAATTTTTGTACACAGGAATGCCCTGCCTGCATCCCAAATTCTCACCAGGTACATCAACCATTTAACTACTTTAGAGGTAATTAGCAGTTGTTCAACGTATGACATAAACAGTATGTGTAACCTACCCCTTCTGGAGCAAGGCTGAAACTAGTAATGTGGCTCTCTCAGTAAACAGTCTTAGCAAAAACCCGTGTTGTATCCGAGTATGGCATGCTGGAACATCTCACAGCCTCTGGGACCTGATGTAAACCCAAACCACTGTGGTTACAGTGCATACTGTCCATGGGATGCCAACTCCAACATGTTGGCTAAAAGAGAGCCAATGTGCATTGCAGATCCCCAAAGCTAGGCAACCGAAGGAGGATAGGGACAGGACAGCGTGTTATGGAGCACATCTACCACACGGATAAATACAGACCTCAAAGATAACTGGGGAATGCAGGGGGGTTCTCAATTTCACTGGACTCCTGATATAACTCCTCTTAGCTTTAGCTAAAGCAAATCAGGGATTAAAACACTACTGCTAGATGATACCACTGCTAGGAATCTTCTTCCCTGCTAAACCCATCAGAGCCTGCCTACCATTCAGAGTGATTCCAAATTACTGTTACAGCACTCCTGCAAAAGGTCTTCTGCTGTTAGTTAGTCCAGTGCCACTAACTCTTGAAACTCTGTTCCCACACGGCTCAATAGGAAAACAGAGCAGGCAGGGAGTCCTATACTCAAAACGTAGTCACCAGTCTCACAAATGCACATAAAACCTCACACACAAAACACTGTTAAATGATACAGAGAGAATCTTGAAATTGCCATGTAGGAATAGTGAGACAACTTTATTTACAAAACATAGTGAGATAGAGGAAAGCACCTTTTTTTTTTTTTTGTAATATTAGGCTTTTTTAGGTTTTCAGTTGCTATTTGAACTTTCTACTTCCAATACACCTCACTTCTCTGTCCTGGTCACTTGTGGATCATGCTAGGTTGTACAAGGTTTCACTGTGAAACTGGTGCTGCTCCTTTCCGTGTTTACAATGTTTAGAATTTGCTATCTGAATTAATTTTCCCAAAGGTTACCACCAGCAGCACAAACCTAGCCTTCTTTAGCCTGTATTTCTCGAGTAATTCCTAGAACATCAATGTCTCAACCAATGGAAAAATAAACTATCCTTGTGGTTTAAATACCCCTGTCTCATAAGCAGTAATTAACTACACTTTTGAAACTTGGAGTTTCTCATATGTAGTACTTTAAATATTCATACTATTGTGGGAGGCAGCATTACTGCAAAACTTCTTTGGGAATCTGGTTTCCAGTTCCTTTAAAACAAATAATCTCTCTATATATTTATTAATAACTTTTGCAAGTCATATTTTGTCATTATCAGAATGCCTTCATACTCAAACAGTACCTTTTCTTCCTCTAATATACGTTTCGAAATTATTTATTTTTTAACCTAACATAAATTTCAAGTTTTCAAGCCTTCAAGGAGTTCTATGTAAATGTTAAGACAATTTAAATAAAACATAAAATGAATTACATGTTTAAATTTTAAAGAAATCTTTCTTACTCTGAATGATTAAATACCCTTAGAGATTTCCAATATGCAGCACAGACAGTCCAAATGGAATTTTCATGTTTGAACTTTTCTACCATCCAAAAATATTATGTTGACTGAATTACCCCACATTACAAGGAGTATAAAATATAAACATTAAATATTGAATGAAACTTCAGGGCCCTCCCTCCTTTAAAATGAAAAGCTTACATGCCTCTTTGTGAGGGAAAAAAAAAAATCGTATTATTTAATAATAAACCAAATTATCTTGGTATTATTCTATTTCTTTTCCAAAAGAGTTATGGCACAAGTCTTGCTTACTGAGAAAAGGGGAATACAGGATTTGCATGGGATCATTGTAGACAACAGAAAAAAAATTAATTTATCAGCTTTCTTTTTACATTTGTCACATTTTAGATTTTTATTCACAGTTGAACTATCCACATAAGGCCCTTCACCAGTAAACAAGGAAAGTAATTGTATCTGGGTTTGTTTTGTTTTCTGTAAAACACAGTTCTCCTCTGTTTCCTAATATTTAGAAAACTTCATACACTATAAGCTTAATCCCAGACCTGTGGAAATCAAAACAGTACTGCTGCCATTTACATCTGATGTCACCTGAAGTTCTTAGCACTAGACTATCCTCACCTTCTGAGGCTAATTCTACTGATTGTTCATATAATTAAAACATTCTCTTTTGTTTTTTAATAAAAATAATCCAAAATTATAAAATTGTCTTTATGCCCAGTCCTTAAAGCTTCAATTTTCTTTCTCAGGAAAGGTCTACAGTCACCTGAAGTTACTGATATAGTACATTATTTTTGTCCATTTATGTCATGAGCCTGCAGAACTACTGCTTGCTTTTGTTTTGCTGAAAAATTTGCTCTTTTCTGCACTTATAAAAGCATTTCTGATTTGTAAGAATTTGTGGTCTGTTTTACAAAGCAATACAGAAAAGTGCTGCACTGGTGAAAAGTTCCAAGCTTTCCCTTTCCAAAATTAGCCGAATTAGAACATTTAAACTACAAATACCTTATTAAAGCATTACAGTGAACTGTCAAAGACATTCTTTTGTTTCCTTCCCAAATATTTTGGTCGTCTTTCAATGAAAATTATATATTAGCATCTCTTGAATTAATTTTCTTTCAATTTAAGTATCATTCTCTGATTCCTTACAGGGTATTTCTATGAATTTGAATAGGAAGGAGTTCTGTTACCTGGTTCTGTATTATACTTTCCAGCTGTCCAAAATAAATCTAAATGCTGCTCAAAGCTATTTCAATATTTTAATCTCTTATTGATGCTAATATCAATAAATCAAGCTTTCCAGAACTTTTTTTTTTTTAATTTTTTAAAACAGACTTCAAACCCTCTTATTTGCTGAGACAACATCTGGCTCTCAACCTTTTTGGAAGCAGCCATCTTTAAGACGTGAAGTTGTAAAATTGTTTGCCTCCCCTTCCATAATTATATTTCCTTAGGTAAATCATTTGTACAAAGTATGTGCATTCAACTTCTTAGGCAGAAAATCTTACTTTTAGATATTGTTTCCACTTTCACTGGTTTTAGGTGCAGCCAACCCTTTAGACTACTTTTCAGATCACCATGTTGGCTAGCTTCATAAATGAGCACCTCTGTTCACTGTTCATTTCTGCGTTATGAAAATTGTTAGAAAAATACCACTTCTTGTAGATAGTAAGATAAGTGAATTCATAGACTATTATTTCCCACCAGCACTCCCTTTTAAAATACACTAGAATTCCTGCTTGCTGAAGGTGATTTACAACTAGTTTTGATATGTTAAGAATGTCCTGGTGACATGCAATGCCTTTTATCATCCGTGAAAATTCACTCAAATTCAGTTCTCACACCAGTATTTACAGACGTTTAGCAGAAAGTCAGAGTTTAACAGCTAAAGCTTCAAGAATTCCACCCACTGTAAACCATCTCAGGTTCTTGGGACTCCCCATTTCTGACTACGCATGCTAGCATCCCCTCAGACCTCTGGACTGTAGCAACTGGTTGTTGGCTTAGAAAATACTTTCCTGTCATTGATATACTTCATTTGAAAAAAATTTTCACTCTAAATTACAATACATATTCCAGTCCAGCTTAATACTGCTGCAGCTGCAGCACAGGACAAGAGGCAATGGCTGTAAACTGAAGCATAGGAGATTCCACGTGAATACACAAAAATTTTTTCACAGTGAGGGTGACAGAGCACTGGCACAGACTGCCCAGAGAGGTTGTGGAGTCTTTCTATGGAGGTATTCAAAACCCGTCTGGACGCCCTTCTGTGTGACCTGGTCTAGGGAATCCTGCTATGGCAGGGGGTTTGGACTGGGTGATCTTTCGAGGTCCCTTCCAACTCCTAATATTCTGTGATTCTGTGATTAAGGACTGAAGTCAAGCAGCAGGATAAAGTGCTGAAAATGTGAAAAAGATCCCATACAGGTCTGAAATCAATTCCCAGTATTGCAACACACAGCTAATATTCCTGTAACGTTCCTCATTCTATTAGGTCTCATATGAGGAAAAAAAAGTGGGATTAGAAAAAAAAAAGTTTTCTAAGCAGTACCGAAACCCCCTCTGAGATCTCCATTATTATTCCTCTGATGATATAAACAAGATCCATTGAGCAGTATATACTGCACTTAAATGTGTTCCATAACTATTCCATTCTTTTTCTCATACTTTTATTTTAAATGACACAATTATACAACTACTTCCTTCACTGAGAACTCTTACTGCAACTCAAAATTCATGGTTTCTCAAAAGCAGCTCCACCTTGATAGCTCCATTTTCTATTTAAAAGAGAAAAAAAAGTATGAAGTTCCCTAGTGTTTTAACGCTCTATTTATTACCACCCTAACTGGTGAAAACAAACCAAGAAATATATTTTCCATCCAGAACTGTTTCCAGTATAGGAACACAAAGCTTGCTTTGATTCCTTTGCCTTATTTTCACAGCAATTTTGAGTGCAAAGGATACTCTCTTGGAGTGAGTCACTAGCACATAGTAGCACTACAATGATTCTGCATGAACTGTTTCAGTAGGGCACGAGTTAAATTTTCTCCTGATCCACTTCAGATAGCTGCATAATCCCAGCATATATGTGAAATATATATTATGGTGAACAGCAGTACTACTGTAATAGCGGAAGTTGACATGTTTGGCATTTTACAGACGGAGAAATAAAGTCAGAGTTAATAAAAATCACTGTAAAACTAGCTCAGAAGTGCTCATAATCACAGAAAGCTTCCAATGAAGGGTTAAACAGAAACCAAGTCGTTTAAGATTAGTACCCTATCAGTTTCTTCCAGGTTTTATTTATTTTTACTTCAAGCCTTATAAATTATTATTAATCTAAAATTCACCTGAATTGTGTACACCACCAACATGGAAACCTCCAAGCCACTAGCTTCTTAAGAGATATACCCCACAGAATTTTCCATTATCATCAACTCTGTAGTGGAAGAGAAGGAAAAGAAAACAAAAAAATATAATCTTAGGGTGCAGGAAAAACGTAAAGGGGAAAAGGGAAAAAAAAAGGCAAAAGGAGAAAGCAAGTGCAAGGTGTAATGATTCGAAAAAAGTGCTAGGTTGCTGGTAAATTAACATGGGAAAGTAATAAAAGGAGAAAAGCTTAGTAGATCTCTACAGAAAACGAGGAATAGAAAAGAGGAATAAAGAAGAGACAAGACGCAAACAGGAAAGAAAAATTACACAGAGATAAAATAACAAAGCAAAAATGACAGAGGAAGAAAGGTGAAGGAATGGGGAAAATAAAACATCACGACATGCAAAGAAGTGTGTCAGATCTGAGAAAAAATGTCAACAGAGCAAAGAGATAAAAGAAATCAGTGATGTCTGATGGCTGGGAATATCCATATTTGTAGGTGAAAATCTGCACAACCTAGAGAATACAGCTAGTTACCTATTGGGAGAGGCAAGACACTTCCCAGAATAAGCATTTGTTTTTTATATTTATATTTTAGATTTATTATCATTTTTCCTTTTGAGTGGGGAGATGATGGTAATTGTTCATTCAGATCCAAAGATTCCAAAGGACTTGGATTTCTCTATTCAGGCACTTTTTCCCCTTCTTTCCTTCGTACACTGGCTCAGTGACTTGCTTTAGTAAAATGGACTGTATTTCCTGCTGTATATTGGAGTATTTCTGTAAAAAGGATGCTAGAAAATTTCAGATTTTTTTCTTTTGAAACAGCTTTCATATATTTATCAAATAAAAAGGAGTTAGAAAACAGAAAAATGAGCAATTATCTCAGTTTGCAAGAGTACCTAATAGGTCATCTAAAGAATAAAATAGTCTATTCATGCTGAAGAACTCCTCTAAAACCTTTTATTAGTGCCTGTAGAAAGTATGCTTAGGAATAATGACACTAGTACCACTTTTAGGGCCAAAAAAGAAAGGAAAAATAGACACACTAAAATCACAGGAAATGGATATGCTTTAAAACCAAAATATCTTTCCTTCACACACCCAGTAAAAGTGCTATGAATCCACAGAAAAGGCACAGATTAAGCAGCAGGGACCATCTCAGTCTGTTCCACTGACTCCAGCAAGGCCTCAGACAAGTTTCTCCAGCCACAGAGAAACACAATTACTCAAAACTAAACTTCTTGCACTTCTTTGTCGGGCTTCCGAGACCCCCCATAGATAAACCGCTTTACTAGGCTTATATACAATGTAAGATGTAGCTGTTGCTGTTTCCATAGTTGTCATACAATCTACAAAACAGGTAGCTTTCTGCATTTTGATAGAAATGGATGAATGTGAGTCTTTGCTGGTGAAGATTTTTTTCATTCTGCCATAGTACCAGTAATAAGAGCTATGCAAGAGCTTAAGAGGATGAGAGAACTGTGGCCAAGCTGCATATTGCATACAGAGGCTCCTAAGGTCTACAGAATGATGCTTCATCCCTCAATAACAGCAAGAGGGGAACTGGTCTTCCATGTCATCCACCCAAAGAAACAATCAAGGATCAGAGTGCAGCATATAATTTTCAACCCATTTAACTTCCCAAAACATTAACTGGAAAATAATGTTGTCATGAACATGGTTATGTTCATGTTATACATAGTTATGTAGTGTTATACCTACAGTACTAAAACTACTAGCTGTTGTGACAGAGTTAACACATCAATATCCATCAAAATTTGTTTCTCACGGACCCTTCTTATACTAGCAAAGATTCATACACTTAATTTGAAATTACTGTTGTTGAATAAGAGGCTTAGGTAGTTTGCTGCAGATAATTAGTAATCAGTCTGACAGCAAAATGTTTGCATGATAATTTCAAAACTGAAAACTATTTGATTCTACATTAAATTAGTGGACACTCTCTAGAGAATCAGTGGCTATCTTGAAAAGCACTGTTAGAACATTTCAGTAGACTGACTAGAACATGAGAAAGTATACAACGTACCTTTTCAGACCTGTTACCATCCCACCCTTTCTCATAATTTGGTGTCAGCAAAGTTTTTAGACCTTAACATTACAATTGAAAGCGTACTCAGCAGAATGATGTTTAAGGTGGTTCGTAACCATTTTCTCAAATTTCTGCTATTTTTTACAAATCTCAGCATGAACAGTTTAAACTACTTCATTAATAAACTATGTTATTAAGCTACGTATAAAACCAATACATAACTGATATATGTGCACATTGCAAAAAAGGAAGTTCTCACTAAAACAAGGAAAAAACTTTAAAATTAGAGTGGCTATAGACTGGAAGAGGTTACCTAGAGAGGCTGTGTAATTGGCAGCCTTGAAGATTTTCAAAGCTCTCCAGGCTAGGGCCTGGAGCAACCTGGTTGAACTTTCAAGTTAGCCCTCTTTCAATCACAGGATCAGAGGAGATGACCTCCACAAGTCCTTTTCAACCTGTTATTCATTGATCCTGCCACATATGTTGAAAAACTCGGTTCAATACTATAATAAGCAAGGATGGGGATCATCCCAAATACCTATAAAGCAGTTTAACAATTCACAGACAAATATAGCTCTTCTGCATATGCTAGTTGCATTACTGCATCCTGCATTAAATACATATACCTACCAGCATAGTACTTTCATTGTTAAAAACAATTAAAAAAAAATAATCCAAAAAAACCCCCCAAACCCTCCAGCACCATCAAAAAACCCAAACACAATCCTAAATAAACAAACATTACAAGGAGCAACAGAGATTCAGACTACTTTGTTAACTGGTGATGTCCTGCTGCAGTATACCATGTGGCAGACTGCTTTTAGACAATGCACCATCACTGAAATTGTTACTTTGATAAAATGAACGTGAACAAGATACAGACTTTAAAGGTAAAAACATCCTAATAATAGTTTGCACACACATACACACAGAGACATATATGTAAACATTCCATGGCCACATACCACAAACATAATTTATGGCTTATGAAATATTAAATATAATTGGAGATTACACTGAGAAAGTAATATCCATTACAAAATGCTAGTGTTAGACAGCAAATATTGACCTTTATAATTTATCAAGTGAAAAAAGCCTTAATTTGCTTATTACTCAAGCTTTAACAAAAAGTATGATAGCTTAGATAGAAGAAAGAAAAAAACCCAACCCAGCATTCGCTATGAGTTTGCCTTAACATTTTGACCAGTCAACAATTCAGCAGTGATGAAATGTGCAGCTTGATTCAAAGTAAGACAAGGCTATTTAAGTAACTCAAAATAAGAAAAGGGTATTGAAACATTAGAATTTTGATAAGCGATCACAGCTGCACTAGAATTAGTTTCTATAGCAACAGAGGAAATAATGTGGAGAATTGCACTGCAATACAAGATGGTTCCTTACAAACACTGCTGTTCAAATAGAAAACTTTAAAATTATTCACTGTATTAAAATATTCCTATTAAAATGGTTATTAAAATATCCTATATCTTGTACTTCATACATTGTTTTATTTTCACTCTCCAGGATTCAATTCTCATCCATCCATAAAAGTTTCATACTACATTTTCACACTGTTCCCCGTTGCTTACCTTTCTATTTTAAAATTAAAGTGACTTATTCCATAAAATAACGTTGTGACTATTCTGAAAAATACTGTAGCTTCAATCTCAAACTAATCTGCATTTTTAATCTTTTTTTAATTATCCCTACATAGAAGCAATAATTACGTTTATTTTTCCAGCAGTGCACTTGTAAAAAGTAAGAGAATGCTTTGCACAAGCTATTAATAAGAAGCTGCATTATAGTCCTGAGAACTAACATCACTATGAAACTTCTGAAACTTGTAGCCATATGAGACTTGCACTGGCTTTTATCAGTGTGTACTCTCATGTCCTAAGCATGATTAAGAAACCACAGCAAATCTATTAGTATTCATGGACCGAATACCCATAAGATGGTAGATAAAAGCCTTTCAGTTGAGCACATCTTCAGATTTCAAACGCTGCTCGTTTCTAACACCAAGAATTATTGTTTCATTGCATTGTCTCTGATTCTAGCTATTTTTGGCAACTAATTAAAAGCATATGCCTGAACCTTTTATGTATTTTGCCCTTATAATGAGACCTATTAGTCTGGCTTATTCTATCCTTTTGAGTTCCAAAGTATCTTTCGAGTTACCATGGATACAAGTGATATGCTGCTTGCTCCCACATCTGCTTTATGTGCCTTATCAAACACCAGAAAACTGACACAGTAGGAATCTGAGCCATCTATACAGAATGAATATCTGACCCCTTGGAAGTACTCCTCTCCCTCCCACCCTCCTCAAAAAACTGAGGTATGCCAAACACTAACATTTGAAATGAAATAAACAAGTAGGTTCTTTTCTATCTGAAATCTAGTAATTTTTTTCAAGGAAAACAGGACAAAAAAAGATGCACACATAAAACAATTTAATCTGATCAACCCTGCAATGGTGTTAAAATGAAAATGGGAGTTTGCTATTTATTTTAAGTTTGCAGACTTTAAGTGTTTCTAGATTAATATATCCACTAGAGGTTTAAAACAGAATCACAGAATGCAAGTATTTCAGAAAGGAGTTGCAGAAACATTGTATGCAACTCTGAGATTACACATAAACTAGAGTAAATAAAACTCCCTTAAACCAAAATTGTTAGGCCTCTTTATACCAATTTATTAAAGACATTTTCAAATGCAAATTGCATTCCAGCAAGCTGGGAATAATTTGTACTAATCAGTGAAGAAGAGGGCAGTTAGTAAACTGATTTACCCATTATGTTTCTATATTCTGACCTCTTCTTAAAAATAAAAGACTCTCTCCCACTCAGACAGCAAAATTTACACTGGATTCAAAACCCAAGTGCTGATACTAACATAATCTGAATTAATGTATGAGAAGTAAAGGGGAATAACCAGGAAGAAAAATAAACGATTGTAATATGAACTTGATATAGACTTATTCAGAACCACCTCCCAATTTTCAATGCATGAAAACACTGGGAAGACATCAGCTACACAACTGAATGCCACAAAGGCAACAAAAAAGAAGAAAGCCAGAGAAGAACAAGTAGCAAATGCTCCTTTTGCCCCTTTTCCTCAGTTAGCTAAACTGTTCTATGTATTACACCAAAACACTCACCTGACTTGTTCGTATCCACAAGTTCAGCCTTGCTTTAAAATACAGAGATTCTGAAGCATAATATCTGAGCTAGACACACTGAAGCATTACAAAACAGACTCTTACAATTCTTTGTATTAACATTATGAAATAACTCTGTAATTCTGGTAAGTTTTCCACAAGCACATATAAAGACATCAAATATTTTCATTTTTCTAACAGTGTCACTGTAGGTTAGACTTATAGTTGTGTGGATTTCCTAAGATGCATTTAACTTTTAAATTTAATTTTGAACTGTCTCAGGTTATGATGGTTTCTTTTGGGGATACAAAACATCCACATAATGTTTTCACTGTGAAGATTCAACGAGAATTAAATCTTACTTTTTCTTTTCCTCAAAATTTCTTTTAAAAGTAACTAAAAGCCAGAAAACAATAAAAAGGAACTCAAAATTGACTGCTGCATAGTGGTATTTATAGTAAGTCATTTGTATTATCAAAATATTACTAGTTCTGTAGTTTAAAGTTAGAACCACTCACAAAAAAAATGAGCATCTGGAACAGTGGAGCTATTTACACAATGGCTCTGTACTCCTGCCACTACATTCACTGCTACACATGCTACATTTCTCCTCTGTAAAATATTCTCCTGGATTATCTGTACTGTGCACAAAAGCATACAAGAGATCTCCCATTCCTCTCCGAGTAGAATTAAAGTGCAAACTACTATTTCTTAAGAAATAGCTACCATTGTAACTATTCTTCACAAAAAGAGTTCTGAAGTTCTTCCTCTGCAGAATCTCACAGTTGTCTGGAAATTGCCACTGCCGTACCCTACACCTCTGAGGCCCATAGGTTGCCTCTAACACTAACGACAACCACTATTTTTATTTCCAAATATTTTCTTCTTTTAAAGCCCCTTCCTGAAGAAAATGGTACCAGAAAAAGCAGATGGTTCAGAGCAGTGGTTATCATTGCCAGTGAAAGGAATTTTGCTCTGAAAGCAAAGACAACAGGCATTATCAAACATTATGATGAGTTTCTCTGAAGGAGAACATTAGACACCAGACTCTTAAGAGATTAATATTCCTCTGTTGGAAGGGAAAACAATCCATGATCCAAGATTTGACAGGTAAAGAAAAAAAGATATCAAAGCAGTACAATCAACTTCATCTTTAAGAAGGGTGTTTAAAAGTCATACATACATTTACTTGCAAATTGTGATGTAATTATTTCTATACTAAGATGTAAGCAAATAAACACCGTAAAGTCCAGGGAAATACAACAGTATTCTCTCTCATTATTCTCATAATCTAAAACCAGCTCCATTCTGGCATTATGTACAGAATTTAACATAGCCCAACATGAAGCACTGCAAGCAAAATAATTTTGAGAATGTAGGTACAAGTTAATGCAAAATTAAACCAGTTATCTGGTTTGTATCAGATCTTGAACATAAGTGCAATAGTTTTTTTTCATTTTCACTTAACTCATCAAATTGCCACAAATGCTATATACACAGCAAAACCACTTCAAAGTATATCCTATTAAAATAGAATATATATGGCACTGTACATTATTTCAGAGTTGTCCTTTTTTCCTATTAAAAGTCACAGGAACTCGAACAAAAATTAAAAAGACACTATCACTATTGTTGAGGATTTACAAAGTTTCAGCCATTACACCTACTAGGCTACAGACTGCCAAAATACAGGGATAACCAAACAATAGACCAGATATAACAAAACCAGGAACTGCGAGATATTGGAAGCCATGGGATGTTAGAGCAAAATCAAGTAACATTCTAAATAAGATTCTTTGACAATATGAAGAAATGAGTCTAATTCTAGGGTTAATCTTGACCAATTTAAACAAGAATAGATGCTGCCCCTCTTTTTTTTGCCAAAAAAATGCAGAGGTGTCTCTGACTTTTTGGTTAGGCGTGTGCTTTCTGAAATGGATGTCAAGTCTTTGCAGTAAACTATAGCAATCGTGTCACCTGTTCAAGCAATACACATAAGCTGCATTTGTTTGGGCTGAACATTTCAAAGAAAAGAAAATCTCATCTGAAGTCAGCCTCTTGAATAGATGAACCTTTTGTAGTTTCATTCTTCAAGATTTGGATTTTTCAGATACACATCCTCTTACCAGCTCTATTTTTAACCTGCTGCTCATATAGGATACTTAAGATTCTGAACATGTTTACATTATCCATCCAGCAGGCTAATGGAACTGCATACCAGACAGTCATGCATAATTCAAATCAATATCCTCAGGCTTGCAACTCTAAGTCAAAGCTGCCTTAAATAAGCTGGGTGTGACTTTAACATGAATAAAATGTACCTAATTTTAAACCTTTATCTGACAAATTGATACATTTCCAAAGGAATGTCATAAATCTTCTTTAAAAATTAAAAGAAATAGAAAACTGCAATAACCAAAAATCTTTAAAAAATCACTTTCAAGGACAGAATTTAGACTGGCTCAACAACACTGAGCGCAAAGGTTTCAAATAGAGAGCTGGGTAATTTTTATTATTACTTATTTATTTTTTGGAAAGCAAAATGTATAAGTATCTAGATGAAAACCCACGCTGGCAGAATATCAACTGCTATGGAGGTGAATGTGGAAGGATTTTCTATTTACAAATGTAGAGATCAAGATTTAATTGAATTGAGCACAGGTGACTCCACACAGAAAATCTTACATGCAGTTAAGCATGTCTGCTAGCTTCTCTCTAAGGACCAGAATCAGAATTTCCATAATAAAATAACTTTCCCTTTGAGTTTTCCTATGTGCTTTCATGAGACCCTGATTCCATCACAGCAGATAACCTTCAGCCACAATGAAATGACCAGAAGCATAGCATTTACATGAGCTAAGAATCTACTTCTAGCTTAAAGTGGAAGAAACAAAAAAAAAAACAAAACCCAAAACTCCCCTCCCTATCCCCAAACGAAGACAAAATGAAGGAAAAGGACTGCAAGTTGTACAACATAACATATCATGCTTTCCCTTTCCTCCAAGAAAAGCATTGCAGTATTTCCTAGAAGTTAGGATAGCCTTATAGCATGAAAGTGTTATAAGAAGCATGCCAGAGCTTATTTTAACAAAAAAACAAACCAAACCAAAAACCAACCAATCAAAAAAAACCAACAAAAAAAGAAGATAGAAGCTAGACACAATTTCATGTTGTTCACTCAGATATCATAAAGTCACAATTAGTAATATACACAATTAAAGTAGACGTGAAAACAGTCATCCTATCAATACTATACATGTTATTACATTAAAATGGTAATATTGTCCATCTTCTGCAGGAAGAAAAATATTTATTAAATAATTCCAAGAGAACACTTATGATATAGTTATAGCATCTCTATGAAATTGATGCATAAGTAAAATAATCTACGCTGACTAGGTAACAAGAGTTCTGTTACAAAAATAACCCATTGCTCTTCTTTTACCAAAGAAGCAGTTAAAACAGAACATGGACAAATGATAAAAAGCAGTCATAATGGTAACTGGTCTTTAACTTAGGGGAAAAACTAGCACTGTTGGGAGGCAAACATTAGTCTCAGACTGGAGTTAAAAATCTTTTGATGCTAACCTTTAAAGATAAGAAGAATAATCTATTTATCTCTAGGCGCTATGGAGGAAGAGCTGATGAACAGTTCTTCTGTAATATTCTGATGTAAAGGTATAATAATGTTTGTAGTACTCCTATTTATGTAACAAGTACTGCTCCATTCAGCAGGACTATTCTCAGCAGCTAAGCAGAGTACTGGGTGTACCCAGAGTAAAATTCCTTTTTCCAATGCCCCTAAGGAATGCCCACAAAGAGATTTACAGTCTACTGTTCAGTCCTGTTTTTTACCCACTCATTCCATGATGGAGTCATGGGGCCTCTGCACTTAGGGTTAAGATTAATGAAAATTGTACCTTCTTCGTCTATTCTGTGGGAGTCTTTAAGAACAAAACACGTCTCATGGTGTACATGCACAAAGAGCAAAGAAACTGCCCCCCTATATCATTATACATGTATCACTAGACATTAACATAATACAAAGGAAAAAAAGCCCCATAAAATACATAATACAAAAAGAACCTACCCAAGAGCTTTTAGACCATATTTGTACAAGAAATACCAATTTTTCAATGTGAATTCTAAGAATCAGCAAAAGCACTAGGTTCATCAAGTGATCTTTTCTGCCAATATAGTACCACCTCTTATGTTTATATCACAAATCAGTCCTATGTTTTATTAATGCAGAACAGCAATATCAAATACAGTGCCACAAGGAACTATTTCAGCTAAAAATATGTATGTGAAATTTTTCCAGTTAATGACAGATCTTGATCCTTTCATAAATTTCAGATCCAAACAGACAAGAGACTTAGTAAAATAGTAAGTTTACAACAAAATGAAACTTTCCTGTAATTATTAATGTATGATTTATATTGCTTCAAGAGACATCACATTGCTAAGGGTGACTTTCTTTAAAGCCTTCACATCAATGCAAAGGGTATTTCTTCAAAGACTTCAAAATGCTGGCAGGAGGAACCTAATTTGTGTGATGGTTTTGCTCATTTGTGCACATCAGGAAAAAAGCTCCCTTTCCTATTGGAGGACATTTTTTCCTCCTCTTTGGAATTGGTCTAGCTGGAAAGGGAATTTTCCTGTTGAAAATCTTATCATTACCACTGAGGTTTTGCTACTAGTTTTCTTCTCTCAGCAGCAGATGACATGCTTGCTTTAACAACATCTTTTGCCAGCATCTCTGCTGCTAATCACAGGGTAAATCCATGATTTCAGATTTATTCAAGTTCATTCTGTCAAGCACTTCTGTGTTTTTGCTTTGGTTGACAAGATTGTGAGCAACTTTGGTATCATCTGTCTGGCTTTTAAACTCAAAAGTTTTCAATGTAAATCCATTCTCTTCAAAACTATGTTTAAACTCAGACACAGATCTCTCTTGCATTTAAATCCCATGTTTATATATTGCCATCTCCATAATGTTCCTCAAGAAAATTAAAATACAATTGAATTGCACATGTACTTTCTACCCTACCCGTGAATTAAGTCCATTCCATGTCTCCAGACTTTGTAAACACTATGCTTGTCTGCCATTCATGCAGGTAAAGAACCATAACCATGTGATCACAGCCTAACATACAAACAACTCACATGAAAATTTCCTTGCTATCAGGAACTTTTCAAAAAACAAAGGGTAACACTTTCTTGGGAAGTAAAAAAGATCTGAATTCTGTAAAGCTGAATAAAATACAGAACAAAAGTTAATCTTTAAATCATCTTAGTCTCTGAAATGCTTAGTTGACTATATTTTTGGGAAATGCATAATAATTTCAAATACTTAACAGAACTGACTGTCTTCCACCATTATAGAAGAGATCCAGAGGACTGTCAAAATACACGAGGAAGGTACTTTGAAACTCTTAAAAAACCCCAAACCACAGCATTAGAGAAATTAAGTAGAAGGCAATGCAAATCAAGTTAGCTCTGGACACTAGTCTCCAGATCCTTGAATTGCAAAAGTTATTTTCAGTACTACATAAACTATTCCTAAAACATTCCCTTGATATAGCTATGGATTGAACTGCCACACTCCTCTGAAGCTTTAAAACCAGAAGAAATTATCTTTCTCTAGTTTTGGAGTCAATGAAGACTCACTCTAACTTACCAATAAATAGGAGGCAGATACACATAATCAGGGATCAGAACTTTGTACCATTACCATTGCATCACTGCACTTTTTCTTGTACACCATGAAGATTTTTAATTACTCTTAAAATAAGAAGTGTCAAGGGTAGATGTCGACATAAAAAAAAAAACCACATGTGGAAGCTGTAGAAATACTGCAGTTAAAAAACCCTTTTTCTCTGCCAAAAAGTCTCTAAAAAGTGGATCAAAATGGTATCATTTGATAGTACACGTGACTCAGGCTTCAAAACACAGTCTGAAACATGTGGGAAACGCTGTTCTGAAGATTACTTAAAAGTTCAGTGTATTTACTGAAAGCTCTTTCAAAATATCTTGATGAATATACTATGTGAAGCCCCAGGTTCATCCTAAGCTGCAAGTCAAAAGGAGTATTTTTTTCCAATACTTATTATACCAGAGAAATTTCACAGGTAATCTGATAAAGCACATCAGAGAAAAGTAAGTGGCCACCTTCTTCCTAAATACTGTTTTCATTGTACTTCTAATTCATTTCTTTACAGTATGTCAGAGGAAAAAAGAAAAGAAGTAACCAGTTATGAACTAATAATATTCAGCTCAGCTTTCAGTCTTCCAGTCTGAATATCAGCTTATATTTCTTTTTCCTTGTAAACCATCTTCAGTGCCTGTAATTCTTAGCATCTGAAAGGTACAGACAGACCACTTTTAAGAGAACTTTGTGGCTTTATTTCGCTGATAACAACCACGATACAACCATTTTGAGGCCCTCACTCTGTAATTTTGAAACAGTAAGTCTTCATTCACACTTGGCTCGAAAGTAGATCTACTTATTTGCAAGGAATAATGATAGAAATAAAACTGGAAAACATACAGTTATCATGGGCTTCACTGAGTGGTCCATTCTTTCTCTCTCTCAGATTGTCCACTGGCCTTCACCTTAGCTTGACAAGTCTGGAGAAGTAGGATCCTGCTTTACAGAACGTGTTTACCGAGGAAAACTCCCCCAGGTTCCTTTAACTGGGGAGATTCACCTGTATGCACATTTTGAGGTACTTATGAAAGAGCTTTTTGTGTTTATGTTGGAAAGGTACTGAAAAAATCTCTCTATATACTGTTCATTGATGAGATTTTTACCAAGACATGAAAACTATCAAGAGAGAAAGACAAGGCAAAAAGCTGCATCAATAATCATATCCAAGAGGTTCCAGAACAGTTGCCTTCACGTGCAAAGATTGACGACTGACACTGAGAAGCAAGGCAAACATATGTCCAACAGACACATCAACATAAAGTGCCAAAGGTCTAGAGAAGAATAAAAGTGGAGAAGACAAACTACAAAAATAACATCATACCCCACCTTCTGAATATGGAAAAGATGGATAAAATCCAGTAGCATATGCCCACTAGAGTAGCAGATTCTCATTTAAGAGAACTTATGTTTTCTCACTGCAGTCTTTTAGTGGTTCCATATGTTTCCAAAAAAACAAAATGCAAGGCATTTGGGCCAATCTCAGAAACAGAGCTTCTGAACAAACATGTCTTCAGCCATGGGGTTTTATCAATAGAGAAGTTACAAAAAGACTTTAAAATAGGCTAGAGACGGAAGTTGGGTTCTACTGGGCTGGTAAACACTAGCTAAATAAAGTAGACCTAAGCATGCTAAGTAAACAAGTGAGCTTACTAAGTTTTTTTCCACCTTGATGTTACTTACTGCCTCAGAATTGGGATCAGGCCCCCTTGCTTGCTTCCTAATCTGGAATTCTGCACAGCTGTTAAAGAGCTGATTTGGGTATGACATGCTTTAAGAACATCATAAACAAACTACAAAAAAAACAGGCTGTTTTCTTCATCTCTTCTACCTTTCTAATCTTAAGGGATTCAAAGAGTCTTGATTTTAAAAGGAAAGAAGAACCTACAGCTTTTGAGATCTGCTGGCAAAACTGTAATTTCAACATATTTATGCTAACAATTCTAAATTTAAAAACTTCCAATTTTAGGAATTTAAGGGACTGCTTCCTTAAAGAAAATATATTGTAGTTGCCTATGAAGCTTATAGAGATAACAAAGATACAACTTGCCTGCGTAATTCTTGAGTTTTTAAAGTTCAGGAAGCAGCTTCTACCAGAGAAAAAGAGGCTAGTTTAATACACTGCGCATTTGGTTTTTAACAGAAATTATTAAGAAATTATGAAGATCACAACAATATAGACACCAAAAAATATTCCCAATTACCAAAATACAAAGGATTTTGTCAATTTTAGATTTGAAGTTTGTACACTTCCTTATTTAGATTGTTATCTCAACTCATCATCTCCTTGTTAGCAGAACTATCTTATGGTGTTATTTTTGCCCCTTTTTGTTGTTTTTTTTTTTCCCCCTCATTTTTTCTTTATTTTCTGAAACAGTTGTGTAATATCAAAGCCTATATTAATCTCCTTTTCCAAAACATTACACTTAATTAGAGCATACAGAGAAAATAGTGCACATTCAAGAGGATAATAACAGCATTTGAAATGGTAGGAAATAAGACAGGAAGCAAGATTCATATTATAAAAAATGAAAAGGATTTTTATAAGGATATGTATCAGGGAAAAGAAAAAAAAAATCACTTCAGGAAATATCCATACTGTACTGGATAACATGAGAAAGAATACAAAGAATATTATTGGCAAAAATAAGATTTCAAACTTCAAGCTGACCCTAGGACTCTGGGCCTAAGCACAGAAACTGGGTTAAGTCCACACACAGGTATCAAGAAATATTGTAGTTATACAGGTTTCTCCTTTTGTGATTAACAGTCTGGGGTCATTTATGCATTTTACTTTGCCATCTGTACCATTTACTTTCCCATTCTGTACCATTTTACTTTTGCTGATGACATTTGTCATCATCTTGATTTTCTAATGAATTAGATTTTCCATTAGAGATACTCTGAAATTAAGCCTGTTCATGAGGAGTTCACTGGCATCTCTAGAAATTCTTGCATCTGAGTATAATATAATTTTTTTTCATTTAAAATCTATAACTCATCAAAATCTAAGAGCACTGAATGTGACATACGAATATGTAAACTGGATCAGACACTAGTCATAAATAGGTATTTCTCAACCAAAAGTTTAAAACATAGATTTCACAGAATGAACCAAATGCTATTAGAATATTCCATCATCAAAATATACCAATAAAACCCATAACATATATTGCTTTCTGCATTTAACTATGAAAAAAATTATACAAAATGCCATATCAGTTCTATATAAATATGCTGAAAAGAAAGATTAATATGGCCATCTAGAGGAGAAAAGAATCATGTGAAAACATACCACATACATTTCCAAGGCTTCAACTAAAACATTTTTAGAGCCATGTCGCCAGAAAACAGATGTAATAAACTAATTATGTAATTTATAATAAGTGAACCTTAAAATAACATGATCAGACATTTTGATGGTTTTAGTAATGCAAACACAAGATTATACCTGGTTTTAGCAATATAAGCAAAGCTTACAGGGTGTATTGATAAAGACAAGATCATATTATCTCGTTGTTAAATTTTGTGTGTGCACAATTAAGTGCAGACACATCTAAACAAATTTTATAAATGAAAAATGAAGTGCAGAGTTATTAGTAGAACAGTTTACTGACTCCTTTGAAAACACACAGCACACTGTTGCAAGATACATAACAGAGATTAACTGCTGATGAGAAAATAACAGAATTTTCCAAAAATCAAATATCATTTTTATTGCTCATATTAATCTTCCTCTGACGGAATTTTTAATGATATCATCAGAGGCTGATTTACTCACAATGAACAGGGCAGGAAACAGTGGTAAGAAAGAATTCTGTCCTCTTACCACTTCACTGTAACACTATCAAGCCCCACTCAATATATGGACAATACAATACATTTGAGGCAACAAAACAAAGACCAATCTATTGACAACTGTTTCTCATGCAAATAAAGTACATAGGAACACACTGCTTGCTCCCCCCTTCACTGCAAAGAATCAAGAAATGGCTCTATCCTTTGCTCTATATTTCTTACAAAAATAATTCAATAGTCATACAAATATAGCATTTACAGGAAAAAATTAGCATTCCTATGTCATCAAGTCTTCTATAGATTTATTTTGCAAGTTTAAGTAACAGTAAAGCTTTGATTTTTAAAAAATTACACTGAAACATCTAGGATGTTAATCTTTCCACTTGGTATCAGAGATTTTTAACCTCATCTACAGTGAACTGTTTCTCTAAACACATATGAACTGTTTGGTAGTGATAGCCACTCTCTCATTTATTTTTGACTACAGGCTTTCTTCAAGAGGTTCCACCTTCTCTTTTCATCAAAGCTCTTGGTTGGGCAGCTTTCCCTCTGTAATGATCATAACATAACAAGGCATACTCTGTTTTCTTCTCTAACATGTTTTTATCATAGGGCAAAGATTCTTTCTTTTATGTTTGAAATAATACAGAAATAAGATTAAAAGTACTAACACTAATCATTCTAATCATTTGAGCCACCTTCCGGTCACTCAAAAGTGAAAAATACTAACTTGTTAATCTGTTGCCATGTCATAAAATCCTACAGAATCACAGAATAGTTTGAGTTGGAAGGGATCTTAAAGATCATCCAGTTCCAACTCCCCTGCCATGGGCAGGGACCCCTTCCACCAGACGAGGTTGCTCAAAGCCCCCCAAACCCCTCTTTTTGATAGTATTAAGCATAATTTTGTTGAGATTAATGGATTACAAAAATGAGACAAAATCATCACTCTAATTTACAAGCATTTTGCAGAAAACTGTAGAATGATTGCAGGCTAACAAATAAATAACATTGTTGATTCTCCACCCCTTGCAGAATGTGGGAAGAGAATGCTCTCGCAAACAGCAACAAAAGCAGCAAAATACTGACAGTATTAAAGCTCTTCTGCAAGTAGAAGTATATAATTAAAAATTTATAATTTTCTAAGCCAGATTGTTTTGATAGTTTTTGCTTTAAAAGCTTCTTTCCAAACCCTGAATGTTCTTTCATTATAATAAATTCAATCTCCATACTAATTTTAGAGTGAATATGTATGTGCATATATATACATGAGTTTTACATCCAGCAACCTTCATGAATGGAAAGAGTGTTGAGCAGGAATACCAGCTGGTCAAACATATCTTTAGCAACAGAAAAAAGAATGAACAAGGAGGAGGGTGGAAACAACTGTAGCTTTCCTGATGCAATACTTGGACTTGCCAACAGGGTTATTTTGTCTTAGATTCTAACCATGATGCAGATTTCCAGACTGGAGTTCTCATTCCTTCAAGAAGATAAAAGTCAGTGACCACAAATTTTGATGCTATGAGAATATGATCAGGAAGACAATTCCTATGGAAAAAAAGCCCAAGAAATAAAAAAAAACCCCAAACACAAAAACACAACCCCAAAACAAAACCAAAACTACAAGCAAACAAAAAAATACAAAAAAACCCCCCCACTGGATACAGGCTAGCATAATGCTTTTGGAGCTTAAATCTTATAGAGCCAAAGTAAAAACCTCAGATGACGTGAGAACTTTTCACTGAGAAGATCAGCTAGGTAGGATTAAAAAACAACTGCGAAACAGAAAGAGGAATGTCGCATGTTCCTTCTAATATCAGTTATTCTATTTCAACAACTGACCTCAATAGCTTGAAAATAGACAGAAGTATTCTAGGTATCTGAAAGTTGTATAATTTGTATATGATCGCAAATACAATTGAGTTTTCCATTTTCTGTTAATATAATCACTGTTTTTCCCAACAATGATGTAAAGCCATACAAAGGAATAGTATACTATCTTTCATATTTCCCCAATCCACACTGTTGACAGATCTCAGCACATATAAAACCCGAACATGATACTTTCACTATCCCTCTTCCTTGTTGTCCTTCCCCTCAGCATCCTGGGATTGGTTCTTACCACCTGACACCATCCCCCTACTTGCTGGAACTCAAGACTCCCAGCTTTCCTACAATTTAACAGCAAAAGATAGAATCGAAATTTCTCATGTCCGGAAAAAATTCCTCTACTCTACAACTTACTTCAATTATGGCTTTCATGTCCTTTGTGTCTTAACTTAGAACCATGAAGGAGCATGCACCAATTTAAAATTTCAGTGACAAACAGACTTAAATAATTGAATTACATCACATGGTAAAATATAAATTTATTCAAGCACTTCTGGACCCTATAGACCATTTAAGGGCAGATACATGTTAATTGCATGCATCAACTTGTAATAAAAAATATAAATCACTAAAGAACCTTTGCAGAAAGGGAGACCAACGGACCTTGTTATAACACAGAATCTATTAGAAGACTAGCTTTTATGTAGCTTCAAGAAAAGCTCAGTTTTCATGCTAGAAAATGGATATATAGACAGTTCTCACATACAGCTATTTTCAAAAAGAAAAAATAACAAACTATTGATAGCAGAATTCTCAGCCTCTATGTCAGGTTGTCACCCTAACTTAAAATTAGGAAATATATACCACAAAAAAACCCCATCCATTGTTTACATCCAATCCCAACGCCATGGAAAAATTGTATTAATCTAATCTTTGTAATCACTTCCTTCCGTGACTTCAACAGAAAGAACGTCCCAGTAATTCACACTGCAATGATCATATGCGCCACAACCAATAATCATTTCCATTTACTTTGCTGTTTAAACAGCTTATTCATAAAGGAATACAAAGAATACTTATTATTTAAAATAGCACTGAAGTCATCAAGAGTTGCCATGATTCCTTCCTAAATCACCCCCAAAATAATTACTAATACAAAAATAATATGAAACATAATATAACAAGGTATTGTATCATTTGGAGTATTTCCAGAAGAATGTGAACAAGACTATGGGGTTTTCTGGTTTGGCTTTTTTAGTGTTCTTTTTTTGTTGGGGTTTTTTTTGACCATGCACAAATACAAAAAATATCTGAGTATTTCTTGCAGGCATTGACTACTTGCAAGTCAAGCTCTTCTCATCCAGGACTTGCTTATTCAGAAGCTAATTCTGAAATTCGGAATAAAAGGAATGCTTTTAAATCACTCTTACCTTCATCTATTGAGGCTTCACTACTGTATCCATCATATTCTGCAGACAGGGGACTATATTTTTGTCTGGTTTCCCATATATAGTTTTTTTGCTGTCTGCCATCCACCACTGGCAGCCTGGAACTCTGGGTTCTAGACAAGGCCTCATGATATTTACCCAGTGCTTCATCTTCACTCTCAGATGATGAACCATGTTGGTCTTTATTCACATAAGAGTTGTCTGTTTGAATAAAATAAAGCAAATCGACTACAGCTCAAAACAGAATACAAGAAAATAACCATAAGAAGTTATCACTGAAGATATTTAAGCTATTTCAATTAAAATTTCTTAATATTTTTTAAAATATCATCTTGTAATTATAAGTATTATGTGATTTTGTAACTAGTGAGAGCTATTTTTATTTTCTAGTGAAACTGAAAGATCATTAAGAGCCAAAAAACATCCTAAAACTCATTCAACAGAAAATGGATCAAATTACGTAAGGCAGCACACACTGAAGATCTCAAAACTCTTCATTAAGAAAATGTTCACAACAATTTATGCAAAATAAATCCAACACTGCTGCAATATTACATTTGAATACCTAACATATCAAAAATGCAGCTCCTGATCCTCCATTCTCAGCTGATTTTTGCTGTGAGAATGCAGTATAACACAGGAAGGAAAAGGATTTAGAAAAAGAAGCCTACAACAAAATCACGTTAGGATATTTACGTCAGTAATGCTTAAACTCACAATAACATATGGAGAAATGCTAGTGAAAGATGTCTGCATGAAGATTTCTATAGAACTTAAAATAATCAGCCCTTCATTCAATAACTGAATGCAGATTATCACTGCAGACAACTGGCAACAGCAATAAATTGCACAGAAGAATCTAATTATTTTATACCAGTTCTTTTGTAATGCTCACTCCTGTGGCCAACATTTTCCACCTCCATCTCAAGTATGACTTCTTCCCACAAGTCAAAGATTCAGCTGCATTTTCATTTCTGTAAAGGAAAGCTTCCTCCTCCCTTTTCCAAACCTCAAATGGATTGTGTCCAAATTTAACATGCCATGCAGAGGTTCTGTAGATCTCAAACTCTAATAGGCATTAAAAGAGTCCAGCACTACCACTATTCCGTGAGCAAGCCTATGGTATATGATTTGCCAATGGATTTCCATTACCACCAGGGCTCCAAAATGCCCATAATGTTGTTTTTCGCTCTTGCTTCTACAAGGGAATATTGTCTAACATGTTACCCAGCCACTCCCCCCCTCTCTGCTTTTATACCTTGTATAAAATTCCTTCCCAATCCTTGTCCTTAACTCTAGTTCTGCATTTCTGCTCTTGTCAGTCTTTATCTTTGTGCCCAGCCAGTCTCACTCCTCTGCTTGGGTATTCTAAAGCACGGATTAATCTTACCCAAAATTCTGCTATTTCAAATTAAAGTAACTCAACCTAAGCCAGCCTTCTAGGCCTCCTTTTAAGTCAAGTGTTTGCCTCTTCCTGCTACAGAGGTCTTCCTTCCCAGTTTTAGGTGAGCCTCTAGAGTAGATCAGTAAATTCACTTCCCATAGAGGTCTATTTCTCCCTGGTACTTATGCAGAAAAGCCTACGCTGCAAGTTCAGGTAAGAGATCTTTTAGAAAGCTACATTTATACAAGTAGAATCTTATCCTAAGTTCCTGTCTCCTGGCCCTGAACCTAGATACTCCAGGTTCATGCTCCAAGCACCTACTTTTGGTCTCTTATTGGGATTTCCTCTTTATTCTCTCTGTCCATTCAATCATAAATCCTCTTTACTCACACCTAACCAACTCCTCATGCAAGCTTAGTCTTTCACTCTTAGTCTCTCCCCTTTCATATAATGTTATCAGTTCTGTCCATAGCTGTCACCCATCCTACTTCAAATCCCAGTTCACCACTTGCATCATGCCACAGTTCAGGAAATTTCTGTTCTTACATAAGTCATGTTTATTCTCATATTTATGTTCAAACTCCAGTGTCCTTCAATAACCATAAGTATTAAAAACAGGACAACACCTGCTCTTTTCTTCAACCCTCACAATGAAGCATGAGTGAAAATGGGATGGTCAGTGAATTTAACAAGCAAATTATAACCAGCATTTACTATGCATTTTCAATAGGCAAAGTTTCCAAAGATTTACAAGTTGGTCAAACATATTTTTTCATAGAAGAACATGGGAATTTCTGATATGGGAAAAGTGCTCTCCCACATATCACGTACATACTCCAATATACAAAGGTGCCAAAGCATCTTAGTGATGCAGATATGAAATCTACTTATGTTTTTGCACAGATAACCAGTTTGTATTTCCCATAATTTATTCCTGGAAACAGTTCAAGATTTTAAATACTAAAAAACACCAAACAAAAATCAAAACCAAACTAAACAAACAAAACCACAAAACAACCACAAACAACAACAGCAAAACACCAAAAAAACCCTAAAACCAAATTCAAACCAACCAACCAAAACACAAAAAAAAGTATCTCAGACAGACAGCACACCAAATTTCATTCCAAGTATTTCAAATTTGGCACACAGTTTTAAGAAACTGAAAATAAGGTCTTGAAATTGAAAATGTCAGGAAACCTTAACTGCAGATGGTACAACCAACTCTACATGCAATGTGTACATAGTCTTAATTTAGTATTTATAGGAAACCTGGTGCCTTAGAAGAAAATGAGCAACTACATCTTTCAGTTCTAAGGCTATCAATTTTGATTCAAGTCTAACAGATATGGCTCTTCCCATTGTATGGATTGCTACAAAACAAGTTCAGTTTCACTGATCACTTACTGAAAATATCACACCAAGCAGGATATATTCTGGCTAACACATTCACTGCAGGAGGCTGCCCAGAAAAAGGAGCCACCTTTGTTGGTGCACAGAGTAAAATTTTGTATCTAATGTGGCCCTCACCAGGTTGAAACCTGGCACCTAAGAAACTTCTACAGACTTCCACAACTATAATTAAAGTAGTGCACATCAGGACTAATATATGGTGCCAGACATCAGTATTAGATGCATCATTTATCATTACAAGAAATGTATTCACAAATATGAAACTAGGTTCATTAATCAGTCTGCATAGAGAAAGAAATAGTACAAAACATGGTAGCTACATTTTTGAAAGAAGTGCTGAAAGTTATGCCTCTAATAATACAATGACATTTGTAAGCATCCAGTTCTCAGTGATACCAGATATTTTTTCTCCAGTTCCTAGCAAAAAAGAAAAAGATTGCATACTATTATTACAAGTCATAAAACAAGACCTCTTCAGAGGACTTAGAAACTTCATTTAACCTTGTTAAAACACAAGCTATCCATGAAAACATTTTTTAAATGAACAATACAAATGTTTCAGTTTCTTAGTAAAATACAGCTTCCTCCACATTAAAAAAAAATACACACACTTTTAATGCATCTCCTTGCCTCTTCTCTTTTGGTATTTGTATCTTAATTAGAAACCTGCCTACGAGAACTCACGTTTTTATTCAATACTTTCCTTTATTTTGCTGATAGAGGTCTTAATAATTACTAACCTACTGAAAGCTATTGACTTGTTTATTATGGCACCTAAAATATTTTTTTTTATGTGAAGAAATAACAGATAAGACCAAAGTTTATCATGCAAACAGAAACCACTTACTAAGTCAAATGTAAAAAGAAAAACAAAACTCAAGAAAATTCCTGTAATTTTCAGATAGCGGAAAATACACACAGTGAAAAAAATGTCTATTATGAAATAATTTCTTTACAAAACATCATCTATAGAACAGCCTATATTGCTCTCAAAATCCACTACACAGTCTGCAAAACAATTAGGTTAATATGCAAGGTTTTACTTCTTACTCACGAACTGTTCTTGCAATTCCACTGCCACATTGTTTAGAACTGGATGTTGAAGACAAAATAAGCAACATCCTTATCAACAACAGACAGGGGTTTTTGTAAGGCTAACTACAACTTTAAGACAAACCTCATTCAGTCCTTTTAATACTTCAAATCACATAATTGCCACTTCTCATGGACTTTTGTGTCTTGAAATTATCATCTTACTTATCCCAGTAATACATTCTTTAGTTCTGCTATAAAGTCAATGTAACAGAAGTTTTTTTCTTTATTGTGTTATCACATTTTATGCAATGATTTTAAAATAAACAAAATAAAAACCACTTTCACAGAACAAGTGTTAATTTCCAGTATTAATGAATTCATAGTTCTGAACAAAAACCACACAAGGAACTGCAAAGAAGGTAAGAAAAACTGTATACAGAAAAAGAAAAGTTAGAACATAGGAAAGACATCTATTATAATACTTCAAAAAGTAATTAACTTCCAAGTAATATCAACATAATTAGAGAATGAAGCACTAACAACAAAGACCTACTTTTATCCACAGCAAACACTATTATCAAATGTGTAAATTAGATGAAAAAAGTAGGAAGCATCGTAAGTTTCAGGGAAGAGCAAAGAATGCAGTTTGCTGACAGACTCCTCACCTTTTCCTGCTGTCTTCTCATTATATAGCTCTCTTTCTGATTTCTTTATGTTTTTCTTTTTACCCACTTTTGCATCTGTAACTGATACATTGTCTTCGTCCTTTGATATGGATTTTCCTTTTCTGTCAAAAGAGGCTTCAGATTTCTTTTCTTTGATTTCATTAATGTAACTGGGATGGTCACTGGGCATCTTCTTCAAGCTGCAATCTGGTAATTTTTGCTTCTGCGGTTCAAGTTTTGTTTCTAAATCTCGGGGAACATTCATACTGTGCACTTCTTCAGAATCCTTAAAGTCAACTCCAGATGATTGTAGTTTGATTTTTCTATGTAAGTGATTCTTCAAATTATTTGATACTGCTTGTTCCTCAACAGACTGCTCCATTGCAAATTTATTGCTTTTCAGGTTACTACCCTTCAAGAACTTGTAATTTACAGAACACTCATCTGCTCCTACTGACTCCCTTTTAAAAGGTCCTCCCATAGTCTTTAAATCCTGAGGTACTTCTGTATCACTTAAATGATTATTAATCTCTGACCCTTTTAACTGACACTGGTTTTTGTCCACGACATGGTCAGAAACTCCATTTTGACTTGTATCATTTTTTACAAAATCTAACAAGTTAGAACACTGAGTCTGTTCACGCTCTGCAACCCCTCTCCTCACCTTCATGTTAATTTCCTGAGAATGAGCTAATGACGGTGTACATTCCTCTCTCCCTTCCATAGCTTTATCATTCTGTATTTTGGAGCTTTCATCTTCTGCACGAAGACCATTTATCAAGTTTGTTACTTGTTCTGTTACTGAATCAGCCACAGTGTAGCCAACTTCTCCGACAACACTGCTCAGATCATCCACAGCGCTGCTAAGCGTGTCAACCAGAGAAGACACAGAGGGAAGGTTAAGATTTTGGTGGAGGTTTCTGAAAAATGCCATTTGTCCAACCTATTCAGCAACAACTTTTAATACCGAAAGGTCCTCTGTTTCACAAATAGATCAACTCCATTTCTCCAAGTTCACGTTCAGAGCTATTTACTTTTCCTATCTCAAACTCAATATTACCAGGGGAAGCTGCAGTTTTGCTCTTCCCATTTGATATATAGTGAAAACATGAAAGGAGCTAAATAAATATCTTGATATGAAGCCACAATCAACCAGCAAAGCCATAGTCTTTCATCAACAGCAGCACCAACTAGCCATAAGAAAATTCATTATTTTCAAAAATAAGACACCCGTGAGAAGTGGAAATAGCAGATTTTATTCTAACCTGCAAAGAAGAAGTTGTGAGACATTTAAATTATGTCCTTTCATCAATATCATACTATAAAAACATTTTAACATTATAGTTGCACAATACCACACATCTTGGAGTTTTCTTCACCCCAAAATATTTGTTGTCTTTTACATAAGGTAAGGTATTTTGGAACATGAAGATTTGCTTTGTAAGAAAAAGAAAGTTAAGATGACAGCCAATTTCTAGAGGAACAACTTTTTTCTGCCTCCACAAAAACTGAAAATAAAAATTTAGCTGCACCTTTTAAAGAGGTAGAAGGGAAAAAACCTCTCAAATTTCCCAAGCTCTTATCCCATGCCTGTCTCTTCCTCTCAAGTCAGCTAACAAAGCCCAGCCAATGTCCACAGCCCAAAAGAAGAAACGGGTTATTTCACCAACTCTCAATATCTTGTACAAAACCTATTTTTTTAGTTGTTTCCCATTATCCTTAAAGACCTTGTTCTATTAAAAAAAAGTATAGAAATAATTTGTTAGTCAGAGATGTCTTTAGTTTTGAATGTTTTACTTATTAAAAAAATGTAAGACCTTCTCCAAAATGTTGGCAAAATAATTTTAATAGACAAAGTAAAAACTCAATAATCCCATTTATAAATTTACTTGAGAAAATTTAATTACACACAGTTATGGAACATTTAAAATATACTAACAGCATTCTTACAGTGCAAGAGAAATACCTTCCCATAAATAAATGTTAACTCTTTGGTCACATAGCTGTTGAATTTCTGTGACTTGTGAATACAGAGGTTTCTTCCTTTCCACATACTGCCCAGCCACGTGAAAAGTCAACATTATGTGTTTTCCTTACTTGAGTCAAGTTACTACTTGCATATTTCTATACATTCTTGTAAAAACATGTGTTCTTGTAATTAAGTTCAGCACTCTGTATTTCAGATACTTACAAAGTTTATCTTGTGAATTCATGCCTGTAGTGTATCCTGAATCGAGATCTGGGAAACTACTAACATTTTCAAAACACATCTTCTTATTAATATATAGGAAAAGTAGCAACATAAGAATAATGAACACCCCAACAGCAGACAGGAATCCAATTGCTTCAGGAGATACTAAAAGAAACAGAAAGAAACAAGTTTTTTTAAAGTCTTGTAAAAGTTTAACTCACGAAAGTTAGAATATTTATAGGAATTAACTATTAATAAATACTATTGAGTTCCAAATATATATGCAAGATATAACTAAAAAACCCCACCATATAAATTAGCATTAATGTTTACTCATCTTTTTAAAGAACAGAAAAGTATCTGGTCCATATCTAAGGGAGGACTGACAATACAAGCAAGAGTTCCTACTGAGCCCTGGACCTCGTAACAAGACAGGCTCACTGCAGAAGATGAGGATATTATCAGCAGATGGCAAGGCTGATGATTTGTGATGAACATTTGAAAGAATGAACACTGGAAGAGGCTGGAGATTTGGCTACCTGGACTCAGGGCCAAAACTGAGATAGTGCTGCTGGGGAGGGACTGAACCCTTGCTGCTAAGACCATTGCCTCTGCTGGCCTTGTTGTGCTTAGCTCTTTGCTCCGCTTCCCTTAGGGACCAGCTGGTCCTTGCTGCTCCCTGACAAGCAGTATAATGTGTGAACAAAACAACAGAATGAAAAAAAGCACATAACAGTATGTTCCTTGCCCTGGTACGCATGCCACTTGCACAAACCAAGAAAGAGCTAAATGAAATATAGATAAAGCATACTTAATCAAAACAAGGTAGAGCAAAAAAAGGATGAAGCAGATTGACATGCCTTAGAAAGCATATGAAATAAAGAACATGTAAATGCTATTAAGCAGACAACTGAAAGGCATCTTATTCCAAGTCCATCAGTACCTAAGTAACAACATCAGTAATACCACTTAATGCCTACCTACATAACCTAGGAAATGGCTTTAGAAATATGAAACCTGGGAATGGATGTAGCAACTTCGACCAGTGGGGAAAGAGTAATTAAGGGACATCTTGTTTATTTGAAAGAAACCCAGGCAGAGAAAGGGATACAGAAGGACAGTAAAAAAGAGGGTCCAGAAACATAAGAAATAATGAGCAAGTTATGAAAGCAGCCCAAGAACAGAGGACAGATCTTTTGACAGAGCATAGATGCCCGCAGACTACAATGAAGCTGTTCTGGTTCCTTAATCAAGGCTGTCAGGTGGAAGTCCCTTGGGCAGTCCACTGGGCTTGCCATTGGGTTTACATCTGTAAGACTTGATACAAGACATCAAAGGGTGACAGAATTGCAAATTTATTACTAAGTAGTGTGGGATGTTCAAGTGAAGGATTACAGAACTATAGTTCAGTAACATTTGAGTGCAATTTATAAGAATAAAGTGATTTAAGTCAATAATGGCATGCAATTAACAATGGTGCAAAATACTATCTGTGATTCACAACAGTATATTTATTAGTTAAATGATCTGTTCATTAGTTAAATAATCTTGATCAATTACTAAACATTACAGCCTCTAATATCAGTTATATGCCAAGCCTGCATTCTAAAGAGGGAGAGTGAGACCATTTGATCTTTTAAAACTGTAGGTTTATTTTTTTTTCTTTCACTTATGCTTATGTTGTTCAACAATCAAAGCTGCTTTGATCCATCAAAATACATGCTTAAGAAAGTTAGCCATGCTTTTTTTTTTTCTTAAGTACTTCTTGGATACAAACTAGTTAAAAAAGGCACTGTACACAAACTGTATACTTCTCTACGGAAACACAGTATCTGATGACATCTGGAGTGAAAAAACACATTAGCTGATAGCCTTACAAAAAGAATGAAACTTTAGCTGCAGCAAGACTAATTAATTATTTATGAAATTCATTGTGAACAGAGGACTTGAAAATTATATTTCTGTATTAATTTGCATCCATGTAAAGAATCTTAGAATGCTTGTTCACAGATTAAGTATAATATCTAGTTAAAACTTTTTAATGTATTATCATTGTAAAGCTAGGGGAAAAAAAAAATAAAACTGCACTTTAATTTTCCACCTGTAAACGTGTACAGGTTCCCATCTATGAATAAAGGTTTTATACATCACATTAACCCTTCAAGTAGTTTCTCACACTTGAAGTGTCAAGCAGCTATACTTTGCAGACAGGAAAAAAAAAAATTATTTTTTGCATAGAAAATACATCTGTGACACATTCAGCACCAGAATTATTTTGATTCAAAATACGTCATAAATTCTGATTGGTGTGGGCATTAATTGTACCATGAAAAGCATTTTAAAATCTGTCAGCATTTCCCAGTGGTTTCTTCTACAATCACAAACCAGTAGAAAGGCAATACTTTCTCATAGTTGCATTTCAAATTTAAATGTCCTACTTTTATAAACTTCAGAATTATCCTCAGCTACAAAGAAACACAACAATGAATGTTTGAAATCTGTAATAACAGTTTTAAGATATAGTAAAAGAACAAATGTCTCACTACAAAGTTATAAAGAATAATTGAAGTGCTGACTATAGAAATGGATAGAAAGTTATACTTATTAGAAAAGTATTACATTAAAATCACTTCAATACAATTTAATGATTATCATAACTAGAATTAGAATTATCAGAACACAAACTTACCATCTCTTCATCCTAAAAAACAAATTAGTGTATCTTTCTCAAATAGTAGCTTCCCTGTTATTAAACAGTATTTCTTTTCTGAAAGATGTTTCAAACTTTTCTTCAGAACATGTTGGTTATCTTTAAATAAGTATCAACAAAATAACAAAAATCTTCAGACATATTAAAAAGCATTTAATGTTTTTAATATGTATCTACCCCCCTAATTATACTTATTATTCAGTCAATTATTTTTTGAGCTCTCACAGTCCACATCATACTGCTCTCTTACCTAGTAACATACAAAGCCACACAGTTATCTTACTGACATTTTAATTATTCATTTATGAATAAAACAGTCTTTCTTCTGTGTATAAATTAACTAGGGGTGTGACCCAAAGAACCTCAATTACCTTTAAGATCGTAACACCAAAACATTCTAAACAAGAAAAGAAAGCTTGTTTTTATTTATAAACCATATTAGTTGGGGTGTTTTATATAACTTGATCTAAGATAGTTCTGCCTTTTAAATTCCTTTAAACAAACAAGACTTTGTTTTGCATTTAGCCATGAAGATTAATTACTTATTGTTATTAGGTTTTTTTACCATTACATTTTGACATTACATGCAAATAACCTGTGTTATTTGCTGTCAGCTGTCAGCTCAAAAATATTTTCATCCAACTGCTATTCGCTGCTGCTTGTCACCTCGTACTAACTTTCCAGCAAAGAAATTAATGTATTTTCAGAAAGTCAAACAGGTTACTGAACCGCAAAATAGGATTCATGCCTTGATTACCTTTTCTTCATGCTTGAATTATTTATCTCCAAACAGCACATATTTATTTCTTGCTGACAACTCGTGTCATAATGGAAAAAGCAAAGAAAACCTTCTATACTAGAGAATCAGGTCAGAAGTAAAATACTTTGGTCTGATTACTCAACAGGAATAAGAGCTGTACCTTACTATGTGACACTTTACATGTAAATATATTTTGCTTTTATGACTATTTACATTGGATGATCTCTAAAAGCAAATAACTGAACTTGAAGGCTACCTAAGATTTTGTTCTCTTTCTAAACAGCATTTCTTCGACAAGGTAAACTCAATACACAAAGTTTCATAATCATTTAGCAGAATCATTATCTTCCTGTTTGCTCGAGTACTTGAGAAAGCAATCACAAGCGAAAAAGACCTTGTTTACCAAGACATAATACTAGACCTATAGGGATCAATAACACAGTGCTGTGTTAGAAGACTTTAAAAACTAAGATTTTTGACTCCCTGCACTATTTTACACGCAGGATAAACTCTATGTGCAGCTGACAATACCATTACAATACTTTCCCGTATAAAAACAGATTCAAAAGTGCAAAAGACAAATTGACTAGCTGATGCTTCTGCTAAAAATCAGTGACAGACAATGAACCCAATTTCCTCTAAAGATTTTATTAAACATGTTAAAAAACAAAATTCCAAACATATTTCCTATACTTCCTGTTTTATTCTGTATTCATCTTTCTTCTTTCTCTCATATAAAACATTGCAACTATGTGATTCTTTTCTATAAATTTACCTATTTCTTTTATGTTTTCCCAAAACAAGCATCAGGGAAAGTGCTTCGGTGCAACTTAAAACATGCAATTAAATCCAGTACATTACCCTGAGTGACAAGCAATTTTCAATGAAAATAAACCTTCAATGTAGAATCAAAAAGAGCATTTTCTAAATAAGAAAATTATTAACAATTTTTAGTAACATGAACCATTCAGAACTTTGAAAAGACTGACAGAATGAAATGAGGATGAAAGTGCTTATTTAACTTTTTATTGGGATGCCCTTTAAAAATTGTATTTATAAAACTGTGAAAGTAATACTGGAGAAAACAGAAAACTTATATTACCTGAAGTGATACATGATGTAATTTCAAAGTTAATTTATAAAAAAAGGTCATACACCTAACATTAAGTAAAAACCAGATGTGCTTGTTTACATGAAAATATTTACTGAAAATACTGTATTGTGACAGCTACACTGGTCTAACTTCTCTTTCACTTTTATTCCAGTGGAAAGTTTTCAGGAATAATAGCAACTCTTTTCACCATTTGGCTTAAGTCATTTCACACTGGCTGCACCACTATAGAGACAAATCAGAACTATTTATTCCCCTCATTTTCTTAACATCTAATTATAAGGACTAATAAGAAGAAATACCTTTAAACATCTAGATTCCAGCACTTCCTTCACACAAGAAGAAAGCTCAGAAGGTATTCTAATTAAAAAAATCCAATTTATTTGATTTTGTTATAAGCAATTAAATTACTTGACCAAATAAGTTACATCAAATAGGGTTCAATATATTTCACAAACTATAGTTTGTGTTATAAAGGGCTTGATTCATCAAATTAACTAATCACAAAAAACTGCACAAAAACACTGGTAGCAACTGTATTACTGCCTCTGCATATCATCACTTACAGGATTCCTTCCCCTTTCTTTTAAAATACCATGCTGAAACAGCCTTTTGGAGATAAATTTAATTATAGGAAAAAGAGGACCTCAGGCTCCAACATATCACTGATATGAGAAAGAATTTATGAGTAAAAGAAGCCACAGTCTGAGATAGAGATTAAATCTTTTGACAGCAACCTTTTAATTCCTAAATCCTTAGGGGCTGAGGAAGTTCTCTTGAGTAAGAACAAGAAATTCTACCAACTGGACAGAGAGAAAGCGGAAGAATTATTTTGTTTCTTTCTCAGAGGCATTTACCTAGTTTAGGCTATCATGAAAATCGTTATATAACTTCAATATCACAGATGATTTTCAATAATGTTTCTACTTGTAAAATGAAACTCAATAAATTCTTATTCCATTTGAATTACATGCAGTTAGCAACTCAACATTCGGATACATGCAAAAGGATAAATATAGTTGACTAGAACATTCGAGGACACAGTTCTACTTAAAATATATTTATGACAAATCAAAAATCCATACATTTTTAGCTTTCCAAAATTATTATTACAAGTGACATTTTGCATTGTCAGCCAAAGACAGTCTTTTTGCATATTCTTTCTTTTGCGTATTAAAGAGCACTTCTGTTCCATTATTAGTCACAAAGGCAGTTTGCTGAATAATTTCCTTTGTTTGCGAGACTGCCACAACAATAGGAAGAAAAGAACATCTCGCAAAAGAAAAAAGGGTTTAAAAAATCTGCACAACTCGGACCTTACTGAGATACTAAATCTACACTTGCATGAACTAAATAAAAAATACATTGCTGAGTTAGAGGTATCACTTTGCATTACTTCAAAAATACACAAATGAACAACAAAATGTGAATGAAACCTAAAAATATGACCATACGTTTCTGCTTTAATGTCACTTTCATGTTGTACAATATTGTACATATCAGAATGTATTAGAGGGGTTTTCTCCAGATACAGATCAATATCATACTCACTCATCACAAGTCTGTACAAAAAGAACCTGAAAACCAGACTTAGTTAAAATACTAGTACATCTAACAACAGCCAATTCCAAGTTAAGACTAGCAGCCTAACTACATACAGTGCACTACATAGCCAAAACCAACACATTTTTCTGAAGTCTGATCTCAAGTTCCCTAGATTCTTTTATGTCCATAGCAAATAACCAAATGAACAATTTAACATACCTCTTATGACTCTCTCAAAAACATTTTTGTGTTAGGAAAATAGTCCACAATAACTGATCATATTTCTATAGCTGTTAAGTGACTGGTTCTGAATTTTGCAGCTACTAGGTATTATACATCTACCACAAAAATGCACATTTTCAGGACACATATATCCTCCATATATACACATTTAGAAGTAGTTTTCTTACTCTTGATCAGCTCTTTGCAGATTCTTCTGAAATATGTACGAATCTGCTAAAAGGAAACTGAACAAGAAAACACTATAAATGTTCTGTAATTCTTGCGCAGACTACAAGTGGATCCACCACAGTCTATTCTGGACAACTAAGAAGTCATAACAACACTATGTATTATGCGAGTAGGCTCCACACACCTCTGGTAAGCAAATCTGAGCCGTCTTGATACTGTATCAATATTATATTTACAGTAGAATTTAGATAATCTCAGGTAGTCAACAAGCATTATAACAGGAACTTGCAAAGCTTTGAGTCTTAGAAAGCTAAAATTTAAATCTACAAACCAAATCAGTTTTTCAGTGGAAGCACTGTCACATTAACAAGTGACACCCCCCATCCAGAAGTCGGCCTGCACTGTTAACATTAAATATACTTTAACGATGCTTTTTTTAAAAGAAAATGCAACTGTTTGCAGTCCCAGTACTGCAGCCTAGAGTACCTAAAAAAATGAAGATAATGAACATTTAAAAAAATTAAAAATTCCAACCATTCATGGTTTTGGTTACTTTGAGAAGTGCAAAACTCAAAAAGGGTTTCAAATTATTTTCATTGAACCACCTGTATATTCTTACAGCAGACATTTCCTTTTTAAGCTCTGGGGCTTGTTTTTAGAGTTATGTCTTAATATATAGATAAGTAGTATTCATTAAAGAATTTGAACTAAAAGACATGGTCACAAACAGACTTGCCAACCTTTCTGGTCCCTTTTCGCATTTCATCATCCAAAACCTCAAGGTACCTATTTTCCTAGCTAAAATGAATAGGCAGGCAACAATAATTAAAATTTAGGAATGTGTTCCTTCGCTCACCTGAAAGAAAAATTTATCACCAGCAACAGGTGTTCTTCAAGTCATATAATCCCCATAGAATTTCTAATTACTCTCCATCACTTGAAGCCAGAAATTTTTTCCTTGCACTATTCATAGAAGACACATGCTTGCCAACTTGCTTATTTGCTTTTCCCTTTCCTCTATTCAGTATAGGACAAACAAGATGGAAGATCACTGTTCATCCTGTCAGGTGCTTCTCAACAACTACGAAGGACTATGAGAAAGATGGACAGACAAGCAACTCAAAATCATACACTGGACATCTCTAAGAACTCTAGTTACTTACACTGGCTATTTAGTACTAATTCTTCTTTCAGAGGTTCCACATGGGCTGTCTAACTACACCACTTGGCATAGAGCATAGGAGGCTTTCAGACAAGCAGCAAATGCAGAACCATTTTGTCAAACACTGCATCAACTCTCAAAGCCTCACAGATAGCATTCGATGAAAATGAGTGAATGAATTCCAGCAGTGCCAGGGTGTACTGTCCTGGCATCACAGTCACACAGACACCAGTGAAAAAGGAGAAGGGAACAGTGCAAACTTACCTAGCAGCAGGCAAGACTACAGAGAATTACCCATGTGTCAATGTAATTACTTAATTTGTCCATCAAACTCCCACAGTGAGCTCACAGACCAAAAAAGACTTGGCTTTCATAGCACAGTCAAGAGGTAATGAAGAGGAAGACCTCTATGCCACAAAACTTTTCAACTCAATCCCAGGTAAGCTTGAAATGAGTACCCTATGACATTAAGGACAGAGATGGAAGGTCTCATCTGACTACCTCCTGACTGCTGGTAGACAGGAATTCTCAGCTTGGAAAGGCCTCCTGTTCTGAGGAGGTCAATATGGATCTTGAGCATGCACTCTGATCTCAGCAAACAAGCAGGCCTGGACAACCAGTAAATAAAGTAATCCTCAGGAGCCTTGCCATTGGTCACACAATAAAAACATTTTAAATATGTATCAGACGATGTAAAGTCAGAGATAGTAACCAAAGCACTACACCACTGGAAGACTTATAGTATGATGGCAAGCACCTTCTGCTTTAGATGTACGCCTCAGGCTGGGAGAGAGGACAGACAACTATACACACTCCACAGACTATAAGGAGAAATCTAAATAACGTGGCTGGGCATAAGGGCACACAAGGTTAGAATATACATGCAAACTCATATTAAGAAAAAAGGAACTCCACATATTGCAGGTATAAATTGCATTGATAGAATACTTCTCTTTTAACCACACATCCCTAGGCTAATCTACCTCTTACTAATTTAACCACCAATGCTAAAACACAAGTTCCATGCAACTGTTATTAAAAAAAAGTAATATCATATCAATGAAAATTTGGCTTACAATCAAATGCTCAAACGTAACATAGACCCATAAAAAAGCAGCACATCTTTTCAATTTAGCTTCCCAGCAATAACATTAAAAAATACACAGCACTGCCTCCAAGAATGTAGAAATTTATTTTTTCTCTTAAAATCACTACAGTACCCTGAAATAGGGATTAGCAAGATTAATAGATTTACAAATGTTATCAGTAGGCTTCCCAAACTGAAGTTTCATAATTCAGAAAGAAAAACAGAGCCTATTACAGAAGGAACTCAGAGTACTGTGTGTACTGACTTACCCATCAATGGAAAAATAAACACAGCAATAAAGAAGTTTTCTTTAAAAACAAAACAACACAAATCCCCACCATAACATAAAAAGGAAAAAGTAACCTCCCCTCCAAAATAAGAAAAAAAACCCCAAGAATTAAATTATTCACAGTTTATAAAAGCAGGAAACTGTTTTAATTACAACACTGTCAAACCACACACAACATTCAATTCTTTTAATAGCTATTTGGAAAAGATGACTTGTGACCTTAAAGTTACTTGTCACCTTAACCAGTAGGCTTAATACTGAGAAGATACTACGTAAATGTGTCAAAAACACTCCGATTTTACTCAAAGCTTTAAGTGAATGCAATGAAAACTAAGTTCTATTCAGAAGTCAGACAAAATTTCTTCCTAACAAGTATGATGTGATTTGACAATTCTATTGAGCCAGTCTGAGGCTTAGTTGTCGTCAAGAGTCTCCCAGCCCTCCTCCTCTCCCACCACACCTTCTTACTCCTTTCCTTTTGAAAGTTCTAAGACTCTTCTGACATAATGGCAAGTCAATTCAAGGAACTAATCCTTGAATAAACTATTTCTTATTTTTGGTTAAATTAGCTTTCAGAGCAGAACACAGAGATTCAACAGCAATACCGCTGTAGCAAGGAAGGTAGGGCACCAAAAGGGACAAAACCAGAACTGTATCTCAGTCACTACATCACCTGAGCTGTTGTGTCTAACTTTAGTCGTAGCTCAGCTTTAAGCCTATAAAAGTCCACTCTTGAGCACAGCTGTTTCATGCTATGTCAATTACTGGTTTCATTGTTGATACAGTTTTGTTTTCAAAGAAGCTTGAGTCATAAGGATCTCAACTGAAAAAACACAGGCAAAGACTGCCAGTCGATTACATCAGGTGCTTAAAATATCCCCAAAACTTTCTATTACTAGTTAAAATCAAATCATCCTACGAACATATAGACAAGGCAAAGACCAAAGTTTTTTGTGGTTCCTATGACAGCTGAACAACATTAACAAATTTTATGTAACTCAGTGAATACTGGAAGGAAGTTTTTCGTTCCCGTAAATATTAAATTTTACTTTGGAATTTCACTTTTTTTTTCTCCCTTGATAGTGTCAACATCAAAAGATTGCTTACCTTTTCTAATGCAGATTAGCTCATGTACACCGCAAGTTCGTTCTCCACCTATGTGGAAACAAATCATTAGAAAATAGTAACAAATAAAATATATTTGGCTTCTTAATAAGGCTTATAAACAGTGTAAAACAAAAAGCTGTAAAACCATGCCATTTAATAAAAACGCAAAAGACTAATATAACAGGTTTTCAATTCATACATTATATATTCCGGAGAAAACAAATGTACGTTTGGCTTAATATTGCTAATGATGGTGCAGTTTGAAGAGTTTTACAGAGAATTCATACAGGTAAAATGACAAATGCAGGAAAATTAACTAAAGCCACACGAATATTTCCCAAGTATAAAACAAGTTTATTTTCTGAGGGAACTAAAATCTACAGAATTCTTTAAATATTTTTTAAAAATACCTGTAACAGAATGCGAAAATAATGTTATCATTATCTTCTATGACAAAAAAAAGAGAAAGCCTGTTACTAAAGGCTGGGTTTACCTGGAATTTCTCCTTTAGATTTTTTTTTTTTTTAATTTGAAACATTTATATGAGAATAATAAAACTGTTGCTAGGAATATTAAGCTTTTGCTTATATTAATAAGAAATTTTAAATGTTAGAATTGCAGCTAGTAAACAAAGCACCAACACATAATACACCTAGAGACAACAATGAAGGAAGCCACAAAGGAAGAACACCAGATCCAGTCAGCCATGTTGAAACAGGATGGTGTGATACAGGGTAGGACATGAAACAAGCTATTGCTAAGTCTTGGAGGTGGAGGCATAGGCAGTTTTGAAGAGATTTTCCTAATGATATCCAGAAATTAGTAGAAGACTTGATTCTTTTAAATTATTATTACTTCATATTGCATACATTTACAGCATTCACAATCCTCTTGCAATTTAATATATTTCGGAATGATACGCCCCGTGGTCAAACCTTAACATTCCAAGCTAGATCAAGCTATGGCCTGTCTTAACCATATCCTAATGCCCAGTAAGACTTTTTCCACTGACAACAAAAGACTCCATATGTATATGAATACAGAACTGAAGGGAACAGCCTAGGTTTTCATACCCATTTCTCTGCAATCTCTTGAAAGTACAAAACAGCTCCAAAACATCTATACCATATGCATTAACCACTACTGGGCTCCAAGCACTTCACAACACACTAAAACAAACTTTAGATAACAAAATTCTTTCCCTTGCAAAAATATGGAAATACATTACGAAGCACTTATTACACTCCCTCTTTCCATAATAAAAGAAATATTCCATAGAATAAAAGGTATTATGGTATAATAATCAACTAGTGTATAAAACTCCTAATTGATATCACTAAGAGATGCTACTGGAAAAGTTTTAAGATAGCCGTATTTGCAGTTAAATTTACATTTTCAAGAAATAACTGCAGGAAATGCATATATTAGGGGGAAAAAGGATGAAAGGAACCAACAAGGAGTAAAACATAACTCTTTTAAAATAAATGTCTGTGAGGTATGAAATTAAAAAGAGTCCTCATACATACAAAAACATACTTTTTTCATGTTCAGTAATACGAAATACAAGCCTCCAAGACACTCTTGAATGGGAAATCAAGTATCAATGAATCTGAAGATCCCATGAGTTTTGTAGTCATCAACATTACAAAACGTAGTTATAACAGCAATATAATAACTCCCTCTTTTCAGTGCATTCTAGAAGCTGGATAATATTGTTTTCATGTTGGAAGAAAAACATAACAAAAACCAAGTAAAAAACCACCTCCTTTTACAACAATGCAGCATTTAAAAAAAAAAAACACCACAACACAAACACTTTAGGAGATTACACTCTTCTTTAAAGTCAATACAATCACCTTCAGCTGATTCTCATGTGCCATGTACTCCAGACCCCCACCAGCTTAGCAGTGCTCTGTTGGAGTGCCTCCAGTTTGTCAGTCTCTCTCATACTGGGATAACACAGCCAGATACAGGTCACAGGCACATTGCTCGTCCACGTTTAACCTGCTGTTCACCAGGACCCTGAGGTTCTCTTGTGCAGAGTTGCTCCTGGTCAGTGTGTTCATAGCTTGTATTGCTTCACAGGCTTGGACTTTCCATTTGTCCATGTTGAAGTTCGTGCCACTCACTTCAGCCCATTCTTTCAGCTTGCAGAGCATGCACCAGAGAGCAGCCCTGTCCTCCAGCTTATTAACTGCTCCTCTATCTGCCACAAACTCAGTGAGGGTACATTCCATCCCTTCACCAAATATGCCACAGCGTCTCTGTTCTAGTATTAATACTGTGGTGCAACTTAGGCTGCTGCATAAAAATATATTATTCTTCAGTTCAGCAACAAATCCCTGTTAGTAGCTGTAGTGGAATATTACACTATATCACAGAAGTCTGTCGTGGGGTTTAAGTTTTGGGAGATACTTTTTATACAGTCAATTCCTTTCCTGCTGAGGATTGTATTTTTTCATAAATTTGGACTACATTCAACAAAACATTCATTTAACATTTTATTCACCAACAGACAACTTATTTTTTTGCCTTAACAAATCTATGAAATTTCACTACAGAATTACAACACCTTGCAGGTTGAGTAGCACGAACAGGGTGAGCAGCACCATGTTCAACAGAGCTCTTGAGAGCCCCCTTTGTCAAATTACAGAGGAGTAGCTGCTGCTCACGCACAATGGCAAGGAACGTACATTTCAGCAGAGATCCTTCATTCCGCCTCTGCACACCCTCATGTCTGAGAGGTCATATGGTGCAGAAACAAAGTGCTATGCATGTGATAAAGCCTAACGCACTGCTTCACATGTGTCTGAAGCATGTGGAAATAAAAATTCTTTCACTAGGAATACAAGATACTTAGAAAACTCCTTCTTATGCTAAGTTGCTTCATATAATATACAAATTTATTCTAAAGGACAACTGTAATTAAAGTGTTCTGGCTTACAGAACAACAAATCTACTTCTTGAAAAATTGCCTCATACCACGAACTGAATTTAAGGAAGAATCTGGTTTTAGGTAAACAAAGCTGAAAAGACTTTCACAGAACAGTAACTCTACAGCTGGCATGGTATTTTTCCTATAAAGGTTACATACACTCACTACACCAACCTCACCCATGGTATAAAATATCTCTGTATTCCTTTAGTACTCTTTTTACAATTTTACTCTACAAATAATATTGCATATGTACAAACCAAAATGTTCGAAGTTGAATGCTTGGAATGAGTAAAAAACCAAACTGTTTAAATTATTAGGAAAGAGACAGCAAAACAAAAAAAAAAATCAAATTTGCTATTTTACATACTTATTATGTGCTCACATATAGTGTGTTTTGTGCAGCTTTGGTCTCCTCTCTGTCCCACCACCTCAATGAATAAAACAGAACCACAAAAGTCACAGAGACAGGAAAAAAAAACCCAAACACCAAAATAAAAGAAAAAAAAAAAAACAGCCAAAAAAAGTCAGTAAAAGTGATTAAAATACAAATGGTTTCTGTATGAGGAGTTATTTAACAGACTAAGACTCTCAGACCCAGAAAAAAGACACAACAGACAGTGGACTTAGGCAGGTGAATAAAGAACAATTACTGTCTAATCCATTAAGTAAGAGAAATAAATAACAAATTCAATTAGCAGCAGACATGTTCAAGACTGAAAGTTTTCAAGAATAAAAGTTAGAAACCAACATTTTGGTTTTACAATACAAACTCCTGCTGTAAAGACTGTCTTCTCTGCCAGCACCATTTAAACTGATTGCTATCTAGTTATTTCTTAGCCTAAGGATAACATCATCTACCTGTCCTGACTTAAGAATATTTTGGTTGTTGTTATCTGACCATGAAAGTAGAGGCAAACATTAAAACTTCTTTCACATGGCTAATATTTAATTTTTAATCATCTTTTTAAGGAAAAGAACCAATGGCACTGATCAATGAATTAGCAATCAGTGATAAATAATCAAGAATACCACAGGCATTTCTGTTTCTCAAACAAATTCTGCATCTGATACTACCCACACTGAAATAAATGGAAGCATCTCCACAGACTTACAGAAGCCAAAAAGAAATGGAGATGGCACACAATAGTTAAGCTGACTGTGTGATAAAGTAGAGAGGTTCTCAGAGATCTTCTCCCCTCATTATGAAAATAATATTACCTCATGCCGAGTTCTAACCAGAATGACCAGACACTTATCTTTCCTCCTTCTTCTGACAAATGAAACATAATTAGCACTAAAACCCATTAGTAAGTTCTTTAGTTTACCTTGTTCTCAGTCAAATACTTCTTCAGATAAGTCTTACTAGTTAAAATGAAGATAAAGTAAAAATAACCAGCAAAAGAAACATTCAGTATGAATGGTTGAAATCTGACCTGATATAAAACCTGTGGATATTTTTTTAAGTATGACTAGAAAGAGAACTAACAGCTACAACAAGAATTGATACTTTACTGCAAATGACGAGATTAAATACACATTGCCAAGCAATGCACACTGCTCTGGAAATAAAAAGGAACATGTCAGCAACAAAAGTTGATGACAAAAAAGGCAAAAAAAATTAGTATGACTTTTAGCTAATTCCTACAGGTTTTAGTTAACACCACAGAATCACCACTCTAGTCTAAAGTTTCACAATAGAAAGTAAGCCGAGAAGTATTTTTTTAAATTATTAATGATCCATGGGCTTTTATGTATAATTTATTTTTAAAGTGTACATTTTAGTGGTTGTACTCACTCGAGAAACTGAGAAAAATATAGAAATAGTATCAGTAACTGGATTTCTCATATTTCAGGTAAAACAGTAAGTTTGTCATAGAAAACATATACCTTACAACTAAATTTCAAAATTATCCCAAAGTTTCTCCAAAGTTTCTCACTCTAGAGACAGAGTTACACAGAAATGAAAAAATATCTTCAATCTCCAAAATTTAAATACTGAAAAATTAGGAAGTGCAAGGATTAAATGCTGACTTGAAATCCACTTCAATCCCCAGGTGCACATTTAGTTTTACATATAATATAGGACCTTTGTTTTATGCAGTTAAAAACATGACAATATTTGGGGACAAGCCTGAGAGTTTCAGCTGTGGATCCCTCGCATCATTCATTATAACAGCTCAAAGAGGCATAACTGAATCAGGCTGGGAATAAGGTGAAGAGAAAATATGGCCTAAAGACTAAAGCAGTTAAAAGTTCCCCAGAAGACAGTAAGACTCCTTCCTCTCTTATAGATCCCCTGTATTTTGATGGGCCGTAAAATAAGCCAACATTTTAAAATAGTTAGGGACTGTGTGTTTCCTTTCCTGCATGACCATCTTGGATAGCAAGAGTTCCAATTTGCAAAAGTATTACCATTAAAAATGAACAAAATTCAAGAAGAATTTCACTCTGAACACATCAACTGTTCTTACATCAAGTATGACTCTGTGATCTCAGCCCATGAGGAGCTTTTCAGAAAGAAGTCTGTTAAGCATTAAAGGTTAGATTTACTTTTTTTATTTTTTTTTTTAAACGTAGCCCACTCTACCACTCCATTACCTGAAAGGCAATAGAGACCTAACAGGTTGCTCTATTTTAACAGATCCATAATGCTACGGTGATAACGGTGTAACACAAATACAAACAGAAAAATGGTAATTCTGCATATGGCACAAGGTTTTATTGTCATCAGTGAATAATGCAGACAATCACCTTTACAATGAGAAAAAACACCACCAGGTAACACTCACTGGATAATATCCATTACAGACAGTGAATAAGCATAAGACATTATTAAACAGATTCTGTGTGGCTGATGGAATCTGATACCCTGACATTTGATCCACTCCACATTTAACAAATGTGTTTAAAAGTGGACTTTCGTACAAAATAGTGCTTCTTACATTCAGGCTTTATTCAATACTATTGCTGCTACTGCTCAACCCCTGCCCTGGCTGACCTAACTTGGATACAGAAGCACTACTATCAACTCAGGTCAGTGCTAACTTGGGGATCTCTATGTCATCTTATATCCTTCTAGTACATGCTGCAGTGGCACCTGAACATCCCAGGTAACGTGGAAGTCAAGATAAAACTGTTCCCTAGGCCATATTCAACCTGCGAGCCATACACAGAATATCCCTACCTAAGCACTGCACACAGCTCATTTGTTTCTTCTTCTGGAAATTTGCAAGTAGGAAGAGTTTACATATAGCCTCTTACGAAGGAGTATTCTAAATCCTCTCTCTTCTTATATTCATAAACAAGCTGTAGGTTTATTCAGTAATTTTAGTCTTTGCTTGCCCAAGGAAATGAGAGTTATAGAATTAAGTTTGCTTCCTGCCCCATTCTTCTATTGCTTAGAAATTCACTAGCTGATTTAAGCCAAAATTGACAGAAAATTTTAAGAACTTAATACCTCTAGGAATCTATGTTTCATAAAAAATTAGCACTCAAAATACAACACAAACACAGACTTCACCAAACTCAGGGACAGCCAACCAGCCAGTAAATCCCTGCACAGCACACGTAGCTGCAGCTGCTTGCTCCCAACCAACAGCTGGCAGATGAGGAAAGAGAGGGAGGACAATCTTGTCAGAAACACTGGAGAGTTCAAGACACTTCAGAGGCTCTCATGAGATGCAGGGACAAAATAAAAGGTATTCAAAAGCCTACATACACAAAAAGGACCTTGGCATACTACCCCAGGAAGGGCAAGTGTTACAGCAGTAGGATCAGAGGGGCCATGTTCATCAGCTTCATTACTCTAGCAATAACTTACCAGATGACAGCACCACCCTGCAATTCTTTCTTCTCTACTTAATTCCTTTTATCGGTACAGCTCATTATTCTCTGTAATACTACTTCTTGATTCTTAATACTGAACTCCAGACAATGGAAGCCACAGGAAAGAATTTAAATTCAGAAAGAATTTGCTCAGTCTGAAAAGGTTAATCTCTAAATGTATTCCCCTCCTTCAGATATGCACACTTTTGTATAGTCTATACCACGCATGTTCAAGTGCAGCCCAAAAACATGGAATAAGTAGACTCATCAGGATACACAAGATATGCAATTCTGCCCCAGGTTACAAAGCATCCTACTGCGACCTTTACATTTCTTTTCCTTCCTTCATGCAACTGCAATGTGACTTCAGTTGCTAGCTCCTCACCCAAACCTTGCAATTCAACAGAACTCTTAGGGTAGGTACCAAAGTTTTGTTATTGCTCAAAAGAGGAAAGCAGCAGTTCTAAAACAAAACCTGGCAGATCGCTTTCATTGGATTGGTTTTGTATACTGCTTCGCATTTAACTGTAACTATGTATCCAACTATGTATCTTCCTGAAGAGCTTAAGTCCCATTATGTCAATTTCACATAAGCATCTACAAGACCAGAGAGCTGTTTCTAAAGTATGGCCCTAATGAGAAGTATTGAATTCTCTTCAAAGGCTAGATTGCTTTATTCATTCATGAGCGTTGGCTTTAACTTTTAAGAAGTCATATCTTAAATCCCTGGAAAATATTAAACACGATTTCACGTTTTGTGAATGTTTTCAGATTTTGAAGGACTAATCTTTTTTTTTTTTCCCTGAGCTTGAGTTATGTAGAAAGTCCAGATGTAGCAAAAAAATTTTGCTATCTTCTTGATAATATTAGGAAGGCTTTTCAACAGAAGAGAACCTAGCCAACTTAGAGCTGGCCAATTTAGACTCCTGGTGTGCAGTTTCCAAGGCAGGGTGAACACTCAGATTTGCCTGCGCAGTACAACAACTCCTTACAGAGGCCTGAATTACTAATTCAAGAAAATTGAATTCTGACAGCACAGAAGCATCCCACATGCAAACAAATATGAACAATGTATTTTTTTTCTGCATCACTGTTTTCATAGGTTCTTTAAGTCATAACAACAGATGCTTTCAAGAAGAACCACTACGGACCAAGAAGCAGCACACTCTAGGACCTTCTTTTGATGGAAATAAAGTTCTAAGATTCCTTTATTTTTTTTTTAAAGTTTTTTTTAACGAGGTGTAAAATTACTCTCAAAATGCAGAGGGAAGGTTTCAAAATAAACCTCAGAAGCCCTGCTTTTAAAGGCGAGCATCTGCAAACAAACACAACAAGTGTCTAGAACATCTCACTCCTTTGTTGTTGTTAAGTGATGACTAGAAAGATCTGCAGACACAAGCTTCTATACAGCCTCCTAGCTCTTAGCAGCTGGGCAACCGGCAGAGAGAACCTCCTTCGCCTGGGGAATCAGTTCAGAGAGACTTCAGGGCCAGGAGGGACGATCACTTTTAAAGCTGTTGGCAAAGTCTCTCCGGGGAGGATGGATAAGGCTGCGCACGTTCAGCGACTGACATTTACAACTAGGGTGCAGGTTATTCGGAGACATCTCCTCGCTCCGGCGGTCTCGGACCCGTCGGTGGGCAAAGGCAGCACAGCCCCAGCCTCACCGCCGGCCCCGTGGGGGAGCCTCCAGCCTCCAGCCCCCACCACCCCACCAGAGCAAGGGAGGCTCACGGCACGGACAGGATGGCTTCGTCTCCTCAGGTCCCCTCCGCGGCACCCACAGGCGCACGCCCGGCGTCCCTGGGGCAGGTGGCGGAGGAAGAGAAGGAGGAGGAGGGAGAGGAAGGATGCCGGCTACCATGCCTGGGATTATGTACTCCTGCCTGACAGGAACGGAGACGAGAGGAAGGGGCAGCGACACACAGCTCTCCGCCACACACAAAACAGCCCCTACGCAGCAGCCCCCGCCGCCGGGCCGGAAGGCGCGCGGGGGGGAGAG